>JAWWQZ010000192.1:0-394826 GCA_033815515.1 Cryptocheilus praepositus
AAAATGTGCAGATGTAGCTGTACTAGAAAAGTTATTTATCTAAGTCTCGTCCGTGTTGGTAGTTGTTGTATGATTAAAAAACGTCATCTTGGCATATTAGAAATAAATGAGAAGCAGAAAAAGGTAGACTTTCCAAGTGTCACTGTTTTCTTTACATAAGCAATGTGCAATGTTGCTTAACACATTGCGGACGGATGACGAGATATCTCGTCATTGCTATTTCGTCGTTCGGGGCCATTGACGAGATATGTGCCCATTATTATGAAAGTGGTCTAAGTCAAAATTTAAAAAAAATGAGTTTATCAGTTATTTCATACCACATTATTTTTAACTAAATTTATTCAATGTAATTTTTACGAAATTGTCAAAAATGAACCATTAGATAGTGGTTGTAATTTCAACATTATATGGAATTCATTTAGTTTTAATTATGAAAGTGGTCTAAGTCAAAAATTTAAATAAATTATATAAACAACTTGAAAATCGCACGTGGCCTTCTTTGACGCGTTTCTGAACTACATAATAAAATAAATGACAATCAAATTTTAATAATAACGACAACTTCATTCCAAGAATCAATAACAAGAAGAGTAAAAATACCGCGGGTGAATCTGTCTCTTGGCTACAAATTCAATGGATGAGATTCTTGAAAAATGAACCTTATAAAATGTTCTATAAAACATCTTTAGATGATTCTAAATTTCACGTTTTGGATCTTTCACCTAAAAAAAAAAAAGGAAGACCAAAAATATGGAAATATTAAATTACTTCCATTATACACCACCATTAGACCAGTATCGGAAGAAAAACATAAAGATATTATGAGTTTACTACCGTACATCCCTCCAGTTTTTCAGGAACATTTTAAGAATCTTAAATACTCGAAATAATGATAAAAATGGATTACTGTTTAAAAATAATTAATAAATGTAATAAATGTTCACGAATTATTTCAATCAAATTATTGTTTCAAATAAAACTCAAAGTTCTTTATTGCTTTAAGTAATTTATAGGACATTTAGTTAATTTTGAAAATGGTCTAAGTCAATTCAATCTTTAAAAATAATATTATCGTATAAAATTCACACAAAATTTCATATTCATAGTAAATTTCCATTAATTAAGACTAATAAAATTATAAATTAAAATGTCGCATAATGTAAAAATATTTTTTAATTTATTCAAATGCAATTCATTAAATATCTCGAAACAAGAAATATATGACTTAGACCACTTTCATAATTATGGGCACATATATCGTCTTGCGTATTTGGTCATTCTGGGCCACTGAGATATATCGTCTTGCATATTCTGTCGTTCGAGGCAGGTGACGAGATATCACACAGTTGCTACGTGATTGTCAGCCGCAGTTTTTCGTAATTTGTGTTGCGAATTAATTATTTGAAGCTCTGAAATATGGATAGCGACAAAACGATTAGCAATATTACAGAAATATTTGTGGACAGTTTAACACTTTGACTGCCAAGCGTTTCTTGCTATGTTGAAACCGCGATGCGATAAAATACTGCAGAGTATAATTAAATCGTGCAAAATGAAAGTAATGCAGAGTTGTTAGAAGCCAAAGTATTGAAGCACCGTTCCAATATCAATTGCTTTTACAAGATTCCAAACAGACTTCATTGCGAATTTTTTGCATTTTTAGTCAAATGTTTTGCACCGGTCACCGGTGACCACCGTGGCAGTCAACGTGTTAACACTTTGACTGCCGTACGTATTTTACTATATTAAAACCGTAATGTGATGAAGTACTACAGAATATGACTGAAATGTGCAAAATGAAAATAATGCGAAGGTATCGGAGACCAAAGAATTGAATGACTATTTAATATTAATTGCATTTACAAAGTTATAAATGCTACCGATTGGGTATTTTTTGAATTTTTCGTAAGACCTTTTGCGCCGGTAACCGATGACCACCATGGCAGTCAACGTGTTAACTACTAACAAATCATCAGTAATTTAAAAATATTTGACGCAAAAAAATACCCGGCCACTGGGTACGATTAGCAATAGAATGCCCGGTCCGCAAAGTGTTAAGGTCTTATTACATTTTTCGCAAAGAATGTGCCAATCAAATATTTAGGTACTCATTTCGAAAAAAAGAAGGACCCGTCAGAAAAGAAAAATCAATATTGTACGACACACGAGAAACAGGGAATTATTTTACAATAAAAATTCATGCGGTTACAATTGATGCAATTTCATAATTGAGAACCTCTCTCTCGATATCCGACCTGTAACTTGAAAATATCATTTGACTGTCTTTAGACTAAAGAAATAGAAAGATAGGCTGCATGGCACAAGTCACATGTGGTAATGAGGATATATAACTAGATCATTAGTCAAAGATGTAAAGTGGAACCTACACTTAGAAGAAAATAACAACTGTTTGGATAAACTAAAGATTCGATGGTAAAATAAAAGATATGTCGTTCATGTTTGTAAGCTTCAAATATAAATGTAATGCAGTTTACAGTATTTTGTTACATTCCAATACACCTGCACTTAACTGACTCGCTTATGGGAGATCAACGATATGGTATATTCGGTGATGAACCGCTTTTGCTTTGTCCTTTTTTCTGTTGAAATAAGAAGCAAGGTAATTGAAAAATTGGCACGCTTTTCCTTTTCCTCAGGCATCATACTGGACGCACTTAATACAACTCGATCTACACAGTGCATTAACAATTACTTTACGAAATGAATTTGGGTAATATTTACAAGATACTCTAAAAGTTTCAATGAAGAGATACAAAATTTATATGAAACGTCTATAATGTACAAGTTATAATGTAACTTGTTTGGATAAATAAAAATGTCTTAATGAATAAGTTTTGCGCGCAAATAAATAATTCAACAGAGAAATTAAAACATTAACAGTAATTGTATCTTCTCAATAGTCTAATATGGTAACAAACGCGAATTTTCTTTATATAAATTTACGGGGTATAAAGCTTGGATCACATAATAAAAGTACTACGCGTTGATTATAAACAAAGGACTTTACAAAGTTAGTTACACTTCAATACAGCAACAGTTTGTTAAAATAACTTAATTAAAATAAGAATTAATTGATTAAAATAATGTAAAAAAAAATTAAATAAAAATTACGTTTATTACTTCGTTGTCTATTGCACGCGAAATCATATACTTTTCCTTAAGAATTACTTTCTTTACACTATTACAAAAATGACTGAAAATACTGTAGCAAAATCCGGAAAATAACTAAAAATCCGTGAATGCGCCAACTACTAAAAAACATGTATTTTTATTTTTAGTTATTTTTAGTTTTATTTGTAGTTATTTTTACTTTCTATTTTTTGTTATTATTAGTTATTTTTCAGGCGCTCAATCCCTTTAAGCATCACAGACCCTGCAGTCACAGCAACGGACTGCAAAGAATCCACAGAAAGCAAGGACTTGAAATTGACAAACTGCGATGCTGCAGTATTGGATGCAAAGGTGTGCGATGCAGAGTACGATACCAAAAGATACCCATTTACAATGCAGTCTCATCATGGCAAAATCCCATTACATGCAGCAAGTTTGTCAAGCATACTGAGTTCTTTGGAATTAATATTCCGACAGTACATTGTATGTGGTATTACTCGTTCAGGCTGAACAGGAATCGGTTCCTTCATTATATTTATACATTATTCCTACATCTGATACCTGCAGTTATTGCGGACACTTTGGCATATTGTACCGGATGAAAGCCCATGTAAGTTGATTTATACAATTATATTACCATAGCTGTATTACAATTCTTACTATGTCCATTATTATATCTTCTTAATGTTTTAGACCAAGTTATAATTTTTCTTAATCTTGTTTGTCGCCGTTTAATCTGGAGTTTTTTGACAATTATTCCAATTATTTAAACTTAAGCTATCGGACATGGGTCAAATTTATTATTAGGCGCTAATTTTTTGCAACGGATCTTTATGTTTTTTATTTTTTATTTACGGTTTCCACGGTCCTTCTTAATCTTTTCTTAAAAAATATCCCACTGTTTTACATACTTTTTCCTTGATCATTTTACTAATAATTGTTTATAGCTATTACATAACTATTAACTTGATTTAAAATTACGACATCGATCATTTTTTTACAGTACACGAAGTTAATACAGATTTGGTTTGTAACAGAAATTATGATTACAGGAAAAAATTAATTTAATATTAGGTGTACAACTTTGCTTCCGCCGTTTTTTTCCGAAATTCGAGGCTTTATTGTAAAAAACTGGTTATACGTTTATGATTCAAAGTATTGTCCATCGCTGGCCACTACTTTCTCCCATCTTTCGGGCAGCGTACGAATCCCGCGTTGAAAAAACTGGTCATCTTTTGAAGCGATCCACGAATCGATCCAATTTTTTACTTCTTCATAAGACCGGAAGTGCTGGTCAGCCAGGCCGTGTGCCATTGATCGAAACAAGTGATAGTCCGAGGGAGCAACGTCTGGAGAATACGGCGGGTGGGGTAGGACTTCCCATTTCAACGTTTCCAAGTATGTCTTGACCACTTTCGCAACATGGGGTCGAGCATTGTCGTGCTGTAAAATCACTTTATCATGTCTCTCGTTGTATTGCGGCCGTTTGTCTTTTAATGCTCGGCTCAAACGCATTAATTGCGTTCGATAACGATCGCCTGTGATTGTTTCAGTCGGTTTTAACAACTCATAATGCACTACGCCGAGATGGTCCCACCAAATACAGAGCATGACCTTGGAACCGTGAATATTCGGTTTGGCCGTCGACGTGGAAGCATGGCCGGGATATCCCCATGATTTTCTGCGCTTGGGATTATCGTAATGAACCCATTTTTCGTCCCCAGTCACAATGCGATGCAGAAATCCTTTCCGTCTTTGCCTTGCAAGCAGCTGTTCACAAGCAAACAAACGCCGTTCAACATCTCTCGGCTTCAACTCGTACGGCACCCAATTTCCTTGTTTCTCAATCATTCCCATGATTTTCAGGCGTTTTGAAATGGCTTGTTGCGTCACTCCCAATGATACTGCCAATTCTTGTTGCGTTTGACACGAGTCTTGATCAAGTAATGCCTCCAATTCTGCATCTTCGAAAACCTTCTCTCTTCCACCGCCTTGCCGGTCTTCGACGTCAAAATCACCGTTCTTGAAGCGTTGAAACCACTCTCGGCACGTTCTTTCACTAATAGCGGCCTCACCATAGGTATTTGAGAGAGCATTCGATGAGCCTCAGCCGCAGATTTCTTCATATTACTAATATATATTAAGCAGAAAATTAAAACCTCCTGCAAATGACGAGAATTTGGCTGTAATGACATGTTTATCGAGAATGATTTATGATGCAGACACAAATCGACTAATATTTCGATGGCGTTATGTTTACAAATGCCTAAGCTTATTGTATGACATCTACGATCTATTTATTTCGACTACCACTTACCGCTACAGCCATCTATTGCAAAACGGCGGAAGCAAAGTTGTACACCTAATATATATTAAGGTCTATATATTAAATAATACTTTAATCATTTGAATATTATTATTCGTCCCTTCTGAAATGTTACTTTATTTCTTTACAGTATAGAGAAGCTTCAAAATTCAAGACATACATAAGTAATCAATTGTGTAAAAATTTACAACAATTTACTAATAATAATATAATTTAACTAACAATTATTTTTTTTAACTATTTTTTATTTATATTTTATACTTATATTTTTTATTATATATATTTATAATAGGTACACAACTTTGCTCCCGCCGTTTTTCCCTTTCGTCCAATGCAAAAAACGGCGGGAGCAAAGTTGTACACCTAATAATATTATTATATATTATATATTATATATTATTATATATTTATATATTTTTTAACTAACAATTATTTACTCATCATTTAAAAAAATAAGTAATTTTCTTTTGTTCGTTACAGGTTGTTGAACGCCTACAGAAAAGTACACAAATTTAGTGAAGAGACATCCTACTTTTCTACCAACGAGTGAACGTTTCGAAATAACAACGTTATGAAACTCTGGAATAAATTAAATTCAATTGACCGTAGGTTGTTCAACTTCAATATCGACAATTTAAACTGGCCAAATTATCTTTATTACCACGTCAGAGGCCTTAGAATATATCTTCTCAAGGATCCATTGAGCACCTTGCCCCAAGCAGTTGCAAGATATAAAAAGTATGTATCATTAATTCATATTTGTGCAGTAATTGTATGTAGAGTGACTTGAAAATAGGTGGTCAAACTTTGGTACGATATACTATTCTTCATGAAGGTGAAAAAATATTTACAGACACAGATACAAAAAACGTGCTTTCTAAGGCATATTTTAAGATGGCTTAAAACTCACAGGAATTATTGAAAATAATTTCTTCCATTACATACATAACGATTTGCTGAGGGTAAAGATTATTATTAATATATCCTGCCTCTAATGACGTAAGAAATTGGAATTTCTGAAAAAAGTTTGAAATACTTGTGTCATAGCTTCTAAAAAAAATAAGTGATAACACTAAAGGAATATTTAAGTCTGAAGATTTGCCACATAGTATTTCATTCTTTTAGTACATTACAAAAAGCATGAATCAAATCTTTAAAAGAACCCATACCAAACGAAACAAAGACACACACCATCCATAGAATTCCATGCAAGAAATGCAATGAAGTTTATATTGGCCAAATGAAAAATTACTTTAAAATTAGAACTGACCAACATACCAAAACTTCAAAAATCTTTCAGAGTATAGAACCACATTGGCACAATAGCACTTAGACACAGAGTATATTTTTGATTTTAGTAATACCGGAATATTAGACTAGGGAATATTATTTCTAGAAAGACAGATACTTGAATTAGTATACTTCACCTCAGAAAAATTAGTTAATAACAGATACGGGGAAACTTGGTATTAACAACTCTTATAAATCAATTTTAATATGGCAGAATTACTTTCTTGGTTTAGAATAATTTGATATATAGCATGTAATAGATCATTAAACTTTATTTGCTGTCCAATTCTGAGGTAATTATGCCGACATAAACATAATCCATACAATAATAACATTGAATAGTGTTTTTGTAGATTGATATATTTGGGATTTGTAAGGTTAGACTTAGGTTAGACAATGGAAGCTTTGAACGAATTGTTCGGCGCAATCTTTGGTCAACGATCTTCGTCATGAATATATAATGCAATATTACGTGTTACGCATTTTTTCTAACATTACATCACTGCATGAAGCTTCAAAATTAAAAAACTGGCAGAAATTTAAAGATGTCACTTTCCCTTGAAGAAGGTACGCATACACTATCGAAACATTGGGTCTTTATGTATTTACAAATATTTCAACGAATTTAAATTTGTTTTATTGCCAGTGACAAGTATTGGGTTGGAGGGAAAGTTCTGTCGTATTTTAAAGAAACTATTTGAATTCATTTATAAAAATATGTGTTTAATATTAATCATAATACATTTAATATGTTGTATGATGAATGCCAAACTCTTTTGCAATTTCTCGACTTGTTAAATGTGGATTATTTTCCAACATGGATCGTAAAACATCATTATCGATCTTGGATGGTCGTCCAGATCGATCACTTTCTTGGAGGCTCAGATTCCCGAAACGAAATTTGCTAAACCATCTTTGGCAAGTACGAACATTTACAATATCTTTCCCAAATACAGCACATAAATTTTTATATGCAACCGATGCGTTGCTTCCTTTTTGGAATTCATACAAAATGCAGTGTCGTAAATGCACTTTATCTACTGACATGTTTTCCACTTTAAATATCACAAGTAAATGACGAATGGTAAAAAAGGACTCCTTTTATATTATACAGCAGCTATAAAAAACAAAAAAAAATCCGAATGACTCACTAGCCAGATGTTTTTTTTATTTACAAGAAAAATTACCTGCCTATTAAAAATACGACAGAACTTTCCCTCCAACCTAATACATGCCAATAATTATTTTTACTTTCATTTAATTGGACGGTTGAAGAATAACAGAGTCACAACTGCTTTCGGCATAAACCTACTTTGCACTCACGTATTATTTACTTCTAACAAAAGAAATTATAACAGTACTTGAAATTCTAAGCCTGACAGTTATTTTACGACATTTTCTATGTAAGCATAAAGATCTTTTCTCATCCTCTGGAAAAGTGAAATACGATACTAAAGTTTGACCACGTATTTGCGCCACCCTGTATACTCATATGTGAATGACCATAATGTTTAATGATGACTTTTATGTCCACAGATTAAAAATTGCTCATTACACACTGTGCACACTCTTCTGGGGCTTAGTGACACGGTATCTCTATACGCTATTCACTGCCTACTTCACATAGGCAGACGCTCACTATTCCATGACAATGTAAACTGTAAAATGATTCTCTTACCAAGTTTTTTTATTGACTAAAATATATATTATGTATTATGGAGCATCAATAACCCGTGTATGCTATAATTCATTGCGTACCGCAGAAATAATTGCGAAAGATTAAATAAAGTCATGGACGGAATATGGCTAGAATTATCTCCGTGTATATGTCTCTGTATGAAATAAAATACCAATTCCGCGTGAAATTGAGCGTATTGTGATCACTCTGCTTCTGAAAACGACAAAAGATGGAATGGACAATAAATTATCAGTTGCACCAAAATAATGTTATAGAATAATATTATATGATATGCTGGTTCTTTGAAATACCTACAAATAGTAATAAGTGTTTAAAAGAGATTTTAGTATTTCTAAAGTATTGTCAATTGTGGAAGAAAATGTCTACTCATTTTACCTTGATCTGCAGCATTTAATAAAGGGCAATTTGCACCGAAAATAGCCTATTGTAATTGTACGTATTTTGCTATGTTAGAACCGCAATGCGATGAAATACTGCAGAGTATAATTAAATCGTGTAAAATAAAGATAACGCAGAGTTGTTAGAAGCTGAAGTATTGAAGCACCGTTCTAATATGAGTTGCTTTTACAAGGTCGCAAATAGGCTTCATTGCGAATTTTTTGCATTTTTACTAACATTTTTTGCACCGGTCGCTGGTGACCACCAGGGCAGTCAATGTATTAATGAGTAAAAAAAGCCACCACTTACACTATACGGACATTAATAGAAACGCGATAATGCGCCGTTGCATACTGCATTGGTTATTCGAGATTATGTGACCAAAAATTCGACCCATATCGTTTCACAACCACGTATTCGCCGGATTTACCTCCGTGTCACTTCTTCCTATTCTCTCGGCTTAAAGATCGCTGCGCGTCTTCAAGACCATTCCGAAAATCGAATTTAACCGTTGTTTCGAGGACTCGAAAAAACGGTGTGTCGGGAAAATAACGGAACATTTTAAATTAAAAAGAAAAAAGATTTATTTATTTTGGCAATTTTGTTTATTTTTATTCAAAATACATCTCTTCCGCATCGATACACCCGCGGGCACGTTCAATCAATACTTGCATAGATTTTTTTCGGTTATTTTTCGGAATCGCCTCAAGGACCCTCGTCACGTTCTTTTGGACTTGTGTAACGTCGTCATAAAACGTTTCTTTCGTGGCCGATTTTAATTTCGGGGACAGAAAAGACTCAGATGGTGAAAAATCAGGGGAATACGGAGAATGTTGAAGAACACAGACTTGTTTTTTCGCCTAAAATTCTTGAAGAACGATGGACCTGTGAGATGCTGCATACGAGTGCAACAAGAACCAACTTCCCGGCTCTGGGTATTCTCCTCTCACTCGAACGATTCCCGCCTATAAACGCTCCATAACACCCAAATAATATTCGTCAGTGACATTTTGACCCTGTGCATCGAATTCCCGAAGTATAATACCTTTAGAGTCGTGAAAACAAATCAACATTGCCTTCTTCCGTCACTTCTGAAAACGCAATTTTTTCGATTTCGGAGAGGATGGACACTTTCACGTAGCACTTTGGCATTTTCTTTGAAGATCGTACTTGAAGCACCAAGTGTCATCATCAGTTACAACAGGTTCCAGGAATGTGCGGTTCGGTCTGGCAGTTTTAATTAATCCTTACAATGTTCAACACGAGTAATTTCTTGTTCCTCAGTTAAGGCATAAGGAAGAAATCGAGCACATACTTTCCGTTCATTTAAGATTTTGGCGAAAAACGCGAAAGTTGTCAATACCCCCCCACCTTCAACTTTTCGGCCCAAGTCGGCAAAAAAAATTTTCGATAATCGCACCGGTCTTTTTGTCAGTGCTAGTAGACTCAAAACTATCGCGAACGCAACTTCCCGGACCGTTCTAAGTCGTTTAGTTCGCGAGGAAAGTGGATTCAAACTTTGAAACGAAATCGCGAAAAATGGCCAAATTTCCGGCCTTCGCCAGCGGCGTAATTTTCGAGTAAGACAATCGCCCTTATAGTTTGTTATAGTACACCCGAAGCGCTTTAAAATGAGCCCTTCACAGGGTGAAAATGTCACTGGCGTATATTATATGCGGAAGGGATGTATTTTGAATAAAAATAAACAAAATTGCCAACATAACTAATTCTTTTTTAATTTAAAATGTTCCGTTTTTCTCCCGACACACCGTTTTTTCGAGTCCTCGAAACAACGGTTAAATTCGAGGTTGAATTTTTGAACCGAAATTTTTCAGTTGAACCTGCCAAGCGGTGTATAGATGCGGAAGGGGTGTATTTTGAATACAAATAAACAAAGTTGCCAAAATTACTAATTCTTATTTTTTTGTTTAAAAAGTTCCGCTATTTTCCCGAAAGATGTGTGTGTGTAATTGGTTTCGCAATATAAAATACATAGCTGATCTCTTGGTAATATAAGGGAAACATACCACCAAATAATATTCTTATTATATTTTATTGAAATTTCGAGTTTTATTAGCCAATGATAATTTTTTATTTTACGCGGCGAATATACACGTCATATGCACCGCAATTAAGATTTGGTTCTACTAGTAGACACATGCTGGCATCTTCTGCTCTTTATGGTTTTTTTGTAAATCTTTTTCCAGCGAAGTGGGATGCGGGGACCACATTTAATCAGTATAAATCGGCAGGGTTGCTTGTGTACAAACACTCTCTACGCCGGTTCTACAAATGTTGCTGGTTAATTATATGCAGGCAACCTAGCGATACTTTTTCAGGCCAGAATTCTATTTATCGTCGAACGTCGCGAGTGACGTTGACCCCTTAAATACATTATGTGGCCGAAGTTCACGGTCCGTATTCTGAAACCAGTACAATCTATTTCCGGGCAAAGAAAACTTTGATTTTTTCAATTCAGATTATTATTGAAATGGGTAAAATAAATATTTGCACACGATGTTGTGAGAGATATATCTAAGCGGAAATGTGTCTATTGTGTTAGATGCATAAATAGGGACACAGTGATAGGGGTCAGAGGAAGTGAAGATATAGATACTAACGAACTTTCTACTTTTACGCACGTCCATCGTATTTTTAAAGTATATGTAACTTTATGAAAAAGTTAATATTATCCGATTATCTGATTGCTAACAAACTTATTCGATTCAGATAAATGGCAAAAGTTATAACTAGGTGTTGCGTAATATCGCTGAAGGTCGTTAAAAACTGTATAGTCTGCTATTGATAAGATTGGACACGAATATTTTCCAATTATCTGTTTGCTAAAAAGTTGCTCTATTTTTATAATGAAACATTGTAATTAGATCTGTGATATGTTATAGTTACATTAAAAAAATAATAAATAAAAACATAATTAATGTTTATATAATGTTTATATAATAAAGATGTTATACTTCATCACTGATAAACTAAGAAAGTTTCAACTATCAAATTGACAAATTGGTACCCAATACAGGTGAAATTATCTCTACGCGTTTTAGGCATTATATAATTATACGTGCAGTCCATGAATATGAATCTATGAGTTGTTGTGAAGCAAAAGAAGATTTGAAAATATGGATACTACAGGAAATGCGTGTTGCAAGCAAGTATACCAGTGAGATTGCATATGTTACATCTAAAGAACAGATCTGTTGTTGCAAAACAAGTATATTACATGAGTCAGTTGTAAAAACTGTGAATAATATCCGCTCATCAATATTTTGTGAGTATCACGACCGTATGTACGATAACAATGTCAAATTTAATTACATTACATTATAATATATTTAATCAAGGTCATAAGTTTTCATTACGGCAACGTGCGTCAAATGTGTTTCTTCACAAAGCAGTGACTGGCGCATTATTTTGTATGAAACGTATAGTTTCCGAAAGAATGACACTATTCAAACTTTCGTTTGTATACAATTTTATTCGTATACATGTATTGTATGAAATAAAAGTGAAGTTTTATTGTTTCTATTTTTCTAAGGGGTGATAACGTTCGAAATAATCACAGTTTTTTTATCATAAAATACACTCCCGTTGACTTCTTTACGCACGAACAATATGTAATTTACCGATTAGTCTATTGCCTCAATATATTGTAAAGGTGTGTTTCCGCAGCTATTTATAATAACATTCGCCTCCCTGTTGATCAGTCAGAAATTTTAGGAATTTTGGATGGAACAGAGATTTTTTACTTTTTACCATTGCTTTCACTTGTAATAGATCGGCAATATTTTAAGGAAGCAATTACTCGAATAAATTTTGTGTTCGCGTGAATTTTTCTCAGTAACGACATGCAATCTTTTCGTGTCCATTCAGAAACGACAATCGAGTGCAATGAGTACATTTTGAGAATTCACTAGCGGAAACTAAGGAGTGCATCGCATGTTTTTCTCTTGTGCCTCCATCCCGCGTCTACCTGGCCCTACAATAAATTCATTGATTACTAACCGCGATCCTATTTTATCATTTTATCACTTATCGACCAATAAAGTTAACACTAGCGACAATGTTTCGTCCTCAGCGAGCACTTTGGCCGGAAGTATTCATCAGTCAAACGGTTAAATTGAATTATTTTTTGATGAATTGTTATGAACTATTTTGGTTTCTATTAAATCTTACCGGTTCTGACATACGAGAATGTACATGAATAGAAACTCATGTCCAAGTGAGCTTGACATATTTCAAGCCATCTTATCGATAGATACGCAATCATTCAATGCCCTAATATTTCAATGCTTATTGCTAATGCAATTGTGTAAATACTGTTGCTGCCGAATGTGGTAGTTTAGTTTTTTATTGATGCTTCACATTAAAGATGTTATTAATAACACACATGCGTGTATGTTCTGTAAAGTATTGAACGCGTTTTATTAATATTTACATTAATTTTTTAGCGAGTTTATTAGCGGTAGATTTCAGTTGCGCCTTACATAATCAATCAATAAATAGAGTTGATACTAACGAATAGTGTTTCGTCCTCAGCGAGCTCCTCACTATTTCTGGATAGTTAGTCTGTTTCCCAAGAAGAATTCTAATTCTGAGAATACGAATATACATCCAACAAGACGTTATGTCGGTATACGCGTATTTCGATATCATACCTGTACACTTCCGGTAAATATTCTGGGGAAAAGTGCCACTATTTAGATCAAACGGGATACCAAGAGAAACTGGTCAATAAAATGAGGAAACTCGTAACATTTTTTTTTAATAAAAATGGTAATAACGAAGTGTTTTAAATGGCTACGCGATAAATTCAGTCAAATACTGGTAATGTAGGAGTATGTCAAGATTGCTGGACGCTTCGACTTCATTCATCAATAATCGTCAATATAAACTACGAGTTACCGTCACATTGATGTTGTTGAAGAATTCAGTATTCATCGGTGCTTAGAAATATAGAGTAAAATTAACATTTTTTCCACAAATATTCTTACTTACTTACTTCTACATTGATAAATGATTTTAATATTTTTATAGCTTATATAAATGGCCAAATTAGAATCGTGCCTAAAATTAAAAAGGATTATTTACAAACTGGTCACACTGAAACTTTCTAAAAAAATACAAAATCATTGCTCACGTTATTATTATCACAATTATACGATTAACACCGTTCGCTGCCCAGCCGTTTTTGCCTAACATATCGTTGAGGCCATTTGATGTTTTGACTAAAGGCATATATTATCGCGCAATATTTCATCACTTGCTCAACCCATAAGTAATTAGTTTCTTTAGAGTTATCAGATAGTGTACCATTTACGGTAGCCAAAGCACTACAATCAGTTCGATTGTAAAAGTCAGTTAGCAGGAAACTTTTCGATTAGTAAAAAGAACCTGCTCTATTCAAATTTTTCGAGTAAAAAACGGGGAAAATAAAATATTTATCAAAAGGGGAAGTGGGTAAATATAAGGAGATAGCATTTTTTGTTTTTTACTTGTTTCTGATGAAAAACAAGTTTTTATTGTTACCTTCATTAGTTTTTTGTTTTATCATTTAATTTTTTTGTATTAATCGAGTGATAAAACTTTTTATTTGTACTCCTTATGATAATCAACATGGAAGTAGAAGCAGTGGTTGCCGAAACAAGCCATATTTCTGTATATCTTGCTTCAATAAATACAACCATTACCTGTAATTATTTATTATTGTATGTATAAGAATTGAACAAATTTACGTACTTTGTTCTATATTGCACTTTTTATAATGCCTCATTCTTTTAATGGAAATATATTTTACAGTATTTAATTTGTCCTAAAACGTATGTTTTTAGCGCATTAAATAAATATGTCTGCGTCTGCCATTTATGGTACACGTGGTCTAATGATCATGCTTGACATACAGTATGATCAGAAAGTACCCGAAATTTGTAACTAAAACACATTGTTTTTAATTTTCAGATAAATTTATCTTGTCGCCTTCGAAATAACATCCGTCTGAAGCAACACACATATGCCAACGCTTAACCCAGTCCTCCATACACTTTTCATAAGCCAATGAAGAGATTGCCTTCAGCTCCTTCGTCGCATTTTGTTCAATGTGTTCTACAGTCTCAAATCTCTTTCCTCGAAGAGGTAATTTGAGTGTAGGGAAAAGAAAAAAGTGGCATAGTGCCAAATCTGGCGAATACAGTGGTTGTTCGATGGTATTTGTTCGATGTTTGGCCAAATAATCCAGCACTGCAGCGTGCTTTGTGAGACGGCGCGTTATCGTGGTGCAACATCCACGAATTGTCTTCCCGAAAATCCGGTTGTTTTCTACGCACAGCATCCCTCAAATGCTCCAAAACGGATAGGTAATACTCCTTGTTGACTGTTCGACCTTCTGGCAAGAACTCATAGTGGACTATACCTCGATAATCGAAGAAAACTGTGAGCATGACTTTGATTTTGGACCGACTTTGGCGCGGTTTTTTGGCTTTCGGCTCATTTTCCAGGCGCCACTCGGACGACTGTTGGCTTGTTTGCACGTCATACTCGTAAACCCACGTCTCATCGCCGGTAATTATCCGTTTCATGAAGGTTGGATCATTTCTTGCCTCAGAAATCATCTCTTCTGCCACTTTCTTGCGATGCTCTTTTTCAACGAAATTCAGCTCTTTTGGCACAAGCCGCGCTACAACGCGTCTCATGCCTAAAATATCCACTACAATGTGCTGAGCGGTTCCATATGAAATGTTGAGCTCACGAGCTATCTCTCTCAGGCTCGCATGACGATTTTCGAGTACAATTTTTTTCACTTTTTCCACATTTTCTTCGGTATTTGATGTCGAAGGGCGTCCAGAACGAGGCAAATTTTCGACAATATCACGTCCACTCTTGAATAACTTATACCATTCGTATGTCTGTGTTTTAGAGAGAGCAGACTCTCCAAATAATTTTTGCAACGTTTTCAACGATTCGGCACATGCAATTTCGTTGGAAACACAAAACTTCAAACAAATTCTTTGTTCGATAGAATTAGCCATTATAAAAACGACGAAGCACAAAAACTTGCTCGATGTAAGCAAATGCCAAACAAATACTAGTGATCAGAATCTTTTGAAACTTGGCACAGATGTGTCTCGCGGGTGTACCAATTTCAGAAAAAAAAATGTATTGGGTATGTCAACAGCGGTTCTTTTAAATTACAAACTCCGGGTACTTTCTGATCATACTGTATACCATAAATGGTACACGTGGCATAGAACGTGTTAATACCATAATTTAACCAGTTAAGCGTGTTCGACGTGTATAAATAAAATTTACCATTAACTATCAAGACTCGAAATTTCAATAAATTACAATAAGAACTTTATTTGATGGTATGTTTCCTTTATATTACCAATAGAACTGCTGAGTATTTTATACTGCGAATCTTATTGCATGTGTGAGCCGCAACTTGGACGGCCAGGGTTGACTTACAGAGAAATCGCGTAAACAATTAGTAGGACCAATACTGGCCCTTTGCTTTACGAGGCAGAGTCCAAGATATTTTTTAATTGAATACAAGAATCCCAAGCATTCGGTCCAAAAGCTCTCTCTTCTTCGCTTTAAATCATCTGAAGTAAAACAGTGTATTTTCACAGTTATTATCAAAATAAAGCGTAAGGTGTGAAAAATAGCTAAATACGTATAATATAATTATAATGATGATACAATAAATTGCAAAATTTACCCTCCAGATGGCTGATTCGAGCAGCAGTAGTAGCGAAATTTATAATAGGACCATTTGACCTCGGTTCGGCGTGTATACACATCATTGCTTTATTTTAATTCCGTACCCTGCGAGGGATTCCTAAAATTAAATTTTGCGCTCAACTGGTTAATGTAACATTACTTTAAATTTTCGTTTTTCGATAAATATATCTACGACTCTCGATTAAATTGGGATTGATGAAAGAGATGTGTTTGGTTTTCTCTTTTCGAAAGTTTGGTGACCCCTTTTCAACGAGGAAACGTTAATACAAGCAAAAATTAGGGGGAGTGGGAGCTTATTACAATTGCATCGCACAGGGACATTGTCGACACCGATAGATTTTAGCGGACGCATATATGCGTCCGTAGCAGTTAAATATTTAACACGTTGGCTGCCGTGGGGGTCACCGGTGACCGGCGCAAGAGATTTTACTGAAGATCTAAAATATTCGCAATGGGTAGTAATGATTATTTTATAAATGCAGTTATTGTTAGAATAGTGATCCGATTCTTTGGTCTCCAATACTTGCACATTATTTACATTTTGCATAATTCAGTCAAACGCTGTAGTATTTCGTAGCATCGCCGTTCTAATACGGCAAAATACACACGGCAGTTAACGTGTTAAAGTCACACCACGTGGTGTCTTACGTTCGATTTCCAAGTCATTTTTCCGTCACTCGCGATGAATGACGAGCAAAGTCGTTCATAAAACTACTACATGAATTTACGGCAGCATATCATATATGCTTAATGTCCCAGTGGACGATCGACAATCGCGATATTCGACACAGTTGCAGTTCGTTCGTCGACGTGTCTACCTTGTGAACGCGGCATACGATTTGGTGCCTTCAACGTTTGCCGGACATTCATAGGTTTATACGGTCAGTTTATCACCCGGTATAAAACTTCTACGTAAACGCACAAAATTCTTGAAAATTGCCTTTTTTCGTGTATGTTTTCTACTGACGCGGATGTCGTATTGTGTTCGTTTCCAATTTTGGAATAAACTTTGTCAATTTCGTGAGTGTTACATATGTTTTTGTGGGGCTTGTTTTGTCACTTGACGGGACATTCTTAACACTAGATTGCCTAAGGAAATCATTTTGACTGCTTTTCAATTTCACTTATAAAAACAATTATGTATATAATGAAACAGCTTCTTAGAATTTTGTGACTTTTTGTACAACAGATAAATGCGTTTATTAATCACTGTAGTTGCCTTCCCCCTCCTTCATTTCCGGTATATACATATGTGTTATACCTGTAATGCCCAAAAGCAGTCATTTTGACTGCTTGAGAAATTTTAAATAATCAAATGACTCTTATTACTGAATTGAGTCCTATCCCTCCTGTCCTATCCTTCCTCCTTCTTTTTCGTGACGCTAGCATGAAAAACTTCATCGTGTAAATAGGCCCGTTGCTCAATAAGCTAAAATAATACTTGTTATTCGTATCTTTATGCAGTGATACTTGTGTTAACAAGTTGTTTATTACATATCATTTGCGCCCCAAATTCCTGAAAGAAATGTCGAATACAAGTGAATTATTGGAAAAGCTAACGAACATAAGTGAAGAGTGCTCCGATATAGAATAAGATGCAATAAATTCTGAACTATTATTTGAAGATGGAACGGTTCATATTCAAAGTGAAACATCTGAAACTGAAGATAGCGATGAAGAGTTGATCACCAATGATTAAAATGAAAGTGTCATCAATATGCCCAGGAAAAGGTGTAGGGTACTAAGTAGTTCAGACTCTGATGAAGAAACTGAAAACACCTTTTAGGAGACCGAAACAGCTGCCGATGGTACTGTGTGATCAAAATTTGACAAAGGTGGTGCTCCTGGAAGGTTACCATCTAATTGTATTTTCAGGGGTGTGAAAGGGCCAACAGCCTACGCAAAAAGAAACATTATGCCAGATAATCTTATCAGTGCATTATCGTTGACAATAGATAACTATATTATCAAACGTATAAGAAAGTGCACAGAAGAATGTCGCCGAATTTTGCGGACCGATTGGACAATATAATTACCGGAAATATCTGCATTTATTGGGATTCTATATGCTCGTGGAGCTTACGAGGCAACAAATTTTAAATTGAGTTATTTATGGTCAGCGAAGTGGGGTCCCGAATTTTTTAGAAAAACTATGGCCAGAGAAAAAATCAAGCAAATCGTACGATTTATTCGTTTTGACAAAAGAACCGAAAGAAGTAGGCGCCTACAATCAAATAAGTTTGGCTTGGTTTCGGAAATACGGGATAAGTTAATTGAAAACAGTCAATATTTACAGTTAATATTTACTAATAACCTGTTATATAACTGTAAATAACATAAAAAATATTAAAAATTAATTTTAAACAAATTTCTTTACACATCAGTTATTCTTTCACAATGCAGTCATTTTGAATGCTTTGGGGCAATATAGGTATATACTAAGTTTCAGTCTTTCTAGTGTTAAGTAAGTAGAACATTTTCAAAGGGATTTGCTGTCTTTCACGAGTTGTCAATGTGGATAACCATGATATACTGCAAAGCTTTGTGTTTTATCTACGAGTACATTTTAAAAACCGTAAAATTGCGTATTTTTGACGAATATGTTTTGTTTAGTCGATTATTGAATTACACCATTATTATTATCATGATATACTGCAAAGTTTCCTTTTTTATCTACGCGTTCATTTTAAAAACTGTAATATTGGGTGTTTTTGAAGAATTTGTTTTGTTTAGCCGATTGTTAAAATACAACAGTATTAACTTCATGAGTGTAGATGAGAATAAAACAATATCCAATCATCTTCCCCCGTAAAGGCTGTTTATATTGCCGTCACACATTAAAAAGTTTTGCACAAATATCGCACAAGAATCAAAGTTTGCAAAAGCTCTATTCAGACTCATAACCATACTTCAAATGAACAACTGTGCAAAGAAGTGATACAAACTAAATTCACATAGACAGAATCAATTTAACACGTTGACTGCCGTGGTGGTGATCCGTGCCCAACGCAAAAAGTCTCACGAGAAATTGAAAAAATACCCAATCGGTAGCATTTTTAATTTTGTAAATGCAATTAATATTAAATAGTGATTCAATTCTTTGATCACCGGTACCTTCGCATTACTTTCATTTTGCACAATTCAGTCATATTGTGTAGTACTTCATCACGTTGTGGTTTTAACAAAGTAAAATACGCACGGCAGTCAACGTGTTAACGACACTATAAATTCGGGGATACCGTTTATTTATGACAACACCACATTTTTCATTTTAGATACCAACTCAAAATGTCTACGCAGGGAAGTGACCTGAACCTGAAGGAGATGCAGGATACGTCGACAGCATCCGACGAAGATTCTAGTGTAGGAAGCGAAGTGGTCCAGTTTTTTAATGGTCAAAACGTTCTCGTCACAGGTGCTTCCGGTTTTGTCGGAATACTGCTCATTGAAAAATTATTGCGGTAAGTCACGAGCTTATTTCATGTAAATTGTTCCGGTACTTGTACATTTTCGACGGTCAAGTTTTCAAATTAGTATTAATTTAACACGTTGAAGGCCACGGCGGTCATATGTGACTGCAACTTTTTTCTCCTGCAGCGCCATGGTGGTCACCAGTGACCGGAGTGCATCAAATACTTCTAATTGTAAAAGTTGAATGAAAATCCGCTAATTAGAGAATGCTTTGAAATCAAGTCTGCAGTATTGAAAAGTTTTTATTAAATCAAAAATTAATTTTTATCGAACCTTTTATCTACCGGTGCATTGTATTGAAGCATTTTGAACATAAGTGTGGCTTTTTCGTTCGATTTTTTGCACTTTGTGTTCCGAAGCTTGCAACATTTTATTGGTAATACCGTTTGCAAAATTTGCATATCAAATACCTTGACCGTACCTTCTTTTGCAATTCATACCATAAACTTATAAATAACGAAATTAATTAATACCGTTTGCAAAACTTGCATATCAAATACCTTGACCCTACCTTCTTTTGCAATTCATACCATAAACTTATAAATAACGAAATTAATTATTATTTTGCCATTGCATGCACGGAATAGTAAAAATATTTTCGTGGCATTCTGAGCGAAACATATGATTTCGGCGTGGCAGTCAACGTGTTATATACAAATTGAATGTTTGAAAAATATTTAATATACATATTTTAACGATAACTTTAATAATACATATTTTCAAGTATTGAAATTAGTATCAATTTAAATACAAATTGAATGTTTGAAAGATAATGTACATATTTTAACGTTAACTTTAATATTAATTTGGATTTGAATCTCTCGAAAATTTTTGAAAGATGAAAAGTAAAATAACACAAATTATAAATTAGAACAATTTGGTCGAATGAAGTTTGCTAATGTTTCACACTTATAGCCTTACGTGTATATAAGAGAACACGTGACCTAAATCGTATGATAAAGATATGCTCTTCGATATCGATGGAATGATTGTTCTAAGTTGACTTTGCAAATCAAATTGTAGTTAAAGGTGGCTTCGGACAAAAGAATAATTAATTATTAAACGTGCTGATTACGCACAACCGTTTAAGTTGACACTTCAATACTTTGATCGCGCTATCGGCGGAAAATTATTCTGTTTTATTAAGTTAACTTAAAAAAGAAAATGAAAAAATGTAAATAAATTGAATTTTAAAAGGAAAAGGAAAAAAGTGAAAAAGTGAGTGTTACACGTCATGACATAAGTAAATTATACCTAAACTGTCACTTGAGAATATTACTAAAAACATAATATTATTGTTGTAATAGACATATATTTTTCCATCGTTCTTTTATCTTTTTATTGTTTTGTTCAAAAATTTTGATCCGACGTTGTGCCGCTCTTTAAACTGATTCCCTTAGAAAATTGTATTGTTTTTCGCGTTAATCTCGATAATTAAGATTCAAACGGAAATCACTGTTGATTTCTCTTTGACTTTCTTTATAATTATTTATGATGTGTAGTATACTATATATCTCGGAGTGTTACGCCTCTTTTCAATACATTTACAATAAATAACTACAAAGGTAGCCAACTAGAACCCGACTCTTTTCCATTTCATTATTGCAGGAAAGTATTATATCACGATATATGCATCAGACGGAACGTTACCATCCTTGCATTTAATTATTAATTCCTGAAGTGGATGCAGAATCAGAAACTGTTTACGCAATGAAATATTCTTCGTGCTAATTAAAAAACTGTCTTATTGTGATGTCCCATTTGATAACGCAATAATGCATTTTTTTCAATTTTTCTCGTACAATTAAACATTCTTGTTGGTCATTAGCAAATTTGTTCGATTTTTTTTAAAAAATCATTTACAAAAGTATTCAAATTCAAATTCAAATTACAAGGTATTTTTTTATGGTAACCTTGAGGATATACCATAGACTGTGACGTACTTTATATAGTTTTTAATTAAAATCCTTTGTATCTGCAAATATATGTAACTTAAATTCGCATAATTCCAATATTTATTGTATTTAATACCTTCAGGTGCAATTTCTATAAAAAGCTTTATACTTATTTCTATAAAAAAGTGGAATTAGAAGCATAATAAACCGCGAAACTATTTTTGAAGTAAATTTGGCTAATTAAGATTTTTTGTCAAACTTTTCATAAAATAAACAAAATAAAGTGTTATGTAATTCATTTCGGTTACATAACAGATGCAATAGTGGTTTTTTCTTCAGGCCAAATAAATAATGTGTTGCGGTTTGTGGGTGCGCGAGAAGCTAAAACTAAATGGGTAATAGAAGATAGGGGGCAAAAGTGCACACAGATCTCTCTAAACGAAGGTAGACTAATAATTTGATCTGCTCTGTACACTTTGTCTGCGGGACGATGACTGCCTATTATTCTTCGCCTCTCCAGGGCCTACGGTTTAGTCCTGCACCTAATAAAGATAACGGCGCGATCACCGTTCGACCCAGGGCCGGTGACGCATAGTCACCTACAAGTTTATGAAAAATACAAAATATGACCGAAAACATGTGGGATGTGTGATTTTGTACGAACGAGTAATGAGAAAGTGTGCGTATGAGAGAGAGAAAGCAAGAGTGAGAGAGTGAGAAAGAATGCGTGTATCTATATTTGTTATTAGGAATGTTCTAGAAACCAATTAGTATAAAAGTGTTGAGCGCCATAATAAAAGAAGTGAGTCTTTGCGAAACCTTCAAGCGTAACAGTGTGTACATCATAGCGAATATTTAGAGATTATCAGCGAATGCGTTTAGTGAGTTTTGAGCGAACATTTATTAGAGTTTAATACAGAGTGAAGTGCGAGAAACATTACAACCATTACTTTTGTGTTTAAAACTGTTTAATATCATTCCAATCAAAAAATCCTACAAACATTTTATCTTCGATCTTTAACAATTGCAGGACATGCCCGAACATTGCAAAGCTGTACATTTTTATGCGAGAGAAGAAAGGAAAAACTGCAGAAGAGAGATTCAAAGCGCAATTTGAAGATGTGGTAAGTGTAAAAATTTCATATTCAACGGCATTGTGAATAAGTCATTACCTGACTTATGTGGCGTAACATTTATTAACTTCACGAAAAGAAAGCATTTTAATATTTGTATACAGTGAATCATAAACGCCTTTGTGCACACCATAAGAAGACAATTGTGAAGAAAACTGTCAATCATTTTGTATAATACAATGTGTAATGTTTAGCATGTAACATAATATTAACAAAAGACGTGTAATGTAATTTTAACAAAAGACAAATTAACTCAAAAGTGTTCGTATAGTTTGGAAGTGTAATTAATCTAGTACAATGTTATTAATAGGTGTACAACTTTGCTCCCGCCGTTTTTTGCATTGGACGAAAGGGAAAAAACGGCGGGAGCAAAGTTGTGTACCTATTACATTACTGTGGAAGTTGCCCTGTTAATGTTCCGTTTGCATTGCTACTGCTTTATTATTCAGTTCAAAGATTTTAGCAATCGGATAGCAGGAATGAGTAACACGAGAAAATAAACGAGTGTAAAAATTTGCAGAATGATTACTGAATTGCATAAACAGAGCAAATTTTTACATAAAATTGCACAAATTGTTCAGAGGAAACGTTCGACCATCCAATATACAAAACAAAAATTGAAAGGAACGATTAGCGACGTAAATAAGACATAGTAGCTTTAAAAATTTTGAATAACAGAGACGTGTAATTTCACACAAAAATTTGTGCCCTTATTATACAATTTAATAACAGTTTCACGAATTGCTTAAATTTTAAATAAGGGGAATGTGCGATCTGTGCTCCAGGTAATAAAAAATGATTCAGGGTAAACGGTACATCCCAAAAATATTCAAAGGACTTTAAAAAAATCCGATTTAATGGATATCAGTCATTCAAAATCGATTAAATTCGCAAAACAATATGATCACGACGATTTGCACTTCTGAGAAAGAGTATTATTTATTGATGAAAGAAAATTTAATATATCTACATCATATGGAAGGGGCAAAGATTGGAGAAGACTTGGCATAGTATTCGAAGTTAACCAGTTAGTTGTAATTAACGACTATAATCGTCATGCGGAAAAATTAATTATCATATACTACTTAAATCGCAATTTCAGTGGAAATAAATATATTCATATCTTTCAGATGCGTAAAATATTTGAACACGAAGATGAAATAAAACGGGAAAAATGTAAACAAATTATTACGAAATTACTCTGTACTGTGTGAACAAAGTAGACTTTTTTCTTCCAATCTAAATGTTTCCGGTAATCAGGGTTCTTTGCTTGTTGTTATTAATTGTTATTTTTGCAATGGATATAGACTTGGATTGTGTTATTCTGAGGTTTCAGAACAAATTTAACACTTTAAGGACCGCTAAGAAATCTGTGAGCAATTCGCCTGGGACTCCACGTTTTTAGGAAACTTGTGCGTTATAAAAAATCGTAACTTTGCCGTTTATAAAGCAATTTTTGTGAAACGTTCAGAAATTGTATAATTGGAAGTATTTTAAGTATTATAAACACAAATTATGTTTTTTAATAATTATCATAACTTTTTTACGCAAAAAATAAATTTGTATGAAATTTATAGAAATTTTAAAATAGGATGCATTTCAAGTTTTATTTAAAAACAGTTTTTTTTAATTATTTAAAGAACTTATCATAAAATTTTATTTAAAAATCAGTTTTATCAGAGTTTGCAGTAGTTTTCTAAAGTATGATATTGCGTGAAACATTTTTCTCTATGACGAGGAACCATACAAAATTTATCATCGTTTTTGATTGAATATTAATGTAAACACGTAAATAAACAAAATAGATACAATGTATCAAAGTAAATGACATCTAAAGATAGCGTGTGGAAAACACGAAAAAACTCGTGAGCGGTCCCTAAAGTGTTAATCATTGTTATAGCAGCTAAACACATATGGCGGTTGACTAGAAAACATATAGGCCACTTAGTGTTTATATGCACTACAATGGACTGCTGGACATATTTTAGCATTGTAAAAAGTAATTTGAGGAACGATGCCGAAAAGTGACAGATCAGAACAATTGTATCTTTCAACAGAACTAAGATTCCAAACATTCGCGATCCATGTGTTTCGGAAATTACTTTTATATCATGTTCCTCAACAACTTTTTCGCTACATCAGTCTCCTGATTTAAATGTCATAGAACAGGGGATCATGGGATCATTGGAAAGAAACGTAAGAAAGTGCGACATAAGAAATACACAGTTTTTAAAACACTGAAAGATGAGTAGCGAATTTCTATCAAATTTGAAAGCAAAATTTGTGCATTTGATGCCGAAAAGTTTGAGCTTAGGGATAAGAAGAGACCAGACAAAGGGTTGATATGCGTGTCTGGAACTTGTAATTCAATTAAAATGAGACTGTGCGAACACGTTTGTCAAACGCATAAATCGGTTTGCGTGAATTTGTCTACATTTTCCGGTAAAATAATGTGTTGCGATGCAAGTCTTAATAATATTAATTCAAGTGTTAAGAGATAAACATGCTATTATACAAAGCTACTATCTAGTTCTTTAAAAATGATTATTCTATGGGTGTGTACGAAGACTTTCGTGACTGACTGTATATCGAAATGCAAACGTACTGTCGCACACTTGGGTTTCTTTTATTTTTTTAATAAAAACACAACTTTATTAACAAGAGATTCTTATGGGTTGATTACAATCGCCAAGACTGGCTGCTTAAGACTGTCGATTTGGCCCGCTGGCCCGGTATATATAGATGCATTATAATTCTTATCGCGACTGGGTCGAATACTGCCGATGGGAATGACGACATCTTCCCGGTACAGCTACGCTTGGGAATGTTTGGAGGGTAGAAATGTTGAGTCTACGTCTCCAGCGATAGCTGAGCGCGACAGTACGAATAGGCATAACGCTTTTTTTCTGGCTTCGTTTTCGCAGGTTTATGAGAGGCTGACAAAGGAACAACCAGATTTTGCGAAAAAAATTGTTCTAATCGAGGGCGATACGTCATTTGTTGGTTTACGATTGTCGCCAGAGGATAGGAAAAAAATACTAGATACTAATATCATCTTTCATGCGGCGGCCACTGTCAAATTTGATGAAACGCTTCGTACTGCGACTAATATTAACGTTAGAGGGACGATGGAAGTACTTTCGCTCGCCAAAGAATGTCCGAATTTGAAGGTACGTAAATATGAAGTCATATTAATTGTTCTAAAGTTGAATGAAAAATTGAACCTGAGCGGAAAAGACCTTACTGAGTTAACAGAGTTTGATAAGGTTAGGAATACAAGTTAAAAATTTCCGTAAAAAATGTTAATTCAAAAATTCAAATAGAGAAATACTAAAAATAATGGAAGAATAAATGAATGGCAAGCTTGTTTCAATAATTGTTGAAAATTGCAGTAATATTGTTTAAGCAAAAATATTTGAAAAAATAGAAAAGTTAGTTATTTCATACATACAGTATTCCGAAGTAAAATAATGATATTATACATTATTATTGTTTATTACAGTATACATTATGAAAATTATGTCCGAATTTAAAGGTACTGTTATGCCGCAGGACGCACTCGTTTGCGAGATGCGTTATATTATTTAGAAATAGCTTGAGGGATAAATATAAAGAATAAACTTTATTACAAAGATAGGCGTCTTTACACTTCGGAAGTCGAAACGAGAGTGAGATTATGATGACACGGTCATAGCTGGTTCACCAGTTTGTCGTCGCTTTGTCTTTAAGTTCTCACAATCGCTTATCGCACTTGCTCGTTTCGCCGAAGGGAATTGGTATCCGTAAGCCTTAGTCTAAACATAAACTATTGCCTACGGTATGTGATACCGGTGAGAGTATAACAGTGTTAATATGTGAAGATGTGTGATTTGTACTGCGTTTTACTGTATAGTTATTTGTTTTGTACAATTGAATATCTGCAAGGGATTCTCTCATAGCTTAGTCAGAAAAATTTCCGAAAGATCCCTTGATAGGGAGCATCTCCAGTATAGTAATTTAATAATGCAACAATTCAGTAATAAATGCACAATAATAGAGTTTTAATTTTAATAATATTACATAGTTATGTAAGATATCACGCCAAAACGGAAATGCGGTTCGAAGAGTATTCAATTTAGTATGCCTGCACTACTCGCTCGCTCGCATTGGAATGCCACTCGGGCGAAGTTTTGGGCATCGTTAGACGCCCAAACACTCGCTTATCGCCCAAAATGACGTCATCCTCTTAGCCCTTTGTATACGTAGACGCCAGACGCCCAGGCCCTATTGCACGGCGCCTTGCGATGTCTCTCAGGCGAGGAAATACGTCGCTGTTGCGACGCGCCTTCTTAAATTTGTTACATTCGGCGATCCTGACATTCGTGTCTGTCCTCAGACACTGGTATTTGTGTGGGGCCTCTACTAATGCGTCCCGTGTTAGATTCCATCGGAAGGCAGCTTTCGAAGCTGCGTTGCTGCTGCATGTCATCAGCTAACGCGTTCAAGCGTTAGGCTCCACTGGAGGGCAGCCTCCCAAGCTGCATGGCTGCTCCACGTTGTCGGCTAACGCGCCTAAGCGTTAGACTCCGTTGGCAGGCAGCTTCACCAGCTGCATGGCTGCTCCACGTTGTCGGCTAACGCGCCTAAGCGTTAGACTCCGTTGGCAGGCAGCTTCACCAGCTGCATGGCTGCTCCACGTTGTCGGCTAACGCGCCTAAGCGTTAGACTCCGTTGGCAGGCCGCTTCACCAACTGTACGGCTGCTCCACGTTGTCGGTTAACGCGCCTAAGCGTTAGACTCTGTTGACAGGCAGCTTCACCAGCTGCACGGCCGCTCACCGTTGTCAGCTACCTTGAGTGAGCTCTACCCTTATATCTTTCCTAGAACCAATAATCAAATTTGTATTTCGGTCGTTCTTACCCCAATACAACTGCAGGCCACTCGTCATGAACGGCGTCATACTTGTGCCTTTTCAACCAAACCGCAGGTAATAAGCCGCAGTACCTTCTACGCGCTTATACCGCTCTAACACAGCCGCAGGTCACGAGGCATGAACAACGTCATACTCGCGCCGCTCTAATAAAACCGCAGGTAATAAGCCGTAGTCCCACCTACGCACTTATACCGCTCTGAAACAGCCGCAGGTCACGAGTCATGAACAACGTCATACTCGCGCCGCTCTAATAAAACCGCAGGTAATAAGCCGTAGTCCCACCTACGCACTTATACCGCTCTGAAATAGCCGCAGGTCACGAGTCATGAACAACGTCATACTCGCGCCGCTCTAATAAAACCGCAGGTAATAAGCCGTAGTCCCACCTACGCACTTATACCGCTCTGAAACAGCCGCAGGTCACGAGTCATGAACAACGTCATACTTGTGCCGCTCTAATCAAACCACGGTAATAATCCGTAGTCCTTACCTCTGTGACGTTATGGGACTCCCTAGTCCTCGGTTTGAACCGAGATCCAATGCTTCAGGTGATCAGCTGCTAGTACCGTGCGCGCCGACTTCCGCCCCTCGCGCAGATCCTCTACCAAGTATCGGTCGTTAGGCAGCACTCTTATTATCCTAAACGGACCCTTATACTTGGCGTTCAGCTTTCGACTCGACCCCGTTGCAGGATCGCTCGTAATTCGGGCCATGACAAGTCCGTCTTCCTCGTACTGCACGGCTCCCCGTCGCCCCGCATCATAACGTTCCTTTTGCTGCCTCTGTTGTTCCGCAATCTGCTCTGCTACCGCTCCTCTCAGGCGCATTAAGTCGGCCCGTTTTACGTCGCCTTGTATTTCGCTTAGGATGCGTGCTTCCGCGGCCGACCGGCCCTTGCACCCGATCAAAGCGTTTAGCGGCGTTGTCCCGATAGCCTGGTTGTGCATCGTATTTAAAACTCCCTGGACGTGCTTGACATATTTATCCCAGTCAGCAGGGGGTTTCCCAGCTACTGTAGCGGCTAGCGAGTTTACGATCGTACGGTTGTACCGCTCGCACTGACCGTTCGCTCTGGGAGTAGCCACAGCGTTTAATATGTGTTTTATCCCATACACCTCGCAGAAGATTCGGAAGGTGCGCGCTGTAAATGCTGTTCCTCGGTCACTAATGATTCTTGTCGGTGCACCGAAAAGGTAAATGAGATCTGTCAAAACCTTCACCACCGTCTTAGCACGTGTGTCCTTTACAGCTTCGATGAGCACGAATTTCGTAAATGCATCGACCACTACCAATATGAATTTCTTCCCTCTGCTACTTGTTTCAAATGGCCCCACATGATCGATATGTAGCGTGTGGAACGGTACTGGTTCCTTATGTATCGGATTCAGATGACACTGGTGCAGATTAGGCTTGTTTTTATAATAGGCGCAACTCAAACAAGCCTCCACGTATTTCTTTACGAAACGTCTCATACCCGCGAACCAGTAGTTTGCTTGCATACGCCGCAACGTCTTGTCTACACCTAGATGGCCCGCATCATCGTGGCATAAGCGACAAATCTGCATCCTTGCTAGTCTCGGTACCACCCATCGCTCAGTGCCATCTTCTAAACGCCGATATACCTTCCCTCCTTTCAATCGATACTGTTGGAAGTATTGCTTCGTGTCCGCCGCGCATTGTCCGTTTGCCAGCACACTTCGGACCCGGCAGAGTTGGTCGTCCTGCATTTGAGCGGCCACTATCCAGTCGGCCTCTGTCAAGTCACATTGGTAACATACTACGCCGACTACTGGGTTCCGGCTAAGAGCGTCCGCATGTGCCATCTTACTGCCCGCCCGGTATTCCACCTCAAAGTCGAACTCTTGGATCTCGAGCCACCAGCGACCGATTCGTGGTAACAGATCCCGCTTAGAAAAGGTGGTGCGTAGCGCATTACAGTCCGTTACTACCTTGAAGTTTCTGCCCAGTAAATACGTGCGGAAATGTCGGACAGCCAAAACGACTGCCATTGCTTCCAACTCATACGAATGGTAGTGTCGTTGATCCGCGGTAGTTTGTTTGCTAAAGTATGCTACCACCCGCTTCTCTCCGTCAGTACTTTGCTGCAGCAAGACTGCACCTACACCCAACGAGCTAGCATCCGTGTGCAGCTCCGTGTCCTTTAGCGGATCAAACACCGCTAAAATCGGTCTGGATGTCAGTATCTTTTTGACGTCGTCAAAGGCGCGCTGTTGAACCATTGTCCACTGCCAACGCACGTCTTTGCGTGTCAGTTTTGTTAGAGGCTCTACAACGGTGGCGTAATTCCGTACAAACTTCCTGAAATAGCCAGACAATCCCAGAAACTGTCGTACCTGCTTCACGTTTTGTGGCGCCGGCATGTGCATCACCGCTTGTATTTTGCCTACGCCGGGCCGTATTCCTTCAGCATTTATTTCTCGCCCCAAGAACTCTATTCTGGTCTGGAAAAAGTTGCATTTGTCAGGTTTCAGTGTCAATCCATGGAGCCGCAATCTCTGCAACACTTTCTCCAGCCGTTCTAGGCCTTCTTCAAATGTCCTCGATGGTATGATAATATCATCTAGGTACGGGAATGCTATAGTGTTCCGCAAGGGTCCCAAGGTTCGATCCATTAATCGTTGGAAAACCGCCGGGGCATTGCAAAGTCCGAACGGCATCCGTAAATATTCATAATGGCCGTCAGGAGTCACGAATGCAGTTTTGGGGATGGATCCTTCGTCCACGGGCACTTGATGGTAACCTGACGCCAAGTCCAGCCCCGTAAAATACCTATTCCCTCCAAGGCGGTCCATTTGGTCTTCGATTAATGGCAGTGGGTATTTATCCTTGATAGTAATCGCATTCAGGCGTCGGAAATCCACGCACATCCGATGGTCGCCTGTTTTTTTCTTAAGCAACAGGATCGGGCTTGCATACGGCGATTCAGATGGCCGTATTATCCTGTGCTCCAGTAGTTCTTGTATTATACCGCATACTATTCGCCTCTCCACATCAGCCATGCGATAAGGGCGATACACCACCGGACTATCTGTCGTGCATCTTATTACTAGCGACGTCGTCTCAGTCTTTCCCTTTTCCATAGTGGCATAGGCGTCCTTTACAAACGGACACTTGTCCTGTTTGTGCCCCGTCCGCTTGCATCGGAAACATTCCTGCCGGGTCCTCTTGCAGTCCCGTGCCCGATGACCTGGCAAGCCGCAGTTAAAGCACTTGCCGTCGTTAGCTGATTTATTTGACACGGTCCAGTGCCTTTCCCTCTGTCCGAACGTCGTCTTTCCCCCGTCCGCAGCATGTGTTCGCATGTGCCTTGTTCCGGATGGCCCGGCTTCGGTCTTTGCGATCGGCATATTTCCCAGGCTGTTGAGGTACGCATACAGGGTGTTCGGGTCTGTATGGCGGGCAGATCGAACGGTCCGTGCGATCTCTTCATCCGTTATTCCGCCAATCACTGCATCGACCATATATTCATCGGGCATTTGGACATTTAGAGCTCGAAGTTTGGTCAGCTTGTGAAAACAATAATCTCCTAACTTCTGCCCCGGTATGGTCCTAAACGTCGCTGCTTCCAGTAGTAGGGTTGCGAAAGGCACGGCGCGATGAAATTGACTTATAATCAATCCTTTCATCTCTTTCCATGTCAGATCGTAATGATGTTGCTCGTCGTACCACGCGCGAGCATTCCCTTTTAATCGGTTGGCGATGAGACGCATAATGTCGTCGTCATCCCAACGATACCTGTGTGCCAGGTGGTCGATCCGTCTTGCCCAGTCCTCGACGGTCACGCGGTCCTTCCCTGGATCGAATTCCGGAATCAACGAATCGTCGTTCACCCTGATGACCGTAGAGCTCGGCACTCGGCGCAGACGTTTTATCTCTGCCTTTAGTAGTTTTAGTTCTGTGCGTACATCGCCTCCATCCGAGGATGAGCTTCGCGAACGACGTCTGCGACGGTGTCGATCGCTCGGCGACGGCGAGCGATTTTCGCTTGACCTTGAGTCGTGGTCACTCTCACGACAGTCGCGACCACTATCACGACGGTCGTGGTCAGTCTCACGACGGTCGCGATCACTCCCGCGAAGCTCGCGATCACTCCCGCGACGCTCGCGATCATTCTCACGACGCTCGCGATCACTCTCGCGACGGTCGCGGTCACTCTCACGACGGTCACGCTTACTCTCACGATGATCGCGACGTTTGCCCATCGTTTCACTGTCGTACACACGCACAATTTCACTTGTGAACTTGGGTAATCCCACTTCTGAATTGTAAGATATCACGCCAAAACGGAAATGCGGTTCGAAGAGTATTCAATTTAGTATGCCTGCACTACTCGCTCGCTCGCATTGGAATGCCACTCGGGCGAAGTTTTGGGCATCGTTAGACGCCCAAACACTCGCTTATCGCCCAAAATGACGTCATCCTCTTAGCCCTTTGTATACGTAGACGCCAGACGCCCAGGCCCTATTGCACGGCGCCTTGCGATGTCTCTCAGGCGAGGAAATACGTCGCTGTTGCGACGCGCCTTCTTAAATTTGTTACAGTTACTTAAAACATTTGGCACTAGACGATGTATTAGGGTGTCCCATAAGTTTCTTCCGCGCCACGCTATGAATGACTCTAATTGGCTATGTTTATATAAATATGCAGGCTTATCTCTTAGCCGTTTATGGCATCGGTTTCAGTCGTCCCAGAGCTCTTTCAGAGTACGTTTCGTTGGTGACAAAGTCTCTTTTAAAATTTTTTCTACACCGTTCAATATGGACAGCCAAAAGAAGCATTTGCGGCATGTTATGTTTTATTGCTTTAAAAAAGACAATAGTGTAAAGGACACTGCAGACGAGATTTGCACCGTTTACGGGAGTGGTGCTACGATTATTAGGACCGTCCGCAATTGGTTTAAGAAATTTAGAGCTGGCAATTTCGAGTTGAAAGATGAAGGCCGCAGCGGCCGCCCAGCAACGACGAATACGGACATTATCAAGACTGTGCTTGCTGAAAATCCGCGATACAGTGTGCGTGAGATAGTGGATGCCACTAACATTTCCAAAACAACGGTACATAAGCATTTAATCAAGATGGGATATGCGAATCCATATGAAGTTTGGGTTCCACACCAATTGACGGAGACCGGCCTTATGAACCGCATCTCTACATGCGATTTGCTTCTTCAGCGACACGAAAGAAATCCTTTCTTAAAGAGTCTTGTCACTGGAGACGAGACCTGGATTTTGTATCAAAATGTGCATCGAAAACGCATTTGGTCTAAAGAAAATGGACCTTCAACTGTTGCGAAGCCTGGGCTTCATCCGAAGAAGGTTCTTTTGTGCATTTGGTGGGACTGGAAGGGTGTACTGTACTACGAGCTCCTTACTCAAGGTGATATGATCAATGCTGACAAATATTGCAATGAACTTGATCAACTAAAAGCCGCCATAGCAGAAAAACGGCCAGAATTGGCGAACCGACGAGGTGTCGTATTCCGTCACGACAACGCAAGACCACATGTTGCGTTGACCGTAAGGCAAAAATGATTACAGTTTGATTGGGACGTTCTACCTCACCCTTCATACTCCCCAGACCTTGCTCCGTTCGATTATTACTTGTTCCTCTCCTTAAACAATTCTCTCAGTGGTAAATCTTTCAAATCCACAAGCGAAATAAAAACGCACCTAAATGAATATTTTGAAAGTAAGCCTCAACTATTTTGGAAAGAGGGCATAATGAGGTTTCCTGAGAGATGGAAGAACGTTATAGAACAGAATGGTTCATATATAACATAATAAATCAACCTTAAACAACAAATATCGTGTATTCATTTCGCATCAAAAAAAGGGAAGAAACTTATGGGACACCCTAATAAATAATTGACTCGAGCTGACCGTGCGATCATCTATTAAAATGCTTTGTATTATTCCAACAAGTGTCCTGTTCTTTACTTTTATTCAAATCACATATAAACCGTATATATAATATACCGTAAACAATAAATCAATTTCAATCATTTATGTTAACAATTGTATAATAACGCCTGTCAAATATTGGAAATAATCAGAATGACCAGATTCAATTATTGGCCCTACTGTCAATTATGTCTTTGGAAATCCGCATAACAAAATAATTATATTCATTGAATACAAAAGTCTATGATAATTTAAGTGATGAAAGTTCAGTCGTAAATTCTAAGATCTTGGGAATTTCTTACTGTGAATCATGCATCGTTTTTGTAACAGCAGCATTAACAAAATTACAATACAGAAGCATATAATTGACATCAATGAAATTAGTGGTGTCATTACGATAAACAACTGAATTCCACTGATAGTGTTTTGCATCTTTTTCGAAAAACTATTACTTGAAAAAACTTACTTTAATTTTCACATTTTCCTAACAATGGTTAACAACTGATAGGAGATCAATTACCAATGCATTTGCCTTATATATAACTTTTAAAACAACGATCAAAAGGCGTTTATTTAATTTGACACTATTAATTGCGCAGGAGTTGGATTGAACGTTTATCTTTATGAAACCTCACGTATTGTACGTAAAAGTTCAATCATTTTAGAAAGAAAATACTAAGGTGTACTACATATTAACACTACATTTATTACAATGCTATTTATATTAATTTGTAAGTGTCCGGATACCTTTATTACGGAATAATTACCACAATATTGGTTTAATACAAATAAGAAAGATAAAACGTGTGCCAATTTTCGAAGAATCCTTCGCTATTTGTCTAATGATGCAATTAATTGTATTCGTTAAGAAAAAAGAACGTTATCAAGCTAAATTGTTTTCTTCACACAACATACAAGAACTGGCTAAAAAAAGTCATACATATTTCATACACACTTCGTAAATATCGTGAAAAACATATAAATTTCTGCACATATTTTGTTTATCGTCAGAAAAACGTAACTATTTATTTTTATGCAATTATATTTTGAAGTAATTCTGTATTTGTTACAAACAATCGTTTATGTAAAATAAACGGAAGGCTTCTTTGCTGATTTTTCGATTTTATTGAAATACATATATAGAAAAAATGAATGTTTCAGTAAAGTCAAACAATCAGCAACGAATGGCGTCAATATACCGACAATATTTTCAACCACGTTTATTTAAATTAAAAACTGATTGGTTGTCCCGTTAATTTCATGAATTTTGATACCTGCATACATTTTCAGGTATGTTTCCATGTATGTACACGCTCTGTCCCACGGATACATTAAGAGAAAAATATAAAATAATTAAAAAAATGAAAAAATAATAATAAAGAAATTAAAAAAATATAAAAATAAAAAATATATAAAAATATTATATATTATTTCAGGCTTTCGTTCATGTGTCCACCGCATTTTCACACTGTGTAAGGGACTTCATCGATGAGATGTTTTACACACCTCCGATGGACTACCGAAAACTTCTGACACTCTTAGATATCATGGATGACGAAGCGTTGAGCAAAATAACAAGGACGTAAGTACACCGTATCAGATCCATTTAATATATACTACAAACAAAACGCTAAATCAATGTTCTTGCAATAAAACGTGGCTAAAACGATCGTGCTGCAAATTCGGAAAATAAGCAGTTACTTTGTCTTGTCATCAATTTAATGCTTTTTTTGTGTCAAATTAAGGATTCAAGAGTTAATTGGAAACAAACGGTTTTATGGTGAACTTTTCTTTTACCGTTATTTATTGTTTAAAATGCACCACTCACTTTATACGCACATATATTAACTTATCATAATTAATAACAATATATTAGGTGTACAACTTTGCTTCCGCCGTTTTGCAATAGATGGCTGTAGCGGTAAGTGGTAGTCGAAATAAATAGATCGTAGATGTCATACAATAAGCTTAGGCATTTGTAAACATAACGCCATCGAAATATTAGTCGATTTGTGTCTGCATCATAAAGTCATTCTCGATTAAACATGTCAGCTTACGAGCCAAATTATCGTCATTTGCGGGAGGTTTTAATTTTCTGCTTTAATATGAAGAAATCTGCGGCTGAGGCTCATCGAATGCTCTCAAATACCTATGGTGAGGCCGCTATTAGTGAAAGAACGTGCCGAGAGTGGTTTCAACGCTTCAAGAACGGTGATTTTGACGTCGAAGACCGGCAAGGCGGTGGAAGAGAGAAGGTTTTCGAAGATGCAGAATTGGAGGCATTACTTGATCAAGACTCGTGTCAAACGCAACAAGAATTGGCAGTATCATTGGGAGTGACGCAACAAGCCATTTCAAAACGCCTGAAAATCATGGGAATGATTCAGAAACAAGGAAATTGGGTGCCGTACGAGTTGAAGCCGAGAGATGTTGAACGGCGTTTGTTTGCTTGTGAACAGCTGCTTGCAAGGCAACGACGGAAAGGATTTCTGCATCGCATTGTGACTGGGGACGAAAAATGGGTTCATTACGATAATCCCAAGCGCAGAAAATCATGGGGATATCCCGGCCATGCTTCCACGTCGACGGCCAAACCGAATATTCACGGTTCCAAGGTCATGCTCTGTATTTGGTGGGACCATCTCGGCGTAGTGCATTATGAGTTGTTAAAACCGACTGAAACAATCACAGGCGATCGTTATCGAACGCAATTAATGCGTTTGAGCCGAGCATTAAAAGACAAACGGCCGCAATACAACGAGAGACATGATAAAGTGATTTTACAGCACGACAATGCTCGACCCCATGTTGCGAAAGTGGTCAAGACATACTTGGAAACGTTGAAATGGGAAGTCCTACCCCACCCGCCGTATTCTCCAGACGTTGCTCCCTCGGACTATCACTTGTTTCGATCAATGGCACACGGCCTGGCTGACCAGCACTTCCGGTCTTATGAAGAAGTAAAAAATTGGATCGATTCGTGGATCGCTTCAAAAGATGACCAGTTTTTTCAACGCGGGATTCGTACGCTGCCCGAAAGATGGGAGAAAGTAGTGGCCAGCGATGGACAATACTTTGAATCATAAACGTATAACCAGTTTTTTACAATAAAGCCTCGAATTTCGGGAAAAAACGGCGGAAGCAAAGTTGTACACCTATGTACAAGGATTTATGATGTAGTTCTTTTCACTTTATTCACCTTCTGCTTAGATATATTCACTTTCCACAATAAATGATGATCTAAATTGTAAATAAAAAGAGCCGGTTATACTTCCATTTACATTTTTTGTCTTGAGCCGGCACCATCTTTATTATTAGTGCTCTCTTCGTAAGTTGATACAATAATAAATCAAATATGTGAAAACTTGATTTTAAACTGATTAATAATTAACGAAACGGTTTTATTTTGTGATGATAGACCAACCAAGTACAGCAATTAATTTATGTTTAGTAATAATTCAAGCTCTTTTTTTCGTACCTACGCAGTCGAAACTTCAAAAATGGCGTCTGACTTGATAAAAGTGACGGCTCTTTAAAAATTGCCAATACTCATACTATCTGAAAATGTTTTTATTGTAGATACGAAAAAAATTTCATCAATGGATCTGCATTTCGGTTGTTTCATATGTCTTGTTTACCGATCATTCCGAATTTATATAAAGACTTTTATAAAGAGTTAATGAGGAAGCGGCTGTTTAGTATTGTTTCATGAGCTATAATTTTAGTTTGATCGAAATCAAATTAGCGGTCGTCGTCTATGTGATATTAGATTAGAAATCGTTTCGATTTCTTACCTATTGTGGCCAGAATTATCAATGTACCAGATGAATACACATGCGTTCTTAATCAAACCATTTTCCTGCATTGTTTAACCCTTTCGAGACTGTTGGGACACGTGTTCGAGTCAAGTTTAAACGTAGATTCTGAGTATCGAACTACTGAAATTTCCTTCACGTTGCTTCATTGGGAATGGGCCAGTCTTGTTACATTCGTTAAATTCTGATAATTCTAGTGATAGTGAAATGTTCGCAGAATCGCATAGTTACAGTGAATCGTAAATCGATAAAGTTTCTAATATACTAGATTTTACTACTGAATCCGGTCGAAAATTTTTTTCTGTTGGTAAGAAAAGCGTAAAAAAAGTCAATTTGTTTAATGGCAATGATTTATTTCACTGATGGTAAATTAAGGCAACATCTATTATCAGAAAAATAAGGAGAAAATAAGTAAGGGGAAGAAAATTTTCAATGAAGCAACGTGCAAGAAATTTTTGTAGCTTGATAGTTGGAATTTACATTTAAACTTGACTGAGACTGTCGGGACACATATGTCCCCATATATACATATATATATATTTATAATATTATAATACATTCACAACGGGATCATCGTCACCAAATTTAATTTATCCCTTGAACTCACTTTTATCTATTCTTCGTGTCTTTTAAATAATGAAGATTAGTTTTGCATGAACTACCTATAATACAGCATCATTAGGACGAAACATAATTTATTATATTATGTTATATTTATTACTATACATTATTTACCATATTTACACATATTATTTATCACATAATTTATTATAAAAAATTCGCGATTACGCGTGGTGCGCGTAATTGGCTAAGTGTTAATTATTTATTATCTTTGTCCTGCACATCATTCAAGAAATACGTGTAAATATATCGAACGTTACAGGCTGATCGGCACATTTCCAAACACGTATGTATTTTCGAAAGCAGTTGGCGAGGATGCAGTACGAGTAGAAGGTGCAGATTTACCAGTCTGCATTGTTCGGCCTTCGATCATGATAGCAACAGCAGAAGAACCCTGTTCTGGATGGATCAACAACATTTATGGGCCTACGGGTATCGTTGTTGGGGCAGGTATTGGATTATTGCGAACTTTGCACTGCAAACCTGAGAAAGTGGCAGATATTATACCGGCCGATTATGTCATTTCGAACATCATTGTCGCCGCGTGGGACATTGCTCAGAATAGGTAAAGTTGTACAACCAAACTTCCTATAACGCGATTTACGCGTACCACGTTAAATGGAAACTTAAATGGAAACCGATTTTCGGACAAATTATATTTTCTTTCCACCTTTTAACCCTTTCGCTGCACTACTGAACGGGACCCTGTGTTGAAAGTGCACACATTGCGGTTTTTATAATACTTTAATACAATATACTCATCAATTTTACATAAAAGACATAAAGTTATTTAATGGACATAAAGGGTCTGATTAACAATGCGGATGTGGACAGTGTAGCTTGGAAACAACCCGATTTTTCTTTAAGGGGGTATTCCAATGTGAACGCCTAAAAAAAGCACATTTTTAACATTTTTTTCTCAGAAACTGTTCCATACAATTAAGCAAACTTTTCTTCCTGAAGTGTTATACCCTAGGACAATAGAGGACAATTTTTTTATCGTTTAAAAATATTTGTGTATTTAATTATATTGGTGGTTTTACAGCTATCAAAAAAATGTTTGTTTTGCTGGCGTAGACAATTTCAGCCCTCCTGGACATTTTAGACAGAAAATCGAAAGAGATTCTTAATGTGTATGAATGTGGTTATCGCATGAACCACAGATTGCAAATTTCCATGAAAATTAAATAAATTGCGGCGTTTTGTAAAAAAGTGTAAAAAAAGCAAATTTTTGCGCTATAGATAAGGCAAAATTATGGGTATTAAAAGTATGCTAAATATTGTGTTAAAATTTGAAGTCGATCTATAAGGCCGTTTTTGAGTAATGATCTACGCCACTTGCAAAAATCTTGTTCATGCGCGTGCAGTTAGAGCCTCTGCTTTGAAACGTTATTACTAGTCAGAAAGGACGGAATCGTCTAAACCGACTCTCGGATATTAATCCTATGACGATAAACTATCAAAAAATGCAAAAAGAAGAAATCGATTTTTTCGACCCGTCACATTGGAATACCCCCTTAAAACAATTTTCTCATTTATGTTAATTTCTCATTTATATTATATTTCTCATTTTCTCAATTTTCTCATTTTCTCAATTTTCTCATTTATATTATATTTCTCTCTTTATTACATCGTTGTCTAATGCATCCAAAAGCATATATCTTTACCTTAATAATTACTTTCTTTACACTATTACAAAAATGACTGAAAATTCTGTAGCAAAATTCGTAAAATAACTAAAAATCCGTCAATGCGCCAACTACTAAAAAACATGTATTTTTATTTTTAGTTATTTTTCGTTTTATTTGTAGTTATCTTTACTTTTTATTTTTAGTTATTATTAGTTATTTTTCAGACGGTCAATCCCTTTAAGCATCACAGACACTGCAGTCACAGCAACGGACTGCAAAGAATCCACAGAAAGCAAGCACTCGAAGTCAACAAACTGCGATTCTGCAGTATTAGATGCAAAAGTGTGCGACGCAGAGTACGATACCAAAGAGATACCCATTTTCAATGTAGTCTCATCGTGCCAAAATCCCATTACATGGTGTGAGATTTTCAAGATCACTCTAGCAATTGGAGTGAATGTTCCGCCAGTACATTGTATCTGGTATTGCTGGATAAATTTGCCCAGGTATCTGTTCCTTCATTATATTTATACATTATTCCTACATCTGATACCTGCAGTTATTGTGGACACTTTGGCATATTGCACCGGACGAAAGCCCATGTAAGTTGATTTACACAATTATATTACCATAGCTGTATCACTATTCTTACTATTTCAATTATTATATCTTTTTAATGTTTCAGACCAAGTTATAATTTTTCTTAATCTTGTTTGTCGCCGTTAAATTTATTATTAGGCGCTAACTTTTTGCAATGGATCTTCATGTTTTTTATTTTTTATTTACGGTTTCGGCGGTCCTTCCTAATCTTTTTTTAAAAAATATCCTACTCTTTTACATACTTTTTCCCTGATCATTTTATTCATAATTATTGATAGCTATTACATAACTATCAACTTGATTTAAAATTGCGACATCGATTATTTTATTACGGTACAGGAAGTTATTACAGATTAGGATCATAACACCAACTATGATTATAGGAAGCAATTAATTTAATAAACATTAAGGTCTATATGTTAATTAATATTTTAATCGTTTGAATGTTATGATTCATCCCTTCTGAAACGTTACTTTATTTCTTTACGGTGTAGAGAAGCTTAAAGATTCAAGACATACATAATTAATCAATTGTGTAAAAATGTATAACGATTTATTAATAATAATATCATTTAACTAACAATTATTTACTCATCATTTAAAAAAATAAGTAATTTCTTTTGTTCATTACAGGTTGTTGAGCGCCTACATAAAAGTACACAAATTTAGTGAAGTGATATCCTATTTTTCTACCAACGAGTGGATGTTTCGAAACAACAATGTTATGAAACTCTGGGATAAATTAAATTCAGTTGACCGTAGGTTGTTCAACTTTAATATGCAGAATTTAAACTGGTCAACTTATCTTTATTACTACATCAGAGGCATCAGAGTATATATTGTGAAGGATCCATTGAGCACAGTGCCCCAAGCAGTTGCAAGATTTAAAAAGTATGTATTATTAATTCATATTTGTTCAGTAAGTGTATGTAGAGTGACTTGAAAATAGGTCGTCATACTTTGGTACGATATACTATTCTTCCTGAAGATGAAAAAATATTTACAGACACAGATACGAAAAAAGTGCTTTCTAAGGTGTATTTTGGAATGGCTTAAAACTCACTTACAGGAATTATTGAAAACAATTTCTTCCTATGACAAAATATGCTTTGGATTATATTTCATAAACTCTTCAAAAGATTCAAGTGTCGCTGATTTCTCCACGCAAATATTCAAATAAATCATGCTGATGGTATGTCTTTGCTATGAAACTTTATACACATGCTGATTTGCTGAGGATAAAGATTATTATTAACATATCGGTCCTCTAATGACGTAAGAAATTCGAATTTCTGAAAAAAGTTTGAAATACTTGTGTTACACCTCTAATGATGAAAGAAATTTAAATACTTGAAAAGTTTGAAATACTTGTGCCATAGCTTATAAAAAAAATAAGTGATAACACTAAAGGAATATTTAAGTCTGAAGATTCGCCACATAGTATTTAATTCCTTTAATATATTACGAAAAGAATGAATCAAGTCTTTAAAAGACTCCATACCAAAAGAAAAACAGACACACACCATCCATAGAATTCCATGCATGAAATCCGATGAAGTTTATATTGACCAAATCAAAACTTATTGTGAAATTAGAACTGACAAACATACCAAAACTTTAAAAAATCTTTCAGAGTATAGAACCACATTGGCACAATAGCACTTAGATACAGAGTATTTATTTGATTTTAATAATGCCGGAATATTAGACTAAGGAATATTACTTCAAGAAAGACTGATACTTGAATTAGTATACTTCACCTCAGAAAAATGAGTTAATAACAGATACGGGGAAACTTGGTATTTACTAAACTACATTAGGGACTATGGTCCCTATGTATTTACAAATATTTCAAAGAATTTAAATTTGTTTTATTGCCAGTGACAAGTACATGCTAATAATTATTTTCACTTTCATTTAATTGGACGGTTGAAAAACAGAGTCACAACTGCTTCCGGCGTAAACCTACTTCGCACTCACGTATTCTTTACTTCTAACAAAACAAATTATATCAGTACTTGAAAGTCTAAGCCTGACAATTATTTTACGAGATCTTCTATGTGAGCATAAAGATCTTTTTTCATGTTCGGGAAAAGTGAAATACGATACTAAAGTTTGACCCCGTATTTGCGCCACCCTGTATACTCATATGTGAATGACCATAATGTTTAATGATGACTTTTATGTCCACAGATTAAAAATTGCTCATTACACACTGTGCACACTCTTCTGGGGCTTAGTGACATGGTGTCTCTACATGTTAATCATTGCCTACTTCACATAGGCAGTCGCTCACTATTCCATGACAGTGTAAACTGCAAAATAAATTATTTTCTTACCAAGTTTTTTTATTGACTAAAATATATGTTATGTATTATGGAGCATCAATAACCCGTGCATGCTATAATTCATTGCGTACCGCAGAAATAATTGCGAAAGATTAAATAAAGTCATGGACGGAATATGGCTAGAATTATCTCCGTGTATATGCCTCTGTATGAATTAAAATACCGATTCCGCGTGAAAGTGAGCGTATTGTGATCACTCTGCTTCTGAAAGCGACAAAAGATGGAATGGACAATAAATCATCAATTGCACCAAAATAATGTTATAGAATAATATTATATTATATGCTGGTTCTTTGAAATACCTACAAATAGTAATAAGTGTTTAAAAGAGATTTTAGTATTTCTAAAGTATTGTCAATTGTGGAAAAACATGTCTACTCATTTTACCTTGATCTGCAGCATTTAATAAAGGGCAATTTGCACCGAAAATAGCCTATTGTAATTGTACGTATTTTGCTATGTTAGAACCGCAATGCGATGAAATACTGCAGAGTATAAGTAAATCGTATAACATAAAGATAGCGCAGAGTTGTTAGAAGCCGAAGTATTGAAGCACCGTTCTAATATCAGTTGCTTTTACAAGGTCGCAAATAGGCTTCATTGCGAATTTTTTGCATTTTTACTAAAATTTTTTGCACCGGTCGCCGGTGACCGCCAGGGCAGTCAATGTATTAATGAGTAAAAAAAGCCACCACTTACACTATACGGACATTAATAGAAACGCGATAATGCGCCGTTGCATACTGCATTGGTTATTCGAGATTATGTGACCAAAAATTCGACCCATATCGTTTCACAACCACGTATTCGCCGGATTTACCTCCGTGTCACTTCTTCCTATTCTCTCGGCTTAAAGATCGCTGCGCGTCTTCAAGACCATTCCGAAAATCGAATTTAACCGTTGTTTCGAGGACTCGAAAAAACGGTGTGTCGGGAAAATAACGGAACATTTTAAATTAAAAAAAAAGATTTATTTATTTTGGCAATTTTGTTTATTTTTATTCAAAATACATCTCTTCCGCATCGATACACCCGCGGGCACGTTCAATCAATGCTTGCATAGATTTTTTTCGGTTATTTTTCGGAATCGCCTCAAGGACCCTCGTCACGTTCTTTTGGACTTGTGTAACGTCGTCATAAAACGTTTCTTTCGTGGCCGATTTTAATTTCGGGGACAGAAAAGACTCAGATGGTGAAAAATCAGGGGAATACGGAGAATGTTGAAGAACACAGACTTGTTTTTTCGCCTAAAGTTCTTGAAGAACGATGGACCTGTGAGATGCTGCATACGAGTGCAACAAGAACCAACTTCCCGGCTCTGGGTATTCTCCTCTCACTCGAACGATTCCCGCCTATAAACGCTCCATAACACCCAAATAATATTCGTCAGTGACATTTTGACCCTGTGCATCGAATTCCCGAAGTATAATACCTTTAGAGTCGTGAAAACAAATCAACATTGCCTTCTTCCGTCACTTCTGAAAACGCAATTTTTTCGATTTCGGAGAGGATGGACACTTTCACGTAGCACTTTGGCATTTTCTTTGAAGATCGTACTTGAAGCACCAAGTGTCATCATCAGTTACAACAGGTTCCAGGAATGTGCGGTTCGGTCTGGCAGTTTTAATTAATCCTTACAATGTTCAACACGAGCAATTTCTTGTTCCTCAGTTAAGGCATAGGGAAGAAATCGAGCACATACTTTCTGTTTATTTAAGATTTTGGCGAAAAACGCGAAAGTTGTCAATACCCCCCCACCTTCAACTTTTCGGCCCAAGTCGGCAAAAAAAGTTTTCGATAATCGCAGCGGTCTTTTTGCCAGTGCCAGTAGACTCAAAACCATCACGAACGCAACCACCCGGACCGTTCTAAGTCGTTTAGTTCGCGAGGAAAGTGGATTCAAAGTTTGAAGCGAAATCGCGAAAAATGGCCAAATTTCCGGCCTTCGCCAGCGGCGTAATTTTCGAGTAAGACAATCGCCCTTATAGTTTGTTATAGTACACCCGAAGCGCTTTAAAATGAGCCCTTCACAGGGTGAAAATGTCACTGGCGTATATTATATGCGGAAGAGATGTATTTTGAATGAAAATAAACAAAAATGCCAAAACAAATAAATCTTTTTTTTTTTTAATTTAAAATGTTCCGTTATTTTCCCGACACACCGTTTTTTCGAGTCCTCGAAACAACGGTTAAATTCGAGGTTGAATTTTTGAACCGAAATTTTTCAGTTGAACCTGCCAAGCGGTGTATCGATGCAGAAGGGGTGTATTTTGAATACAAATAAACAAAGTTGCCAAAATGACTAATTCTTTTTTTTTTTGTTTAAAAAGTTCCGCTATTTTCCCGAAAGATGTGTGTGTGTAATTGGTTTCGCAATATAAAATACATAGCTGATCTCTTGGTAATATAAGGGAAACATACCACCAAATAATATTCTTATTATATTTTATTGACATTTCGAATTTTATTAGTCAATGATAATTTTTTATTTTACGCGGCGAATATACACGTTATATGCACCGCAATTAAGATTTGGTTCTACTAGTAGACACGTCAAACGCGCTTGACTGGTAAAAGTGGTGCTTAAACCTGCTGGCATCTTCTGCTTTTTATGGTTTTTTTGTAAATCTTTTCCCAGCGAAGTGGGATGCGATGACCACATTTAATCAGTATAAATCGGCAGGGTTGCTTGTGTACAAACACTCTCTGCGCTGGCTCTACAAATGTTGCTGGTTAATTATATGCAGGCAACCTAGCGATACTTCTTCAGGCCAGAATTCTATTTATCGTCGAACGTCGCGAGTGACGTTGACCCCTTAAATACATTATGTGGCAAAAGTTCACGGTCCGTATTCTCAAACCAATACAATCTATTTCCGGGCAAAGAAAACTTTGATTTTTTCAATTCAGATTATTATTGAAATGGGTAAAATAAATATTTGCACACGATGTTGTGAGAGATATATCTAAGCGGAAATGTGTCTATTGTGCTAGATGCATAAATAGGGACACGGTGATAGGGGTCAGAGGAAGTGAAGATATAGATACTAACGAACTTTTTACTTTACGAACGTCTACCATATTTTTTAAAGTTTATGTAACTTTATGAAAAAGTTAATATTATCCGATTATCTGATTGCTAACAAACTTATTCCATTCAGATAAATGGCAAAAGTTATAACTAGGTGTTGCGTAATATCGCTGAAGGTCGTTAAAAACTGTATAGTTTGCTATTGATAAGATTGGACACGAATATTCTCCAATTATCTGTTTGTTAAAAACTTGTTCTATTTTTATAACGAAAAATTGTAATTAGATCCGTGGTATGTTATAGTTACATTAAAAAAATAATAAATAAAAACATAATAAATGTTTATATAATGTTTATATAATAAAGATGTTATACTTCATCACTGATAAACTAAGAAAGCTTCAACTATCAAATTGACAAATTGGTACCCAATACAGGTGAAATTATCTCTACGCGTTTTAGGCATTATATAATTATACGTGCAGTCTATGAATATGAATCTATGAGTTGTTGTGAAGCAAAAGAAGATTTGAAAATATGGATACTACAGGAAATGCGTGTTGCAAGCAAGTATACCAGTGAGATTGCATATGTTACATCTACCAGGTTGTTCAATAAGTTTTGTTTTCTGTTGTTGAGGGCGTTGCTACTAGTCCAAATTTGTTTTTGTTTTGTTGGTTCACTCTTCTTATCAACGTATGTGAAAGTTCATTTCAATCAGTCAATTCATTCTTTGTTTACAAGCCATTTAGTGTCGCCGTGTCACAGTATTTTCGACAATGGAAAAAATTGAATATCGTGCAGTGATAAAATTCTTATTTTTGGAAGGTGTAGCAGCAAAAGAAATTCACGAACGAATGTTAAGAGTGTATAATGAACGTTCACCTTCAATTAGAACAGTAGAAAGATGGGTTGCTGAATTTAAACGTGGTCGTACAAACCTTGAAGACGATCCACGTGAAGGACGTCCAAAAACCGCATCAACACCAGAAATCGTAGTCAAAGTACAGGATATGGTTTTGGAAGATCGTCGATTGACTGAGAGGGATTTAGTAGAGGCTCTACACATCTCATTAGGCAGTGTGAGTCATATTTTAAATGAAATTTTGAGTTTTAAAAAGCTGTGTGCACAATGGGTGCCGCATTCGCTAACAATTGAACAAAAACACATTCGAATGCGACTTTCTCAACAACATTTGGAGCGTTTTAAAAAGGATAAAGTGGATTTTGTGCGTCGATTCATCACTATGGATGAGACTTGGGTCTATCACCATGATCCTAAATCAAAACAAGAGGCTAAAGAGTGGTGTGAACCTGGTTGTTCGGCTTCGAAACGAGTTCGTGTCCAGAAATCGGCCAAGAAGGTTCTGGCATCAGTTTTTTGGGATGCAAAAGGAATTTTATTTGTGGATTACTTGCAAACTGGTAAAACAATTAATTCTGAATATTATTGCAACCTTTTGGACCAGTTGAAGGAAAAAATTCGTGAAAAAAGACCCGGTTTGCAGAAGAAGAAAATCCTTTTTCATCAGGACAATGCATCGTGTCACAAGAGCATTTTGACAATGGCTAAAATCCATGAATTAAAGTTCGAATTGTTAGAGCATCCGCCGTATTCACCAGATTTGGCCCCCAGCGACTTCCATTTGTTTCCAGAACTCAAAAAATGTATGCGTGGCAAGCGTTTTTCGTCAAATGAAGAGGTCATAACGGCTGTTGAAGCGTATTTTGCAGACCTTCCGGAATCTCACTTCAGGGATGGGATCCACAGATTGGAGGATCGTTGGAGCAAGTGCATTAATGTTCAGGGAGATTATACTGAATAATAAAGTGTATTTTGAACCATAACATTGTGTTTTTCTTATCGAACGACAAAACTTATAGAACAACCTGGTAAAGAACAGATCTGTTGTTGCAAAACAAGTATATTACATGAGTCAGTTGTAAAAACTGTGAATAATATCCGCTCATCAATATTTTGTGAGTATCACGACCGTATGTACGATAACAATGTCAAATTTAATTACATTACATTATAATATATTTAATCAAAGTCACAAGTTTCCATTACGGCAACGTGCGTCAATGTGTGTTTCTTCATAAAGCAGTGACTAGCGCATCATTTTGTATGAAACGTATAGTTTCCGAAAGAATGACACTATTCAAACTTTTGTTTGTATACAATTTTATTCGTATACATATATTGTATGAAATAAAAGTGAAGTTTTATTGTTTATATTTTTCTAAGGGGTGATAACGTTCGAAATAATCACAGTTTTTTTATCATAAAATACACTCCCGTTTACTTCTTTACGCACGAACAATATGTAATTTACCGATTAGTCTATTGCCTCAATATATTGTAAAGGTGTGTTTCCGCAGCTATTTATAATAACATTCGCCTCCCTGTTGATCAGTCAGAAATTTTAGGAATTTTGGATGGAACAGAGATTTTTTACTTTTTACCATTGTTTTCACTTGTAATAGATCGGCAATATTTTAAGGAAGTAATTACTCGAATAAATTTTATGTTCGCGTTAATTTTTCTCAATAACGCCATGCAATATTTTCATGTCCCTCCAGAAACGACAATCGAGTGCAATGAGTTAATTCTAAGAATTCACTAGCGGAAACTAAGGAGTGCATCGCATGTTTCTCTCTTGTGCATCCATCCCGCGTCTACCTCGGCCTACAATAAATTCATTGATTACTAACCGCGATCCTATTTTATCATTTTATCATTTATCGATCAATAGAGTTGACACTAGCGACAATGTTTCGTCCTCAGCGAGCACTTTGGCCGGAAGTATTCATCGGTCAAACGGTTAAATTGAATTATTTTTTGATGAATTGTTATGAACTATTCTGGTTTCTATTAAATCTTACCGCTTCTGACATACGAGAATGTACATGAATAGAAACTCATGTCCAAGTGAGCTTGACATATTTGAAGCCATCTTATCGATAGATACGCAATCGATTCAATGCACTAATATTTCAATGCTTATTGCTAATGCAATTGTGTAAATACTGTTGCTGCCGAATGTGGTAGTTTAGTTTTTTATTTATGCTTCACATTAAAGATGTTATTAATAACACACATGTGTGTGTGTTCTGTGAAGTATTAAACACGTTTTATTAATATTTACATTAATTTTTTAGTGAGTTTATTAGCGGTAGATTTCAGTTGCGCCTTACATAATCAATCAATAAATAGAGTTGATACCAGCGAAAAGTGTTTCGTCCTCAGCGAACTCCTCACTATTTCTGGGTAGTTAGTCTGTTTCCCAAGAAGAATTCTAATTCTGTGAATATGAATATACATCCAACAAGACGTTATGTCGGTATACGCGTATTTCGATATCATACCTGTACACTTCCGGTAAATATTCTGGGGAAGAGTGCCACTATTTAGATCAAACGGGATACCAGGAGAAACAGGTCAATAAAATGAAGAAACTCGTAAAAATTTTTTTAATAAAAATGGTAATAATGAACTGTTTTAAATGGCTACGCGATAAACTCAGTCAAACAATGTAGGAGTATGTCAAGATTGCTGGACGCTTCGACTTCATTCATCAATAATCATCAATATAAACTACGAGTTACCGTCACATTGATGTTATTGAAGAATTCAGTATTCATCGGTGCTTAGAAATATAGAGTAAAATTAACATTTTTTTTCTCAAATATTCTTACTTACTTACTTCTACATTGATAAATGATTTTAATATTTTTGCAGCTTATATAAATGGCCAAATTAGAATCGTGCCTAAAATTGAAAAGGATTATTTACAAACTGGTCACACTGAAACTTTCTAAAAAAATACAAAATCATTGCTCACGTTATCACTATCACAATTATACGATTAATACGGTTCCCTGCCAAGCCGTTTTTGCCTAACACATCGTTGAGGCCATTTGATGTTTTGACTAAAGGCATATATTATCGCGCAATATTTCATCACTTGCTCAACCCATAAGTAATTAGTTTGTTTAGAGTTATCAGATATTGTACCATTTACGGTAGCCAAAGCACTACAATCAGTTCGATTGTAAAAGTCAGTTAGCAGGAAACTTTTCGATTAGTAAAAAGAACTGCTCTATTCGCATTTTTCGAGTAAAAAACGGGGGAAATAAAATATTTATCAAAAGGGGAAGTGGGTAAATATAAGGAGATAGCATTTTTTGTTTTTCATTTGTTTCTGATGAAAAACAAGTTGTTACTGTTACCCTCATTAGTTTCATCTTTTATCATTTAATTTTTTTGTATTAATCGAGTGATAAAACTTTTTATTTGTACTCCTTATGATAATCAACATGGAAGTAGAAGCAGCGGTTGCCCAAACAAGCCGTATTTCTGTATATCTCGCTTTAATAAATACAACCATCACCTGTAATTATTTATTATTGTATGTATAAGAATTAAACAAATTTACGTAGTTTGTTCTATACTGCATTTGTTATAATGCCTCATTCTTTTGATGGAAATATATTTTACAGAATTTAATTTCTCCTAAAACGTATGTTTTTAGCGCATTAAATAAATATGTCTGCATCTGCCATTTATGGTATACGTGGTCTGATGATCAAGCTTGACATATACCATAAATGGTACACGTGGCATAGAACGTGTTAACCCTTTGCACTCCGAATTTTATTTCAATTTCGTTACCAGCAGCTCCCAACGCTTTTAAGTGTTTTATTTGAAATTTACTTTAGGATTATTAGGATAATTTAATATAGGAAGAAACAAATTCACTTAAATACCAATTTTATTTACAGTATTGTCGTATATTTAAATTTTCAAGGGTATGATATCTTTTGAAAGAACTTGCAAGATGTAACCCTGATTTTCTTTCACACGTTTCACAAAAATAGGTGGTTTCTCTTTTTCCTCCAGATGTTTTTCTATTTGAGTAAACTGCACAGTCTTTGTGTTTTCCTTCGGGATGTAGGAAGATTAAATGAGGCTTTCCATCTAAGCGATCGTGTTTATCATGTGTTCCAGGCCTCCCCAATTTCATATTTGGATGACGACAATCACGACTTAGCATTGACAAAATCTTTTCGCGAAATTTTTTGTGGGCTATAGGTTCTGTTCCTTGGTTTTTTGTTTTTTCTTTGTATAAAATATACGCATTTATCATGGAGATTTCTAATCCCCAAAAGAAATATTCCCTCCACCACTTGAGTGCTCGACGTAAAAAACAGTAAGATGTCGCGTATTGGTTCGCCATATCGACACCATCTATATTTTTATTATAATCTGTGATCACATTCAGTTCTTTTATTTCTCTTCGATTACCTGAATGTGTAACCCTTATAGTGACATTGCGAGAGCGTCGATAACGTGTGCACGATATCTATTTATTTAGACATGAAAAAATGTCGAGTGGAGCTCGACAAAGGAGCTCCTGCCATAAATACTGATGTCGAGTCACACTCGACATAGGAGTGCAAAGGGTTAATACCATAATTTAACCAGTTAAGCGTGTTCGACGTGTATAAATAAAATTTACCATTGACTATGGAGACTCGAAATTTCAATAAATTACAATAAGAACTTTATTTGATGGTATGTTTCCTTTATATTACCAATAGAACTGCTGAGTATTTTATACTGCGAATCTTATTGCATGCGTGAGCCGCGACTTGGATGGCGAGCGTTGATTTACAGAGAAATTGCGTAAACAATTAGTAGGGCCAATACTGACCCTTTGCTCTACGAGGCAGAGTCCTAGATGTTTTTGAATTGAGTACAAGAATCCCAAGCATTCGATCCAAAAGCTCTCTCTTCTTCGCTTTAAATCATCTGAAGTAAAACAGTGTATTTTCACAGTTATTATCAAAATAAAGCGTAAGGTGTGAAAAATAGCTAAATACGTATAATATAATTATAATGATGATACAATAAATTGCAAAATTTACCCTCCAGATGGCTGATTCGAGCAGCAGTAGTAGCGAAATTTATAATAGGACCATTTGCGTTCGGTGTGTATACACATCATTGCTTTATTTTAAATCCGTACCCTGCGAGGGATTCCCAAAATTAAATTTTGCGCTCAACTGGTTAATGTAACATTACTTTAAATTTTTGTTTTTCGATAAATATATCTACGATTCTCGATTAAATTGGGATTGATGAAAGAGATGTGTTTGGTTTTCTCTTTTCAAAAGTTTGGTGACCTCTTTTCAACGAGGAAACGTTAATACAAGCAAAAATTAGGGGGAGTGGGAGCTTATTACAATTGCATCGCACAGGGACATTGTCGACACCGATAGATTTTAGCGGACGCATATATGCGTCCGTAGCAGTTAAATATTTAAAGTCACACCACGTGGTGTCTTACGTTCGACTTCCAAGTCATTTTTCCGCCACTCGCGATGAATGACGAGCAAAGTTGTTCATAAAACTACCACATGAATCTACGACAGCACATCATATATGCTTGATATCCCAGGGGACGATTGACAATCGCGATATTCAACACAGTTGCAGTTTGTTCGTCGACGTGTCCACCTTGTGAACGCGGCATACGATTTGGTTTATACGGTCAGTTTTATCACCTGGTAAAAGACTTCTACGTAAACGCACAAAATTCTTGAAAATTGCCTTTTTTCGTGTATGTTTTCTACTGACGCGGCTGTCGTAATGTGTTCGTTTCCAATTTTGGAATAAACTTTGTCAATTTCGTGAGTGTTACATATGTTTTTGTGGGGCTTGTTTTATCACTTGACGAGACATTCTTAACACTAGATTGCCTAAGGAAGTCATTTTGACTGCTTTTCAATTTCAATTATAAAAACAATTATGTATATAATGAAACACCTTCTTAGAATTTTGTGACTTTCTGTACAACAGATAAATGCGTTTATTAATCACTGTAGTTGCTTTCCCCCTCCTTCATTTCCGGTATATACATATGTGTTATACCTGTATTGCCCAAAAGCAGTCATTTTGACTGCTTGAGAAATTTTAAATAATCAAATGACTCTTATTACTGAATTGAATCCTATCCCTCCTGTCCTATCCTTCCTCCTTCTTTTTCGTGACGCTAGCATAAAAAACTTTATCGTGTAAATAGGCCCGTTGCTCAATAAGCTAAAATAATACTTGTTATTCGTATCTTTATGCAGTGATACTTGTGTTAACAAGTTGTTTATTACATATCATTTGCGCCCCAAATTCCTGAAAGAAATGTCGAATAGAAGTGAATTATTGGAAAAGCTAACCAACATAAGTGAAGAGTGCTCCGATATAGAATAAGATGCTATAAATTCTGAACTATCATCTGAAGATGAAACGGTTCATATTCAAAGCGAAACATCTGAAACTGAAGATAGCGATGCAGAGTTGATTACCAATGATGAAAATGAAAGTGTCATCAATATGCCCAGGAAAAGGTGTAGGGTACTAAGTAGTTCAGACTCTGATGAAGAAACTGAAAACACCTTTCAGGAGACCGAAACAGCTGCCGATGGTACTGTGTGGTCAAAATTTAACAAAGGTGGTGTTCCTGGAAGGTTACCATCTAATTGTATTTTCAAGGGTGTGAAAGGGCCAACAGGCTACGCAAAACGGAACATTGTGGCAGATAATCTTATCAGTGCATTATCGTTGACAATAGATAACTATATTATCAAACGTATAAGAAAGTGCACAGAAGAATGTCGCCGAATTTTGCGGACCGATTGGACAATATAATTACCTGAAATACCTGCATTTATTGGGATTCTATATGCTCGTGGAGCTTACGAGGCAACAAATTTTAAATTGAGTTATTTATGGTCAGCAAAGTGGGGTCCCGAATTTTTTAGAAAAACTATGGCCAGAGAAAAGTTCAAGCAAATCCTACGATTTATTCGTTTTGACAAAAGAACCGAAAGAAGTAGGCGCCTACAATCAAATAAGTTTGGCTTGGTTTCAGAAATACGGGATAAGTTAATTGAAAACAGTCAATATTTACAGTTAATATTTACTAGTAACCTGTTATATATGTGTACATAACATAAAAAACATTAAAAATTAATTTTAAACAAATTTCTTTACACATCAGTTATTCTTTCACAATGCAGTCATTTTGACTGCTTTGGGGCAATATAGGTATATACTAAGTTTCAGTCTTTCTAGTGTTAAGTAAAACATTTTCAAAGGGATTTGCTGTCTTTCACGAGTTGTCAATGTGGATAACCATGATATACTGCAAAGCTTTGTTTTTTATCTACGAGTACATTTTAAAAACCGTAAAATTGCGTATTTTTGACGAATGTGTTTTGTTTAGTCGATTATTGAATTACACCATTATTATAATCATGATATACTGCAAAGTTTCCTTTTTTATCTACGTGTTCATTTTAAAAACTGTAATATTGGGTGTTTTTGAAGAATTTGTTTTGTTTCGCCGATTGCTAAAATACAAGATTATTAACTTCATGAGTGTAGATGAAAATAAAACAATATCCAATCGTCTTCCCCCGTAAAGGCTGTTTATATTGCAGTCACACATTACAAAGTTTTTCACAACTATCGCACAAGAATCAAAGTTTGCAAAAGCTCTATCCAGACTCATAACCATACTTCAAATGATCAACTGTGCAAAGAAATGATACAAACTAAATTTACATAGACAGAATCAATTTAACACGTTGACTGCCGTGGTGGTGATCCGTGACCGACGCAAAAAGTCTCACGAGAAATTGAAAAAATACCCAATCGGTAGCATTTTTAATTTTGTAAATGCAATTAATATTAAATAGTGATTCAATTCTTTGATCTCCGGTACTTTCGCATTACTTTCATTTGGCACAATTCAGTCATATTGTGTAGTACTTCATCAGGTTGTGGTTTTAACAAAGTAAAATACGCACGGCAGTCAACGTGTTAACGACACCATAAATTCGGGGATACCGTTTATTTATGACAACACCACATTTTTCATTTTAGATACCAACTCAAAATGTCTACGCAGGGAAGTGACCTGAACCTGAAGGAGATGCAGGATACGTCGACAGCATTCGACGAAGATACTAGTGTAGGAAGCGAAGTGGTCCAGTTTTTTAATGGTCAAAACGTTCTCGTCACAGGTGCTTCCGGTTTTGTCGGAATACTGCTCATTGAAAAATTATTGCGGTAAGGCACGAGTTTATTTCATATAAATTGTTCCGGTACTTGTACATTTTCGACGGTGAAGTTTTCAAATTAGTATTAATTTAACACGTTGAAGGCCACGACGGTCATATGTGACTGCAACTTTTTTCTCCTGCAGCGCCATGGTGGTCACCAGTGACCGGAGTGCATCAAATACTTCTAATTGTAAAAGTTGAATGAAAATCCGCTAATTAGACAATGCTTTGAAATCAAGTCTGCAGTATTGAAAAGTTTTTATTAAATCAAAAATTAATTTTTATCGAATCTTTTATCCACCGTTGCATTGTATTGGAGCGTTTTGAACATAAGTGTGGCTCGTCAATGCAATCTTGGCAGTATTTAGTGATCTTCTTTGTTCAATTTCTTGCACCTTGTGTTCCGAAGCTTGCAACATTTTATTGGTAGTACCGTTTGCAAAATTTGCATATCAAATACCTTGACCGTACCTTATTTTGCAATTCATACCATAAACTTATAAATAACGAAATTAATTAATACCGTTTGTAAAACTTGCATATCAAATACCTTGACCCTACCTTCTTTTGCAATTCATACCATAAACTTATAAATAACGAAATTAATTATTATTTTGCCATTGCATGCACGGAATAGTAAAAATATTTTCGTGGCGTTCTGAGCGAAACATATGATTTGGGCGTGGCAGTCAACGTGTTATATACAAATTGAATGTTTGAAAGATATTTAATATACATATTTTAACGATAACTTTAATACTACATATTTTCAAGTATTGAAATTAGTATCAATTTAAATACAAATTGAATGTTTGAAAGATAATATACATATTTTAACGTTAACTTTAATATTAATTTTAATTTGAATCTCTCGAAAATTTTTGAAAGATGAAAAGTAAAATAACACAAATTATAAATTAGAACAATTTGGTCGAGTGAACTTTGCTAATGTTTCACACTTATAGACTTACGTGTATATAACAGAACACGTGACCTAAATCGTATGATAAAGATATGCTCTTCGATATCGATGGAATGATTGTTCTAAGTTGACTTTGTAAATCAAATTGTAGTTAAAGGTGGCTTCGGACAAAAGAATAATTAATTATTAAACGTGCTGATTACGCACAACCGTTTAACTTGACGCTTCAATACTTTGATCGCGCTATCGGCGGAAAATTATTCTGTTTTATTAAGTTAACTAAAAAAGAAAATGAAAGAATGTAAATAAATTGAATTTTAAAAGGAAAAGGAAAAAAGTGAAAAAGTGAGTGTTACACGTCATGACATAAGTGAATTATACCTAAACTGTCACTTGAGAATATTACTAAAAACATAATATTATTGTTGTAATAGACATATATTTTTCCATCCTTCTTTTATCTTTTTATTGTTTTGTTCAAAAATTTTGATCCGACGTTGTGCCGCTCTTTAAACTGATTCCCTTATAAAATGTTATTGTTTTTCGCGTTAATCTCGATAATTAAGATTCAAACGGAAATCACTGTTGATTTCTCTTTGACTTTCTTTATAATTATTTATGATGTGTAGTATACTATATATCTCGGAGTGTTACGCCTCTTTTCAATACATTTACAATAAATAACTACAAAGGTAGCCAACTAGAATCCGACTCTTTTCCATTTCATTATTGCAGGAAAATATTATATCACGATATATGCATCAGATGGAACATTACCATCCTTGCATTTAATTATTAATTCCTGAAGTGGATACAGAATCAGAAACTGTTTACGCAATGAAATATTCTTCGTGCTAATTAAAAAACTGTCTCATTGCGGTGTCCCATTTGATAACGCAATAATGCATTTTTTTCAATTTTTCTCGTACAATTAAACATTCTTGTTGGTCATTAGCAAATTTGTTCGATTTTTTTTTAAAAATCGTTTACAAAAGTATTCAAATTCAAATTCAAATTACAAAGTATTTTTTTATGATAACCTTGAGGATATACCATAGACTGTGACGTACTTTATATAGTTTTTAATTAAAATCCTTTGTATCTGCAAATATATGTAACTTAAATTCGCATAATTCCAATATTTATTGTATTTAATACCTTCAGGTGCAATTTGTATAAAAAGCTTTATACTTATTTCTATAAAAAAGTGGAATTAGAAGCATAATAAACCGCGAAACTATTTTTGAAGTAAATTTGGCTACTTAAGATTTTTTGTCAAACTTTTCATAAAATAAACAAAATAAAGTGTTATGTAATTCATTTCGGTTACATAACAGATGCAATAGTGGTTTTTTCTTCAGGCCAAATAAATAATGAGTTGCGGTTTGTGGGCGCGCGAGAAGCTAAAACTAAATGGGTAATAGAAGATAGGGGGCAAACGTGCACACAGATCTCTCTAAACGAAGGTGGACTAATAATTTGATCTGCTCTGTACACTTTGTCTGCGGGACGATGACTGCCTATTAGTCTTCGCCTCTCCAGGGCCTACGGTTTAGTCCTGCACCTAATAAAGATAATAGCGCGATCGCCGTTCGACGGAGGGCCGGTGACGCATAGTCACCTACAAGTTTATGAAAAATACAAAATATGACCGAAAAACATTTTATCTCCGATCTTTAACAATTGCAGGACATGCCCGAACATTGCAAAGCTGTACATTTTTATGCGAGAGAAGAAAGGAAAAACTGCAGAAGAGAGGTTCAAAGCGCAATTTGAAGATGTTGTAAGTGTAAAAATTTCATATCCAACGGCATTGTGAATAAGTCATTACCTGACTTATGTGGCGTAACATTTATTAACTTCACGAAAAGAAAGCATTTTAATATTTGTATACAGTGAATCATAAACGTCTTCTCGCACACCATAAGAAGACAATTGTGCCCATAATTATGAAAGTGGTCTAAGTCAAAATTGAAAAAAAATGAGTTTATCAGTTATTTCATACCACATTATTTTTAACTAAATTTATTCAATGTAATTTTTACGAAATTGTCAAAAATGAACCATTAGATAGTGGTTGTAATTTCAACATTATATGGAATTCATTTAGTTTTAATTATGAAAGTGGTCTAAGTCAAAAATTTAAATAAATTATATAAACAACTTCAAAATGGCACGTGGCCTTCTTTGACGCGTTTCTGAACTACATAATAAAATAAATGACAATCAAATTTTAATAATAACGACAACTTCATTCCGGTTTATAATCAATAACAAGAAGAGTAAAAAATACCGCGGGTGAATCTGTCTCTTGGCTTCAAATTCAATGGATGAGATTCTTGAAAAATGAACCTTATAAAATGTTCTATAAAACATCTTTAGATGATTCTAAATTTCACGTTTTGGATCTTTCACCTAAAAAAGGAAGACCAAAAATATACGGAAATATTAAATTACTTCCATTATACACCACCATTAGACCAGTATCGGAAGAAAAACATAAAGATATTATGAGTTTACTACCGTACATCCCTCCAGTTTTTCAGGAACATTTTAAGAACCTTAAATACTCGAAATAATGATAAAAATGGATTACTGTTTAAAAATAATTAATAAATGTAATAAATGTTCACGAATTATTTCAATCAAATTATTGTTTCAAATAAAACTCAAAGTTCTTTATTGATTTAAGTCATTTATAGGACATTCAGTTAATTTTGAAAATGGTCTAAATCAATTCAATCTTTAAAAATAATATTATCGTATAAAATTCACACAAAATTTCATATTCATAGTAAATTTCCATTAATTAAGACTAATAAAATTATAAATTAAAATGTCGCATAATGTAAAAATATTTTTTAATTTATTCAAATGCAATTCATTAAATATCTCGAAACAAGAAATATATGACTTAGACCAGTTTCATAATTATGGGCACAATTGTGAAGAAAACTGTCAATCATTTTGGGTAATACAATGTGTAATGTTTAGCATGTAACATAATATTAACAAAAGACGTGTAATGTAATTTTAACAAAAGACAAATCAACTCAGAAGTGTTCGTATAGTTTGGAAGTGTAATTAATCTAGTACAATGTTATTACATTACTGTGGAAGTTGCCCTGTTAATGTTTCGTTTGCATTGCTACTGCTTTATTATTCAGTTGAAAGATTTTAACAATCTTATAGCAGGAATGTGTAACACGAGAAAATAAACGAGTTCAAAAATTTGCAGAATAATTACTGAATTGTATAAACAGAGCAAATTTTTACATAAAATTGCACAAATTGTTCAGAGGAAACGTTCGACCATCCAATATACAAAACAAAAATTGAAAGGAACGATTAGCGACGTAAATAAGACATAGTAGCTTTAAAAATTTTGAATAACAGAGACGTGTAATTTCACACAAAAATTTGTGCCCTTATTATACAATTTAATAACAGTTTCACGAATTGCTTAAATTTTAAATAAGGGGAATGTGCGATCTGTGCTCCAGGTAATAAAAAATGATTCAGGGTAAACGGTACATCCCAAAAATATTCAAAGGACTTTAAAAAAAATCCGATTTAATGGATATCAGTCATTCAAAATCGATTAAATTCGCAAAACAATATGATCGCGACGATTTGCACTTCTGAGGAAGAGTATTATTTATTGGATATATATGGAAGGGGCAAAGATTGGAGAAGACTTGGCATTGTATTCGAGGTTAACCAGTTAGTTGTAATTAACGACTATAATCGTCATGCGGAAAAATTAATTATCATATACTACTTAAATCGCAATTTCAGTGGAAATAAATATATTCATATCTTTCAGATGCGTAAAATATTTGAACACGAAGATGAAATAAAACGGGAAAAATATAAACAAATTATTACGAAATTACTCTATACAGTGTGAACAAAGTAGACTTTTTCCTTCCAATCTAAATATTGGTGGTGATCAGGGTTTTTTGCTTTCTGTTATTAATTGTTATTTGTGCAATGGATATATACTTGGATTGTGTTATTCTGAGGTTTCAGAACAAATTTAACACTTTAAGGACCGCTAAGAAATCTGTAAGCAATTCGCCTGGGACTCCACGTTTTTAGGAAACTTGTGCGTTATAAAAAATCGTAACTTTGCCATTTATAAAGCAATTTTTGTGAAACGTTCAGAAATTGTATAATTGGAAGTATTTTAAGTATTATAAACACAAATTATGTTTTTTAATAATTATAATATCATAACTTTTTTACTCAAAAAATAAATTTGTATGAAATTTATAGAAATTGTAAAATAGGATGCATTTCAAGTTTTATTTAAAAACAGTTTTTTTAAATTATTTAAAGAACTTATCATAAAATTTTATTTAAAAATCAGTTTTATCAGAGTTTGCAGTAGTTTTCTAAAGTATGATATTGCGTGAAACATTTTTCTCTATGACGAGGAACCATACAAAATTTATCATCATTTTTGATTGAATATTAATGTAAACACGTAAATGAACAAAATAGATACAATGTATCAAAGTAAGCGACGTATAGAGACAGCGTGTAGAAGACGAAAAAACTCGTGAGCGGTCCCTAAAGTGTTAATCATTGTTATAGCAGCTAAACACATATGGCGGTTGACTAGAAAACATATAGGCCGCTTAGTGTTTATGTGCACTACAATGGACTGCTGGGCATATTTAAGCATTGTAAAAAGTAATTTGAGGAACGATTCCGAAAAGTGACAGATCAGAACAATTGTATCTTTCAACGAAACTAAGATTCCAAACATTCGCGATCCATATGTTTCGGAAATTACTTTTATATCATGTTCCTCAACAACTTTTTCGCTACACCAGTGTCCTGATTTAAATGTCAAAGAACAGGGGATCATGGGATCATTGGAAAGAAACGTAAGAAAGTGCGACATAAGAAATACACAGTTTTTAAAACGCTGAAAGATGAGTAGCGAATTTCTATCAAATTTGAAAGCAAAATGTGCGCATTCGATGCCGAAAAGTTTGAACCTAGGGATAAGAAGAGACCAGACAAAGTGTGGATATGCGTGTCTGGAACTTGTAATTCAATTAAAATGAGACTGTGCGAACACGTTTGTCGAACGCATAAATCGGTTTGCGTGAATTTGTTTACATTTTCCGGTAAAATAATGTGTTGTGATGCAAGTCTTAATAATATTAATTCAAGTGTTAAGAGATAAACATGCTATTATACAAAGCTACTATCTAGTTCTTTAAAAATGATTATTCTATGGGTGTGTACGAAGACTTTCGTGACTGACTGTATATCGAAATGCAAACGTACTGTCGCACACTTGGGTTTCTTTTATTTTTTTAATAAAAACACAACTTTATTAACAAGAGATTCTTATGGGTTGATTACAATCGCTAAGACTGGCTGCTTAAGACTGTCGATTTGGCCCGCTGGCCCGGTATATATAGATGCATTATAATTCTTATCGCGACTGGGTTCTATACTGCCGATGGGAATGACATCTTCCCGGTACAGCTACGCTTGGGAATGTTTGGAGGGTAGAAATGTTGAGTCTACGTCTCCAGCGATAGCTGAGCGCGACAGTACGAATAGGCATAACGCTTTTTTCTGGCTTCGTTTTCGCAGGTTTATGAGAGACTGACAAAGGAACAACCAGATTTTGCGAAAAAAATTGTTCTAATCGAGGGCGATACGTCATTCGTTGGTTTACGATTGTCGCCAGAGGATAGGAAAAAACTACTAGATACCAATATCATCTTTCATGCGGCGGCCACTGTCAAATTTGATGAAACGCTTCGTACTGCGACGAATATTAACGTTAGAGGGACGATGGAAGTACTTTCGCTCGCCAAAGAATGTCCGAATTTGAAGGTACGTAAATATGAAGTCATATTAATTGTTCTAAAGTTGAATGAAAAATTGAACCTGAGCGGAAAAGACCTTATTGAGGTAACAGAGTTTGATAAGGTTAGGAATACAAGTTAAAAATTTCCGTAAAAAATGTTAATTCAAAAATTCAAATAGAGAAATACTAAAAATAATGGAAGAATAAATGAATGGCAAGCTTGTTTCAATAATTGTTGAAAATTGCAGTAATATTGTTCAAGCAAAAATATTTGAAAAAATAGAAAAGTTAGTTATCTCGTACATACGAATTTATTATTCCGAAGTAAAATAATGATATTATACATTATTATTGTTTATTACAGTATACATTATGAAAATTATGTCCGAATTTGAAGGTACTGTTATGCCGCAGGACGCACTCGTTTGCGAGATGCGTTATATTATTTAGGAATAAGTTGAAGGATAAGTATAAAGAATAAACTTTATTACAAAGATAGGCGTCTTTACACTTCTGAAGTCGAAACGAGAGTGAGATTATGATGACACGGTCATAGCTGGTCCACCGCTTTGTCGGCGTTTTGTCTTTAAGTTCTCACAATCGTTTATCGCATTTGCTCGTTTCGCCGAAGGGAATTGGTATCTGTAAGCCTTAGTCTAAACAAACTATTGCCTACGGTATGTAATACCGGTGAGAGCATAACAGTGTTAATATGTGAAGGTGTGTGATTTGTACTGCGTTTTACTATATAGTTATTTGTTTTGTACAATTGAATATCTGCAAAGGATTCTCTCATAGCTTAGTCAGAAAAATTTCCGAAAGATCCTTTGATAGGGAGCATCTCCAGTATAGTAATTTAATAATGCAACAATTTAGTAATAAATGCACAATAACAGAGTTTTAATTTTAATAATACAGGTAACACTCCTATAACACGGTAGTTAGGTTCCTAGAAAATGCCGTGTTGTGCGAAACCGTGTTGCATGAGACCCAGAGCCAGTACAAAAAAGGGGGGTTACGTTCCAAAAACTTATTAAAAACAAATTTTTTGTTTAATTCGACATAAACAACAGAATATTTATTAAAAATATAAATGTATGTACAACACAAAGTAAAAAAAAAATTAATCTAACGCAACCATAATTTAATGAATTTATTCGTCGTCACTACTCAGTATAATCAACCGAGAACGTTTTTTCGGTGGAACGATATCGCCTTCACTTTCAGAACTTTTTTCTCTATTTAAAGTTTTTGTATGTTTTCCCCTCTTAAAAAAATCTGTAATCGAACTTTGCTTGCTGGTTCTTACTAGGTCATTGTAAATTTCGCGGTATGGAGCTAAACAGTTTTGCAGCTCCCTTTTGAGTCTTCGACTTCTTTCCGTGGAAGGGTCTGTATTCAAGAAAAATGACTCGAGATTTTCCGCTAAGCATAGGCCTTCTCGTATTTTTTTTAATGTTAAATTCTTAACTGCACAATCTTCATCAGAGCTAGCGTCCTCAAAATCGATTTGATTTGCATCTAGGGATGCCATTTCCATCAAATCCGCTTCGTCAACTTCTTCTTCCACTAATAAATCTTGAATGTCTTGGTAGCCATATCCACAAAACCTTCGCCTCCGATTGATTTAGCGACTTCTAATATGGCACCAATTTCATTTTCTGATGTTTCACGCATGTTTTCTGTTTCAATTGAAGAGGGCCATATCTTTTTCCAACACGCATTTAAGATTGATGTTTTTATTTCTTTCAGCGACAAAGATATGTCCCCAATGTCCTACGGGGGACACAGGTCCCGATAAGAGGAACAACCGTGTTATAGGATGCCGTGTTGTAGGAGTATTCCCGCAATTTACGAATCGTGTTATAGCGAAACCGTGTTATAAGATACCGTGTTATAGGAGGGTTACCTGTATTACATAGTTACTTAAAACATTTGGCACTAGATGATGTAAGTAATTGACTCGAGCTGACCGTGCGATCATCTATTAAAATGCTTTGTACTATTCCAACAAGCGCTCTATTATTTACTTTTATTCAAATCACATATAAACCGTATATATAATATACCGTAAACAATAAATAAATTTCAATCATTTATGTTAACAATTGTATAATAACGCCTGTCAAATATTGGAAATAATCAGAATGACCAGATTCAATTATTGGCCCTACTGTCAATTATGTGTTTGGAAATCCGCATAACAAAATAATTATATTCATTGAATACAAAAGTCTATGATAATTTAAGTGATGAAAGTTCAGTCGTAAATTCTAAGACCTTGGGAATTTCTTACTGTGAATCATGCATCCTTTTTGTACCAGCAGCATTAACAAAATTACAATACAGAAGCATATAATTGACATCAATGAAATTAGTGGTGTCGATACGATGAACAACTGAATTCCACTGATAGTGTTTTGCATCTTTTTCGAAAAACTATTACTTGAAAAAACTTACTTTCATTTTCACATTTTCCTAACAATGGTTAACAACTGATAGATCAATTACCAATGCATTTGCCTTATATATAACTTTTAAAACAACGATCAAAAGGCGTTTATTTAATTTGACACTATTAATTGCGCAGGAGTTGGATTGAACGTTTATCTTTATGAAACCTCACGTATTGTACGTAAAAGTTCAATCATTTTAGAAAGAAAACACTAAGGTGTACTACATATTAACACTACATTTATTACAATGCTATTTATATTAATTTGTAAGTGTCCGGATACCTTTATTACGGAATAATTACCACAATATTGGTTTAATACAAATAAGAAAGATAAAACGTGTGCCAATTTTCGAAGAATCCTTCGCTATTTGTCTAATGATGCAATTAATTGTATTCGTTAAGAAAAAAGAACGTTATCAAGCTAAATAGTTTTCTTTAGACAACATACAAGAACTGGCTAAAAAAAGTCATACATATTTCATACACACTTCGTAAATATCGTGAAAAACATATAAATTTCTGCACATATTTTGTTTATCGTCAGAAAAACGTAACTATTTATTTTTATACAATAATATTTTGAAGTAAGTCTGTATTTGTTCCAAACAATCGTTTATGTAAAATAAACGGAAGGCTTCTTTGCTGGTTTTTCGATTTTATTGAAATACATATATAGAAAAAATGAATGTTTCAGTAAAGTCAAACAATCAGCAACGAATGGCGTCAATATACTGACAATATTTTCAACCACGTTTATTTAAATTAAAAACTGATTGGCTGTCCCGTTAATTTCATGAATTTTCATACCTGCATGCATTTTCAGGTATGTTTCCATGTATGTACACGCTCTGTCCCACGGATGCATTAAGAGAAAAATATAAAATAATTAAAAAATAAAAAAATAATAATAAAGAAATTAAAAAAATATAAAAATAAAAAATATATAAAAATATTATATATTATTTCAGGCTTTCGTTCATGTGTCCACCGCATTTTCACACTGTGTAAGGGACTTCATCGATGAGATGTTTTACACACCTCCGATGGACTACCGAAAACTTCTGACACTCTTAGATATCATGGATGACGAAGCGTTGAGCAAAATAACAAGGACGTAAGTACACCGTATCAGATCCATTTAATATATACTACAAACGAAACGCTAAATCAATGTTCTTGCAATAAAACGTGGCTAAAACGATCGTGCTGCAAATTCGGAAAATAAGCAGTTACTTTGTCTTGTCATCAATTTAATGCTTTTTTTGTGTCAAATTAGGGATTCAAGAGTTAATTGGAAACAAACGGTTTTATGGTGAACTTTTCTTTTACCGTTATTTATTGTGTAAAATGCACCACTCACTTTATACACACATATAAGAACTTATCATAATTAATAACAATATATGTACAAGGATTTATGATGTAGTTCTTTTCACTTTATTCACCTTCTGCTTAGATATATTCACTTTCCACAATAAATGACGATCTAAATTGTAAATAAAAAGAACCGGTTTTATTTCCATTTACATTTTTTGTCTTGAGCCGGCACCATCTTTATTATTAGTGCTCTCTTCGTAAGTTGATACAATAATAAATCAAATATGTGGAAACTTGATTTTAAACTGATTAATAATGAACGAAACGGTTTTATTTTGTGATGATAGACCAACCAAGTACAGCAATTAATTTATGTTTAGTAATAGTTCAAGCTCTTTTTCGTACCTACGCAGTCGAAACTTCAAAAATGGCGTCTGACTTGATAAAAGTGACGGCTCTTTAAAAATTGCCAATACTCATACTATCTGAAAATGTTTTAATTATAGATACGAAAAAAATAATCAATAGATCTGCATTTCAGCTGTTTCATATGTCTTGAATTTATATAAAGACTTGTATATAAAGAGTTATTGAGTAAGCGGCTGTTTAGTATTGTTTCATGGGCTACAATTTTAGTTTGATCGAAATCAAATTAGCGGTCGTCGTCTATGTGACATTTTAACCCTTTGACTGCTATGGACGCATATATGCGCCCCCAATCGTTTCGATTTCTTATCTATTCCGACCAGAATTATCAATGTACCAGATGAATACACATGCGTTGTTAATCAAATCATTTTCCTGCATTGTTTAACCCCTTCGAGACTGTTGGGACACATGTTCGAGTCAAGTTTAAACGTAGATTCTGAGTATCGAGCTACTGAAATTTCCTTCACGTTGCTTCATTGGGAATGGGCCAGTATTGTTACATTCGTTAAATTCTGATAATCTACTGATAGTGAAATGTTCGCAGAATCGCATAGTTACAGTGAATCATAAATCGATAAAGTTTCTAATATACTAGATTTTACTACTGAATCCGGTCGAAAATTTTTTTCTGTTGGTAAGAAAAGCGTAAAAAAAGTCAATTTGTTTAATGGCAATGATTTATTTCACTGGTGGAAAATTAAGGCAACATCTATTATCAGAAAAATAAGGAGAAAATAAGTAAGGGGAAGAAAATTTTCAATGAAGCAACGTGCAAGAAATTTTAGTAGACTTGATAGTTGGAATTTACATTTAAACTTGACTGAGACTGTTGGGACACATATGTCCCCATATATACATATATATATATTTATAATATTATAATACATTCACAGCGGGATCATCGTCACCAAATTTAATTTATCCCTTGAATTCACTTTAACTATTCTTCGTGTCTTTTAAATAATGAAGATTAGTTTTGCATGAACTACCTATAATACAGCATCATTAGGACGAATCATTGTTTAATGGCAATGATTTATTTCAACTGATGGTAAATTAAGGCAACATCTATTATCAGAAAAATAAGGAGAGAATAAGTAAGGGGAAGAAAATTTTCAATGAAGCAACGTCCAAGAAATTTTAGTAGCTTGATGGTTGGAATTTACATTTAAACTTGACTGAGACTGTTGGGACACATATGTCCCCATATATACATATATATATATTTATAATATTATAATACATTCACAACGGGATCATCGTCACCAAATTTAATTTATCCCTTGAACTCACTTTTATCTATTCTTCGTGTCTTTTAAATAATGAAGATTAGTTTTGCATGAACTACCTATAATACAGCATCATTAGGACGAAACATAATTTATTATATTATGTTATATTTATTACTATACATTATTTACCATATTTACACATATTATTTATCACATAATTTATTATAAAAAATTCGCGATTACGCGTGGTGCGCGTAATTGGCTAAGTGTTAATTATTTATTATCTTTGTCCTGTACATCATTCAAGAAATACGTGTAAATATATCGAACGTTACAGGCTGATCGGCACATTTCCAAACACGTATGTATTTTCGAAAGCAGTTGGCGAGGATGCAGTACGAGTAGAAGGTGCAAATTTACCAGTCTGCATTGTTCGGCCTTCGATCATGATAGCAACAGCAGAAGAACCCTGTTCTGGATGGATCAACAACATTTATGGGCCTACGGGTATCGTTGTTGGGGCAGGTATTGGATTATTGCGAACTTTGCACTGCAAACCTGAGAAAGTGGCAGATATTATACCGGCCGATTATGTCATTTCGAACATCATTGTCGCCGCGTGGGACATTGCTCAGAATAGGTAAAGTTGTACAACCAAACTTCCTATAACGCGATTTACGCGTACCACGTTAAATGGAAACTTAAATGGAAACCGATTTTCGAACAAATTATTAGGGTGTCCCATAAGTTTCTTCCCTTTTTTTGATGCGAAATGAATACACGATATTTGTTGTTTAAGGTTGATTTATTATGTTATATATGAACCATTCTGTTCTATAACCTTCTTCCATCTCTCAGGAAGCCTCATTATGCCCTCTTTCCAAAATTGTTGAGGCTTACTTTCAAAATATTCATTTAGGTGCGTTTTTATTTCGCTTATGGATTTGAAAGATTTACCACGGAGAGAATTGTTTAAGGAGAGGAACAAGTAATAATCGGATGGAGCAAGGTCTGGGGAGTATGGAGGGTGAGGTAGAACGTCCCAATCAAATTGTAATAATTTTTTTGCCTTACGGTCAACGCAACATACGGTCTTGCGTTGTCGTGATGGAATACGACACCTCGTCGGTTCGCCAATTCTGGCCGTTTTTCTGCTATGGCGGCTTTTAGTTGATCCAGTTGATTGCAATATTTGTCAGCATTGATCATATCACCTTGAGGAAGGAGCTCGTAGTACAGTACACCCTTCCAGTCCCACCAAATGCACAAAAGAACCTTCTTCGGATGAAGCCCAGGCTTCGTAACAGTTGAAGGTCTATTTTCTTTAGACCAAATGCGTTTTCGATGCACATTTTGATACAAAATCCAGGTCTCGTCTCCAGTGACAAGACTCTTTAAGAAAGGATTTCTTTCGTGTCGCTGAAGAAGCAAATCGCATGTAGAGATGCGGTTCATACGGCCGGTCTCCGTCATTTGGTGTGGAACCCAAACTTCATATCAATTCGCATATCCCATCTTGATTAAATGCTTATGTACCGTTGTTTTGGGAATGTTAGTGGCATCCACTATCGCACGCACACTGTATCGCGGATTTTCAGCAAGCACAGTCTTGATAATGTCCGTATCCGTCGTTGCTGGGGGGCGCGTCGGTCTTCATCTTTAAACTCGAAATTGCTAGCACTAAATTTCTTAAACCAATTGCGGACGGTATATAGTCGCAGCACTACTCCCGTAAACGGTGCAAATCTCGCCTGCAATGTTCTTTGCACTGTTGCCTTTTTTAAAGCAATGAAGCATAACATGCCGCAAATGCTTCTTTTGGCTCTCCATATTGAACGGTGTAGAAAAAATGTTAAAAGAGCCTTTGTCACCAACGAAACGTACTCTAAAAGAGCTCTGGGACGACTGAAACCGATGCCATAAACGACTAAGAGATAAGCCTGCATGTTTATATAAACATAGCCAGTTAGAGTCATTCATAGCGTGGCGCGGAAGAAACTTATGGGACAGCCTAACATATTTTCTTTCCACCTTTTAACCCTTTCGCTGCACTACTGAACGGAACCATGTGTTGAAAGTGTACACATTGCGGTTTTTACTCTAATGCAATATACTTATAAATTTTACATAAAAGATATAAAGTTATTTAATGGATATAAAGGGTCTGATTAACAATGCGGATGTGGACAGTGTGGCTTGGAAACAACGCGATTTTTCTTTAAGGGGGTATTCCAATGTGAACGCCTAAAAAAAGCACATTTTTAACATTTTTTTCTCGGAAACTGTTCCATACAATTGAGCAAACTTTTCTTCCTGAAGTGTTATAGCCTAGGACAATAGAGGACAATTTTTTATCGTTTAAAAATATTTGTGTATTTAAGTATATTGGTGGTTTTACACCTATCGAAAACATGTTTGTTTTGCTGGCGTAGACAATTTCAGCCCTCCTGGACATTTTAGACAGAAAATCGAAAGAGATTCTTAATGTGTATGAATGTGGTTATCGCATGAACCACAGATTGCAAATTTCCTTGAAAATTAAATAAATTGCGGCGTTTTGTAAAAAAGTGTAAAAAAAGCAAATTTTTGCGCTATAGATAAGGCAAAATTAAGGGTTACAATCAAAATTTTAACATGGTTGAGTTTCGTGACATAGCCAAAAGTATGCTAAATATTGTGTTAAAATTTGAAGTCAATCTATAAGACCGTTTTTGAGTAATGATCTACGCCACTTGCAAAAATCTTGTTCATGCGCGTGCAGTTAGAGGCTCTGCTTTGAAACGTTATTACTAGTCAGAAACTAGACCCTAGATATTAATCCAATGACGATAAACTATCAAAAAATGCAAAAAAAGAACATATCGATTTTTTCGACTCGTCACATGGAATACTTTAAAACAATGTACTCATCAATTTTACATAAAAGGTATAAGTTACATTAAACGGTATAAAGAGGTCTGATTAACAATGTACACGTGGACAGTCTATCCTGGAAAAAAACGATTTTTCTTTTTTACAATATTCTCATAATTTTTACGAAAATATATAATACACGATATAATAGCAATTTTTTAACGGTTACTGTATTTTCTCTGTCAGCAGTATTTTGTTCTAAACTGCACATTGCATTTATGTTTGCCACGTTTTAAAAAAGTATTTGCCAGAATATTTTTGTGATTGTAAGCGAACATATTATATAGGCATTAATAACAATTCGGGCGAATTTCGGGCAAAACAATCTCTTCAGGAGCCTCTCCCAACGATCAAACGAACTTTTATGTGAAGTTCGATCGTAATTATACTAGAGATTCTTAATGTTTCAGAATCCACCATTACTTTGAGCGATGCGTGCTGTTGAAGCACCTTCGTTCGATCCAACAGTTTCACAAGAAAATTCAATCTTTTCCGACGGTCTTCATTTTCGTTAAAAAGTGTGAAGATGACTGAAAAACCTATTTTCTGGACGTCACACTTTCGGCACGAAAAAACGTTCTGACGAAGAGTGCAGGTAGGCGCCAGGGGCATGAGCCAGCAAACTTCAAGTTTGTGAAAACTCTAAAATTGACATTGAATAGGTCGAGAGAAATGGTACTAGATCTGTAACTTGAGGGCGAGCCTCGAAGTATAATTACATTTTGATACAGTAACAGTTTGTTAAAATAACTTATTAAAAATTATGTTTATTACTCCGTTGTCTATTGTATCCCAAATCATATACCATTTCCTTAATAGTTATAATGTTTACATTATTACAAAAATGACTAAAAATCCTGTAGTAAAATCCATGATTGTAATCAAACATATAATATGCACAATAACAATAATTTCTAAATAAATTTATAAACAACTAGTTGATACAACTGCAAGTTAGTATAATTACATTTTGATATTTTCTGTTTGTTAAGATAATTTCATTTATATAATTGCATTTATTACATCGTTGTCTAATGCATCCAAAAGCATATATCTTTACCTTAATAATTACTTTCTTTACACTATTACAAAAATGACTGAAAATACTGTAGCAAAATTCGTAAAATAACTAAAAATCCGTCAATACGCCAACTACTAAAAAACATGTATTTCTTTTTAGTTATTTTTCGTTTTATTTGTAGTTATCTTTACTTTTATTTTTAGTTATTATTAGTTATTTTTCAGACGGTCAATCCCTTTAACCATCACAGACACTGCAGTCACAGCAACGGACTGCAAAGAATCCACAGAAAGCAAGCACTCGAAGTCAACAAACTGCGATTCTGCAGTATTAGATGCAAAAGTGTGCGACGCAGAGTACGACACCAAAGAGATACCCATTTTCAATGTAGTCTCATCGTGCCAAAATCCCATTACATGGAGCGAGTTTGTCAAGCGCACTGTGATATTTGGAATGGATGTTCCGACAGTACATTGTATCTGGTATTGCTCGGTAAATTTGCCCAGGTATCTGTTCCTTCATTATATTTATACATTATTCCTACATCTGATACCTGCAGTTATTGTGGACACTTTGGCATATTGCACCGGACGAAAGCCCATGTAAGTTGATTTACACAATTATATTACCATAGCTGTATCACTATTCTTACTATTTCAATTATTATATCTTCTTAATGTTTCAGACCAAGTTATAATTTTTCTTAATCTTGTTTGTCGCCTGGAGGTTTTTGATAAATATTCCAATTATTTAAACTTAAGCTGTCGGATATGGGTTAAATTTATTATTAGGCGCTAACTTTTTGCAATGGATCTTCATGTTTTTTATTTTTTATTTACGGTTTCGGCGGTCTAACTTTTTCGGCAGCTAACTTTTTGCAATGGATCTTCATGTTTTTTATTTTTTATTTACGGTTTTTTTTAATCTTTTTTTTTTAAAATATCCCACTCTTTTACATACTTTTTCCTGATCATTTTATTCTAATTATTGATAGCTATTACATAACTATCAACTTGATTTAAAATTGCGACATCGATTATTTTATTACGGTACACGAAGTTATTACAGATTAGGATCATAACACCAACTATGATTATAGGAAGCAATTAATTTAATAAACATTAAGGTCTATATGTTAATTAATATTTTAATCGTTTGAAGGTTATGATTCATCCCTTCTGAAACGTTACTTTATTTCTTTACGGTGTAGAGAAGCTTAAAGATTCAAGACATACATAATTAATCAATTGTGTAAAAATGTATAACGATTTATTAATAATAATATCATTTAACTAACAATTATTTACTCATCATTTAAAAAATAAGTAATTTCTTTTGTTCATTACAGGTTGTTGAGCGCCTACATAAAAGTACACAAATTTAGTGATGTGATATCCTTTTTTTGTACCAACGAGTGGATGTTTCGAAACAACAACGTTATGAAACTCTGGGATAAATTAAATTCAGTTGACCGTAGGTTGTTCAACTTCAATATGCACAATTTAAACTGGTCAACTTATCTTCATTACTACATCAGAGGCGTCAGAGTATATATCGTGAAGGATCCATTGAGCACAGTGCCCCAAGCAGTTGCAAAATTTAAAAAGTATGTATTATTAATTCATATTTGTTCAGTAAGTGTATGTAGAGTGACTTGAAAATAGGTGGTCATACTTTGGTACGATATACTATTCTTCCTGAAGATGAAAAAATATTTACAGACACAGATACAAAAAAGTGCTTTCTAAGGTATATTTTGGAATGGCTTAAAATTCACTTACAGGAATTATTAAAAATAATTTCTTGCTATGACAAAATATGCTTTGGATTATATCTCATAGACTGTTCAAAATATTCAAGTATCGCTGATTTCTCCACGCAAATATTCAAATAAATCATGCTGATGGTATGTCTTCGCTATGAAACTTTATACACATGCTGATTTGCTTAGGATAAAGATTATTATTAACATATCGGTCCTCTAATGACGTAAGAAATTCGAATTTCTGAAAAAAGTTTGAAATACTTGTGTTACACCTCTAATGATGAAAGAAATTTAAATACTTGAAAAGTTTGAAATACTTGTGTCATAGCTTGTAAAAAAAATAAGTGATAACACTAAAGGAATATTTAAGTTTGAAGATTCGCCACATAGTATTTAATTCCTTTAATATATTACGAAAAGAATGAATCAAATCTTTAAAAGACTCCATACCAAAAGAAAAACAGACACACACCATCCATAGAATTCCATGCATGAAATCCGATGAAGTTTATATTGACCAAATCAAAACTTATTGTGAAATTAGAACTGACAAAACATACCAAAAACTTTACAAAATATTTCAGAGTGTAGAACCACATTGGCACAATAACACTTAGACACAGAGTATTTTTTTGATTTAATAATACCAGAATATTAGACTAGAATATTACTTCAAGAAAGACTGATACTTGAATTAGTATACTTCACCTCAGAAAAATGAGTCAATAACAGATACGGGGAAACTTGGTAACAATTCTTATAAATCAATTTTAATATGGCAGATTTATTTTCTTGGTTTGGAATAATTTGACTACACTATCATATAATAGATCATTAAACTTTATTTGCTGTCCAATTCTGAGGTACTTATCGCCGACGTAAACGTAATCTATACAATAATAACATTGAATAGTGTCTTTGTGGATTGATCTACTTGGGATTTGTAAGGTTAGACTTAGGTTGGGCGAAGAAAGTTTTGAACGAAGTGTTGTGCACAATCTTTTGTCAACGATTCTCGTCATGAACGTATAATGCAATATTACGTGTTACGCATCTTTTCTATCATGACATCACTATATGAAGTTTCAAAATTTAAAAAACGGCAGAAATTTAAAAATGTCACTTTCCCCCTTGAAGAGGGCACCTATACATTATCGAAACACTGGGTCCCTATGTATTTGCAAATATTTCAAAGAATTTAAATTTGTTTTATTGCCAGTGACAAGTACATGCTAATAATTATTTTCACTTTCATTTAATTGGACGGTTGAAGAAAAACAGAGTCACAACTGCTTCCGGCGTAAACCTACTTCGCACTCACGTATTCTTTACTTCTAACAAAACAAATTATATCAGTACTTGAAAGTCTAAGCCTGACAATTATTTTACGAGATCTTCTATGTGAGCATAAAGATCTTTTTTCATGTTCTGAAAAAGTGAAATACGATACTAAAGTTTGACGACGTATTTGCGCCACCCTGTGTACTCATATGTGAATGACCATAATATTTAATGATGACTTTTATGTCCACAGATTAAAAATTGCTCATTACACACTCTGCACACTCTTCTGGGTCTTAGTGGCATGGTATCTCTATACGCTAATCACTGCCTACTTCACATAGGCAGCCGCTCTCTATTCCATGACAATGTAAACTGCAAAATAAATCATTCTCTTACCAAGCTTTTCTTATTGATTAAAATATATTATGTATTATGGAGCATCAATAACCCGTGTATGTTATAATTCATTGCGTACCGCAAAAATAATTGCGAAACATTAAATAACGCCATGGACGGTATATGGCTAGAATTATCTCCGTGTATATGCTCTCTGTATGAATTAAAATACCGATTCCGCGTGAAATTGAGCGTATTGTGATCACTCTGCTTCTGAAAGCGACAAAAGATGGAATGGACAATAAATTATCAATTGCACCAAAATAATGTTATAGAATAATATTATATTATATGCTGGTTCTTTGAAATACCTACAAATAGTAATAAGTGTTTAAAAGGAATTTTAGTATTTCTAAAGTATTGTCAATTGTGGAAGAAAATGTTTACTCATTTTACCTTGATCTGCAGCATTTAATACAGGTCAATTCGCACCGGAATTAGGCTATTGTAATTGTACGTATTTTGCTATGTTAGAACCGCGATGCGATGAAATACTGCAGATTAAATCGTGCAAAATCAAGATAACACAGAGTTGTTAGAAGCCGAAGTATTGAAGCACGGTTCGAATATCAATTGCCTTTGCAAATTGCAAACGGGCTTCATTGCGAATATTTTGCATTCTTAGTAAAATCTTTTGCACCGGTCACCGGTGACTACCGTGGCAGTCAATGTATTAATGAATAAAAAAAGCCACCACTTACACTATACGGACATTGAATAGACGTGAAACGCGATAATGCGCCGTCGCACACTGCATTGATTATTCGTGATAATGTGACTAAAAATTCGGTCCATTTTGTTCCACAACCATCGTATTCGCCGGATTTACCTCAGTGTCACTTCTTCCTATTCTCTCGGCTCTAAAAATCGCTGCGCGTTTTCAAGACCATTCCGAAAATCGAATTAACCATTGTTTTGAGGACTGGAAAACGTTTGCAAAAGTGTACCGTCCCCAATGAGGACTACTGTAAAAGAGAATGAAATCAATTTATAAATTAAATAAGCCGTTTGTGTTTTAATTGAGGAGTCTTATTTAGTTTTGATCACAGTAATACATACACACTGCGCCGGGAAAAAATAACGGAACTTTTTAAATTAAAAAAAAAGATGTGTTATTGTGGCAATTTTGTTGATTTTTATTCAAAATACATCTCTCCGCATCGATACACCCTCGGGCACGTTCAATCAATGCTTGCATAGATTTTTTTTTAGGTTATTTTTTCGGAATCGCCCTCAAGGACCCACGTCAGTTCTTTTCGACTTGTGTAACGCCGTCATAAAACGTTTCTTTCGTAGCCAATTTTAATTTCGGGTGACAGGAAAAGACTCAGATGGTGACAAATCAGGGGAATACGGAGAATGTTGAAAACACAGACTTGTTTTTTCGCCAAAATTCATGAACATCCACGGACCTGTGAGATGGTCCATACGAGTGCAACAAGAACCAACTTCCCGGTTCTGGATATTAACCCCTCACTCGAACCATTCTCTCCAATAAGAGCTCCATAACACCCGACTAATATTCGTCAGTGACATTTTGACCCGGTGCAACGAATTCCCGAAGTATAATACCTTCAGAGTCGTAAAAACAAATCAACATTGCCTTCTCGTCACTTCTGAAAAAGCAATTTTTTCGATTTCGGAGAGGATGGCACTTGACGTAGCACTTTGGCTTTTTCTTTGAGGATCGTACTTGAAGCACCAAGTCTCATCACCAGTTACAACAGGGTTCAGGAATATACGGTTCCGTCTAGCAGTTTTAATTAATCCTTACAATGTTGAACACGAGCAATTTCTTATTCCTCAGTTAAGACGCGAGGAACAATTCGAGCACATAGTTTCCGTTTATTTAAATCCTTTTGGCGAAAATGTTGTGAAAGTGTTTGGTCGTATTACCTCCGCTATCCATCTCACAGTCGAATTTGCATCCAAAGCGATCAAAAAAAAGTTTTCGACCAACTCATCGCGATTTTTTTGTCGGCTGGCTTTGGCTCGTCTTCCAAAGAATCACGTTCGTCCTGAACGAGTTTATACCGTGAGAACACACGTGATTCCAGGATAAGCAATTATCACGAAAAATCCTTTCATCATGTCCAACGTTTCTTGCAAAACTTTTTGAGTTTTATTTTTAATCGCAATTATACACATGTAGTATATTACAAGCAAGCGAAAAAAAGTCATATAAAAACAGCGGTGAACTTACAATGTCACTGGGACATCTTTATCCCGGTTTGAAAGACGACTGGGATATCGTATACACACGTATACGAGGGCAACAAAACTTAGCCAAAACAAATAAATCTTTTTTATCGTAGAAAAAATTACTATCGTGTAATACATTCTCGTAGACGACACTGTCAAAATTTCGAGTCCTCGAAACAACGGTTTTGTTTTGATCAAAGTTTTGAAAGCCGGGCGCGTCCGCGGGATTATGCAAAATGGAAAAAGAGCAATATCGGCCGGTGATTCGATTCTTGTTTTTGAAGGGAAATCGCGCAGCGAAATCAAAGAGCGCTTGATGCTGTGTACGGTGAAAAGTTCTCCTTCAATGGCGACCGTCAAAAATTGGTGTGTGTGTAATTGGTTTCGCAATATAAAATTGATGAGCCATCTCTTGGTAATATAAACAGCTACCACCAAATAATATTCTTATTATATTTTATTGACATTTCGCCGATTTTAGAAGTCAATGATAATTTTTATTTTAAGCGGCGAGTTATACACGTATGAAATATGCATGGGAGTCGCGTCGATGGGTTCTACTAGTAGACACGTCACGACACGCGCATTGACTGGTAAAAGTGGTGCTTAAACCTGCTGGAGTCTTCTGTTTTGTGACTGTCGACGAAACGTGGATCCACTGGTACACACCAGAGACCAAGAAACAGTCGAAATGCGACTGCGCCCGGCGAATTTAATCAAGAAGGCGAAGGGTTGCTTGTGTACAAACACTCTCTGCGCTGGGCTCTACAAATGTTGCTGATTAATTCTATGGAGCAGGGCAACCCTGTGATAGGGCTGTACTAGGCCAGAATTCTATTTATCGTCGACGTCGCGAGAGAAAACGTTGACCCCATTTGGCGAAGAAACATTATTCACCACGATAAGTTCACGGTCACGTATTCTCAAACCATATAAATCTATTTAGGGGCTACGAACAGCTGCTCCATCCATCGTATTCTTTTCAGATTGGCCCCGTTATTCTTTGGAAATGGGTAAAAGTAACTATTTGCACACGATGAATGAGCAGGTTATCGCCGCCACGGAGGCCTACTTTGCAGATCTCCAGAAAACGGACACGGGTTGATAGGGGAGCAAGCTGGATCAAGATATAGATAAAACGAACTTTTTACTTTAAATCGTCAATTTTTTAAAATTTTCGTTTAACTTTTTGTAAAAAGTTAATATTGCCCTCGATTATCTGACTTGCTAACAAACTTATTCCATTCAGATAAATGGCAAAGTTATAATTCGCTAGGTGTATCTGGAGGTTAAATTTAGTAATTTAATGTATTCGCTTAAGGTCGTTAAAAACTTATTTAGTGATAACTATGCTAAAATGTTTCAAAAGCGAAGAAGAGAGAGATTTTTAATCGAATACTTGAGATTTTTGGACACAAGAATCTCTAGGACTCTGTTTGTTAAAAACTTAATTGTTCTATTTTTATAACGAAAAATTGTAATTGGTTTTGCAATGGTATGTTATCCGTTTACATTAAAAAACATAATAAATAATATTCTTATTGTATGTTTATATAATGTTATATAATAAAGATGTTTTATTTCATCACTGATAAACTATACACGTCAATATGCACCGCAATTAAGATTTGGTTCTACAGAGTACACACGTCAAACGCGCTTAGGCTGGTATATAAGTGGTACTTAAACCTGCTGGCATCTTCTGCTCTTTATGGTTTTTGTAAATCTTTTCCCCAGCAAAGTGGGATGCGATGACCACATTTAATCAGTATAAATCGGCAGTATTGCTTGTGTACAAACACTCTCTACGCCGGTTCTACAAATGTTGCTGGTTAATTATATGTAGGCAACCTAGCGATACTTCTTCAGGCCAGAATTCTATTTATCGTCGAACGTCGCGAGTGACGTTGACCCCTTAAATACATTATGTGGCCGAAGTTCACGGTCCGTATTCTGAAACCAATACAATCTATTTCCGGGCAAAGAAAACTTTGATTATTTCAATTCAGATTATTATTGAAATGGTAAAATAAATATTTGCACACGATGTTGTGAGAGATATATCTAAGCGGAAATGTGTCTATTGTGTTAGATGCATAAATAGGGACACAGCGATAGGGGTCAGAGGAAGTGAAGATATGGATACTAACGAACTTTCTACTTTTACGCACGTCCATCGTATTTTTAAAGTATATGTAACTTTATGAAAAAGTTAATATTATCCGATTATCTGATTGCTAACAAACTTATTTCATTCGGATAAGTGGCAAAAGTTATAACTAGGTGTTGCGTAATATCGCTGAAGTTCGTTAAAAACTGTATAGTCTGCTATTGATAAGATTGGACACCAATATTTTCCAATTATCTGTTTGTTAAAAAGTTGCTCTATTTTTATAATGAAAAATTGTAATTAGATCTGTGGTATGTTATAGTTACATTAAAAAAATAATAAATAAAAACATAATAAATGTTTATATAATGTTTATATAATAAAAACGGTATATTTCATCACTGAAAAAGTAAGAAAGTTTCAACTATCAAATTATCAAATTGGTCACAAATAAAGGTAAAATTATCTCTATGCGTTTTGGGCATTATATAATTATACGTGCAGTCTATGAATATGAATCTATGAGTTGTTGTGAAGCAAAAGAAGATTTGAAAATATGGATACTACAGGAAATGCGTGTTGTAAGCAAGTATACCAGTGAGATTGCATATGTTACATCTAAAGAACAGATCTGTTGTTGCAAAACAAGTATATTACATTGTATTGTTTGTTATTGATAAGATACGACGAATATTCTCCAATTATCTGTTTGTTAAAAACTTGTTCTATTTTTATAACGAAAAATTGTAATTAGATCCGTGGTATGTTGTAGTTAGATTAAAAAAAAATAATAAATGTTTATATAATGTTTATACAATAAAAACGGTATACTTCACCACTGATAAAGTGAGAAAGATTCAACTATCAAATTATCAAATTGGTCACCAATAAAGGTAAAATTATCTCTATGCGTTTTAGGCATTATATAACTATACGTGCAGTCCATGAATGTGAACCTATGAGTCGTTGTAAAGCAAAAGAAGATCTTAAATGATGGATACTACATAAATGCGTGTTGCAAGCAAGTATATCAAGATTGACACACACACATCTAAAGAACAGATCTGTTGTTGCAAAACAAGTATATTACATGAGTCAGTTGTAAAAACTGTGAATAATATCCGGTCATCAATATTTTGTGAGTATCACGACCGTATGTACGATAACAATGTCAAATTTAATTACATTACATTATAATATATTTAATCAAAGTCACAAGTTTCCATTACGGCAACGTGCACAAATGTGTTTCTTCATAAAGCAGTGACTGGCGCATCATTTTGTATGAAACGTATAGTTTCCGAAAGAATGACACTATTCAAACTTTCGTTTGTATACAATTTTATTCGTATACATATATTGTATGAAATAAAAGTGAAGTTTTATTGTTTATATTTTTCTAAGGGGTGATAACGTTCGAAATAATCACAATTTTTTTTATCATAAAATACACTCCCGTTTTCTTCTTTACGCACGAACAATATGTAATTTACCGATTAGTCTATTGCCTCAATATATTGTAAAGGTGTGTTTCCGCACTATTTATAATAACATTCGATCCCTGTTGATCAGTGAAATTTTAGGAATTTTGGATGGAACAGAGATTTTTTACTTTTTTACCATTGCTTTCACTTGTAATAGATCGGCAATATTTTAAGGAAGCAATTACTCGAATAAATTTTGTGTTCGCGTTAATTTTTTTCTCAATAACGACATGCAATCTTTTCGTGTCCCTTCAGAAACGACAATCGAGTGCAATGAGTACATTTTAAGAATTCACTAGCGGAAACTAAGGAGTGCATCGCATGTTTCTCTCTTGTGCCTCCATCCTGCGTCTACCTCGGCCTACAATAAATTCATTGATTACTAACCGCGATCCTATTTTATCATTTTATCATTTATCGATCAATAGAGTTGACACTAGTGACAATGTTTCGTCCTCAGCGAGCACTTTGGCCGGAAGTATTATCGGTCAAACGGTTAAATTGAATTATTTTTTGATGAATTGTTATGAACTATTCTGGTTTCTATTAAATCTTACCGGTTCTGACATAGGAGAATGTACATGAATAGAAAACTCATGTCCAAGTGAGCTTACATATTTCAAGCCATCTTATCGATAGATACGACACATCATTCAATGCACTAATATTTCAATGCTTCTTGCTAATGCAATTGTGTAAATACTGTTGCTGCCGAATGTGGTAGTTTGGTTTTTATTTATACTTCACATTAAAGATGTTGTTAATAACACACATGTGTGTGTGTTCTGTAAAGTATTGCACACGTTTTATTAATATTTACATTAATTTTTTAGCGAGTTTATTAGCGGTAGATTTGTTGCGCCTTACATAATCAATCAATAAATAGAGTTGATACTAGCGAATAGTGTTTCGTCCTCAGCGAGCTCCTCACTATTTCTGGGTAGTTAGTCTGTTTCGCCAAAGAATTCTAATTCTGTGAATATGAATATACATTCGGCAAGACGTTATGTCGGTATACGCGTATTTCGATAGTACAGCCCTGTACACTTCCGGTAAATATTCTCCAGGAAATGCCACTATTTAGATCAAACGGAATACCCAGAGAAACAGGTCAATAAAATGGAAACTCGTATCAAATTTTTTTAATAAAAATGGTAATAATGAACTGTTTAAATTCTACGCGATAAACTCGGGCGCAGTAATGTTCGAGTATGTCAAGATTGCTGGACGCTTCGACTTCATTCATCAATAATCATCAATATAAACTACGAGTTACCGTCACATTGATGTTATTGAAGAATTCAGTATTCATCGGTGCTTAGAAATATAGGTAAAATTAACATTTTTTTCTCAAATATTCTTAGCTTACTTACTTCTACATTGATAAATGATTTTAATATTTTTGCAGCTTATATAAATGGCCAAATTAGAATCGTGCCTAAAATTGAAAAGGATTATTTACAAACTGGTTCACTGAAACTTTCTAAAAAAATACAAACTCATTGCTCACATTATTACTATCACAATTATACGATTAATACGGTTCCCTGCCAAGCCGTTTTTGCCTAACACATCGTTGAGGCCATTTGATGTTTTGATTAAAGGCATATATTATCGCGCAATATTTCATCACTTGCTCAACCCATAAGTAATTAGTTTGTTTAGAGTTATCAGATAGTGTACCATTTACGGTAGCCAAAGCACTACAATCAGTTCGATTGTAAAAGTCAATCAGCAGGAAACTTTTCGATTAGTAAAAAGAACCTGGTGTATTCGAATTTTTCGAGTAAAAAACGGGGAAAATAAAATATTTATCAAAAAGGAAAGTGGGTAAATATAAGGAGATAGCATTTTTTGTTTTTCATTTGTTTCTGATGAAAAACAAGTTGTTATTGTTACCTTCATTAGTTTTTGTTTTATCATTTAATTTTTTGTATTAATCGAGTGATAAAACTTTTGATTTGTACTCCTTATGATAATCAACAGGGAAGTAGAAGCAGTGGTTCCCCAAACAAGCCGTATTTTTGTATATCTTGCTTTAATAAATACAACCATTATCTGTAATTATTTATTCTTTTATGTATAAGAATTAAACAAATTTACGTAGTTTGTTCTATACTGTATTTTTATAATGCCTCATTCTTTGAATGGAAATATATTTTACAGAATTTAATTTCTCCTAAAACGTATGTTTTTAGCGCATTAAATAAATATGTCTGCATCTGCCATTTATGGAATACGTGGTCTAATGATCATGCTTGACGTCTATCATAAATGGTACACGTGGCATAGAACGTGTTAACCCTTTGCACTCCGAATTTTATTTCAATTTCGTTACCAGCGTCCCAACGCTTTTAAGTGTTTTATTTGAAATTTAAGGATTATTAGGATAATTTAATATAGGAAGAAACAAATTCACTTAAACTCGAAATTTACAGTATTGTCGTATATTTAAATTTTCAATAAGATATCTTTTTACTTGATGGTATGTTTCCTTTATATTACCAATAGAACTGCTCCAGAGTATTTCTATTTGAGTAAACTGCACATTATGTAGGAAGATTAAATGAGCCGCGACTGGAAGGCGAGTGTTGATCATTACAGAGAAATGGATGCGTAAACAATTAGCAGGACCAATACTTTTGATTCTTTGTTCTACGAGGTAGAGTCCTAGATATTCTTGAATTGAATACAAGAATCGCAAGCATTCGATCCAAAAGCTCTCTCTTCGACGCTTTTGAAGCATCTGAAGTAAACCTGTGTATTTTCACAGTTATTATCAAAATAAAGCGCAAGGTACGAAAAATAGCTAAATACACCAAATATAATAATAATGATGATACAAAAATGTTGGAGCTCGAAAATTTACCCTCCAAATACTGATTCAGGCACACTCGACATAGGCAAAATTTATAATTTAACCATTTGACCGCGTTCGACGTGTATACACATCATTGCTTTATTTTAATTCCGAACTTTATTTGATGGCATTCCTTTAAATTAAATAGAACTGCTGAGTATTTTATACTGGTTAATGTAACATTACTTTAAATTTTCGTTTTTCGACAAATATATCTACGACTCTCGCAGATTAAATTGGGATTGATGAAAGAGATGTGTTCTCTTTTCTCTTTTCAAAAGTTTGGTGACCCCTTTTCAACGAGGAAACGTGAATACGTAGCAAATAATTAGGGGGATGTGGGAATTATTACAATCGCATCGCACAGGGACATTTCGACACCGATAGATTTATGGCGGACGCATATATGCGTCCGTAGCAGTTAAATATTTAACACGTTTGCCGTTTCACCGGTGACCGGCGCAAGAGATTTTACTGAAGATCCAAAATATTCGCAATGAGTAGTAGTAATTATTTTATAAATATATTATTGTTAGAATAGTGACGCGATTGTTTGGTTCCAATACTTGCAAATTATTTACATTTTGCATAATTCAGCCAAACGCTCTAGTATTTCATAGTATCGCCGTTCTAATACGGCAAAATACGCACGGCAGTCAACGTGTTAAAGTCACACCACGTGGTGTCTTACGTTCGACTTCCAAGTCATTTTTCCGCCACTCGCGATGAATGACGAGCAAAGTCGTTCATAAAACTACCACATGAATTTACGGCAGCATATCATATATGCTTGATGTCCCAGTGGACGATTGACAATCGCGATATTCGACACAGTTGCAGTTTGTTCGTCGACGTGTCCACCTTGTGAACGCGGCATACGATTTGGTGCCTTCAACGTTTGCCGGACATTCATAGGTTTATACGGTCAGTTTTATCACCCGGTATAAAACTTCTACGTAAACGCACAAAATTCTTGAAAATTGCCTTTTTTCGTGTATGTTTTCTACTGACGCGGATGTCGTATTGTGTTCGTTTCCAATTTTGGAATAAACTTTGTCAATTTCGTGAGTGTTACATATGTTTTTGTGGGGCTTGTTTTGTCACTTGACGGGACATTCTTAACACTAGATTGCCTAAGGAAATCATTTTGACTGCTTTTTAATTTCAATTATAAAAACAATTATGTATATAATGAAACAGCTTCTTAGAATTTTGTGACTTTTTGTACAACAGATAAATGCGTTTATTAATCACTGTAGTTGCCTTCCCCCTCCTTCATTTCCGGTATATACATATGTGTTATACCTGTATTGCCCAAAAGCAGTCATTTTGACTGCTTGGGAAATTTTAAATAATCAAATGACTCTTATTACTGAATTGAGTCCTAACCCTCCTCTCCTATCCTACCTCCTTCTTATTCGTGACGCTAGCATAAAAAACTTCATCGTGTAAATAGGCCCGTTGCTCAATAAGCTAAAATAATACTTGTTATTCGTATCTTTATGCAGTGATACTTGTGTTAACAAGTTGTTTATTACATATCATTTGGGCCCCAAGTTCCTGAAAGAAATGTCGAATAGAAGTGAATTATTGGAAAAGCTAACGAACATAAGTGAAGAGTCCTCCGATATAGAATAAAATGCAATAAATTTTGAACTGTCATTTTAAGATGAAAGGGCATAGTCAAAGTGAAACATCTGAAACTGAAGATAGCGATGAAGAGTTGATCACCAATGATGAAAATGAAAGTGTCATCAATATGCCCAGGAAAAGGTGTAGGGTACTAAGTAGTTCAGACTCTGATGAAGAAACTGAAAACACCTTTCAGGAGACCGAAACAGCTGCCGATGGTACTGTGTGGTCAAAATTTAACAAAGGTGGTGTTCCTGGAAGGTTACCATCTAATTGTGTTTTCAAGGGTGTGAAAGGGCCAACAGCCTACGCAAAAAGAAACATTATGCCAGATAATCTTATCAGTGCATTATCGTTGATAATAGATAACTATATTATCAAACATATAAGAAAGTGCACAGAAGAATGTTGCCGAATTTTGCGGAACGATTGGACAATATCATTACCGGAAATACGTGCATTTATTGGGATTCTATATGCTCGTGGAGCTTACGAGGCAACAAATTTTATATTGAGTTATTTATAGTCAGCAAAGTGGGGTCCCGAATTTTTTAGAAAAACTATGGCCAGAGAAAAGTTCAAGCAAATCCTACGATTTATTCGTTTTGACAAAAGAACCGAAAGAAGTAGGCGCCTACAATCAAATAAGTTTGGCTTGGTTTCGGAACTACGGGATAAGTTAATTGAAAACAGTCAATATTTACAGTTAATATTTACTAATAACCTGTTATATAACTGTAAATAACATAAAAAATATTAAAAATTAATTTTAAACAAATTTCTTTACACATCAGTTATTCTTTCACAATGCAGTCATTTAGAATGCTTTGGGGCAATATAGCTATATACTAAGTTTCAGTCTTTCTAGTGTTAAGTAAGTGGAACATTTTCAAAGGGATTTGCTGTCTTTAACGAGTTGTCAATGTGGATAACCATGATATAGTGCAAAGCTTTGTTTTTTATCTACGAGTACATTTTAAAAACCGTAAAATTGCGTATTTTTGACGAATGTGTTTTGTTTAGGCGATTACTGAATTACACCATTATTATACACATGATATACTGCAAAGTTTCCTTTTTTATCTACGCGTTCATCTTAAAAACTGTAATATTGGGTGTTTTTGAAGAATTTGTTTTGTTTCGCCGATTGTTAAAATACAACATTATTAACTTCATGAGTGTAGGTGAAAATAAAACAATATCCAATCGTCTTCCCCCGTAAAGGCTGTTTATATTGCAGTCACACATTAAAAGTTTTGCACAAATATCGCACAAGAATCAAAGTTTGCAAAAGCTCTATTCAGACTCATAACCATACTTCAAATGATCAACTGTGCAAAGAAATGATACAAACTAAATTCACATAGACAGAATCAATTTAACACGTTGACTGCCGTGGTGGTCATCAGTGACCGGCACAAAAAGTCTCACGAGAAATTGAAAAAATACCCAATCGGTAGCATTTTTAATTTTGTAATTGCAATTAATGTTAAATAGTGATTCAATTCTTTGATCTCCGGTACCTTCGCATTACTTTCATTTTGCACAATTCAATAATATTGTGTAGTACTTCATCACGTTGTGGTTTTAACAAAGTAAAATACGCACGGCAGTCAACGTGTTAACGACACCATAAATTCGGGGATACCGCTTATTTATGACAACACTACATTTTTCATTTTAGATACCAACTCAAAATGTCTACGCAGGGAAGTGACCTGAACCTGAAGGAGATGCAGGATACGTCGACAGCATTCGACGAAGAAAGTAGTGTAGGAAGCGAAGTGGTCCAGTTTTTTAATGGGCAAAACGTTCTCGTCACAGGTGCTTCCGGTTTTGACGGAATACTGCTCATTGAAAAATTATTGCGGTAAGGCACGAGTTTATTTCATATAAATTGTTCCGGTACTTGTACATTTTCGACGGTCAAGTTTTCAAATTAGTATTAATGCCAATTAGTATGACTGCAACTTTTTTCTTCTGCATCGCCATGGTGGTCACCAGTGACCGGAGTGCATCAAATACTTCTAATTGTAAAAGTTGAATGAAAATCCGCTAAATAGAGAATGATTTGAAATCAAATCTGCAGTTTTGAAGAATTGAAAGTTTTTATTATATCAAAAATTAATTTTTATCGAATCTTTTATCCACCGTTGCATTGTATTGGAGCGTTTTGAACATAAGTGTGGCTCGTCAATGTAATCTTGGTAGTATTTATTGACCTTTCTCGTCCGATTTTTGCACTTTGTGTTCCGAAGCTTGCAACATTTTATTGGTAATACCGTTTGCAAAATTTGCGTACCAAATACCTTGACCGTACCTTCTTTTGCAATTCATACCATAAACTTATAAATAACGAAATTAATTAATACCGTTTGCAAAACTTGCATATCAAATACCTTGACCCTACCTTCTTTTGCAATTCATACCATAAACTTATAAATAACGAAATTAATTATTATTTTGCCATTGCATGCACGGAATAGTAAAAATATTTTCGTGGCGTTCTGAGCGAAACATATGATTTGGGCGTGGCAGTCAACGTGTTATATACAAATTGAATGTTTGAAAAATATTTAATATACATATTTTAACGATAACTTTAATAATACATATTTTCAAGTATTGAAATTAGTATCAATTTAAATACAAATTGGATGTTTGAAAGATAATATACATATTTTAACGTTAACTTTAATATTAATTTTAATTTGAATCTCTCGAAAATTTTTGAAAGATGAAAAGTAAAATAACACAAATTATAAATTAGAACAATTTGGTCGAGTGAACTTTGCTAATGTTTCACATTTATAGACTTACGTGTATATAACAGAACACGTGACCTAAATCGTATGATAAAGATATGCTCTTCGATATCGATGGAATGATTGTTCTAAGTTGACTTTGTAAATCAAATTGTAGTTAAAGGTGGCTTCGGACAAAAGAATAATTAATTATTAAACGTGCTGATTACGCACAACCGTTTAACTTGACGCTTCAATACTTTGATCGCGCTATCGGCGGAAAATTATTCTGTTTTATTAAGTTAACTTAAAAAAGAAAACGAAAAAATGTAAATAAATTGAATTTTAAAAGGAAAAGGAAAAAAGTGAAAAAGTGAGTGTTACACGTCATGACATAAGTGAATTATACCTAAACTGTCACTTGAGAATATTACTAAAAACATAATATTATTGTTGTAATAGACATATATTCTTCCATCCTTCTTTTATCTTTTTATTGTTTTGTTCAAAAATTTTGATCCGACGTTGTGCCGCTCTTTAAACTGATTCCCTTATAAAATTTTATTGTTTTTCGCGTTAATCTCGATAATTAAGATTCAAACGGAAATCACTGTTGATTTCTCTTTGACTTTCTTTATAATTATTTATGATGTGTAGTATACTATATATCTCGGAGTGTTACGCCTCTTTTCAATACATTTACAATAAATAACTACAAAGGTAGCCAACTAGAACCCGACTCTTTTCCATTTCATTATTGCAGGAAAGTATTATATCACGATATACCAGGTTGCTCAATAAGTTTTGTCGTTCGATAATAACAACACAATGTGATGGTTCAAAATACACTTTATTATTCAGTACAATCTCCCTGAACATTAATGCACTTGCTCCAACGATCCTCCAATCTGTGGATTCCATCCCTGAAGTGAGATTCCGGAAGGTCTGCAAAATACGCTTCAACAGTCGTTACGACCTCTTCATTTGACGAAAAACGCTTGCCACGCATACATTTTTTGAGTTCTGAAAACAAATGGAAGTCGCTGGGGGCGAAATCTGGTGAATACGGCGGATGCTCCAACAATTCGAACTTTAATTCATGGATTTTAGCCATTGTCAAAATGCTCTTGTGACACGGTGCGTTGTCCTGATGAAAAAGGATTTTTTTCTTCTGCAAACCGGGTCTTTTTTCACGAATTTTTCCTTCAACTGGTCCAAAAGGTTGCAATAATATTCAGAATTAATTGTTTTACCAGTTTGCAAGTAATCCACAAATAAAATTCCGTTCGCATCCCAAAAAACTGATGCCAGAACCTTCTTGGCCGATTTCTGGACACGAACTCGTTTCGAAGCCGAACAACCAGGTTCACACCACTCTTTAGCCTCTTGTTTTGATTTAGGATCATGGTGATAGACCCAAGTCTCATCCATAGTGATGAATCGACGCACAAAATCCACTTTATCCTTTTTAAAACGCTCCAAATGTTGTTGAGAAAGTCGCATTCGAATGTGTTTTTGTTCAATTGTTAGCGAATGCGGCACCCATTGTGCACACAGCTTTTAAAACTCAAAATTTCATTTAAAATATGACTCACACTGCCTAATGAGATGTGTAGAGCCTCTACTAAATCCCTCTCAGTCAATCGACGATCTTCCAAAACCATATCCTGTACTTTGGCTACGATTCCTGGTGATGATGCGGTTTTTGGACGTCCTTCACGTGGATCGTCTTCAAGGCTTGTACGACCACGTTTAAATTCAGCAACCCATCTTTCTACTGTTCTAATTGAAGGTGAACGTTCATTATACACTCTTAACATTCGTTCGTGAATTTCTTTTGGTGCTACACCTTCCAAAAATAAGAATTTTATCACTGCACGATATTCAATTTTTTCCATTGTCGAAAATACTGTGACACGGCGACACTAAATGGCTTGTAAACAAAGAATTAATTGACTGATTAAAATGAACCTTCACATACGTTGATAAGAAGAGTGAACCAACAAAACAAAAACAAATTTGGACTAGTAGCAACGCCCTCAACAAAACAAAACAAAACTTATTTAACAACCTGGTATGCATCAGACGGAACATTACCATCCTTGCATTTAATTATTAATTCCTGCAGTGGATACAGAATCAGAAACTGTTTACGCAATGAAATATTCTTCGTGCTAATTAAAAAACTGTCTCATTGCGGTGTCCCATTTGATAACGCAATAATGCATTTTTTTTCAATTTTTCTCGTACAATTAAACATTCTTGTTGGTCATTAGCAAATTTGTTCGATTTTCTCCATGCATTTAAACATTCTTGTTGGTCATTAGCAAATTTGTTCGATTTTTTTTAAAAAATCGTTTACAAAAGTATTCAAATTCAAATTCAAATTACAAAGTATTTTTTTATGATAACCTTGAGGATATACCATAGACTGTGACGTACGTTATATAGTTTTTAATCAAAATCCTTTATATCTGCAAATATATGTAACTTAAATTCGTGTAATTCCGGTATTTATTGCATTTAACAGCTTCAGGTACAATTTCTATAAAAAGCTTTATACTTATTTCTATTAAAAAGTGGAATTAGAAGCATAATAAACCGCGAAACTATTTTTGAAGTAAATTTGGATACTTAAGATTTTTTGTCAAACTTTTCATAAAATAAACAAAATAAAGTGTTATGTAATTCATTTCGGTTACATAACAGATGCAATAGTGGTTTTTTCTTCAGGCCAAATAAATAATGAGTTGCGGTTTGTGGGCGCCCGAGAAGCTAAAACTAAATGGGTAATAGAAGATAGGGGGCAAAAGTGCCCACAGATCTCTCTAAACGAAGCTGGACTAATAATTTGATCTGCTCTGTACACTTTGTCTGCGGGACGATGACTGCCTATTAGTCTTCGCCTCTCCAGGGCCTACGGTTTAGTCCTGCACCTAATAAAGATAATAGCGCGATCGCCGTTCGACGGAGGACCGGTGACGCATAGTCACCTACAAGTTTATGAAAAATACAAAATATGACCGAAAAACATTTTATCTCCGGTCTTTAACAATTGCAGGACATGCCCGAACATTGCAAAGCTGTACATTTTTATGCGAGAGAAGAAAGGAAAAACTGCAGAAGAGAGATTCAAAGCGCAATTTGAAGATGTTGTAAGTGTAAAAATTTCATATTCAACGGCATTGTGAATAAGTCATTACCTGACTTATGTGGCGTAACATTTATTAACTTCACGAAAAGAAAGCATTTTGATATTTGTATACAGTGAATCATAAACGTCTTTGTGCACACCATAAGAAGACAATTGTGAAGAAAACTGTCAATCATTTTGTATAATACAATGTGTAATGTTTAGCATGTAACATAATATTAACAAAAGACATGTAATGTAATTTTAACAAAAGACAAATCAACTCAGAAGTGTTCGTATAGTTTGGAAGTGTAATTAATCTAGTACAATGTTATTACATTACTGTGGAAGTTGCCCTGTTAATGTTCCGTTTTGCATTGCTACTGCTTTATTATTCAGTTCAAAGATTTTAGCAATCGGATAGCAGGAATGAGTAACACGAGAAAATAAACGGGTGTAAAAATTTGCAGAATAATTACTGAATTCTATAAATAGAGCAAATTTTTACATAAAATTGCCCAAATTGTTCAGAGGAAACGTTCGACCATCCAATATACAAAACAAAAATTGAAAGGAACGATTAGCGACGTAAATAAGACATAGTAGCTTTAAAAATTTTGAATAACAGAGACGTGTAATTTGACACAAAAATTTGTGCCTTTATTATACAATTTAATAACAGTTTCACAAATTGCTTAAATTTTAAATAAGGGGAATGTGCTTTCTGTGCTCCAGGTAATAAAAAATGATTCAGGGTAAACGGTATATCGCAAAGATATTCAAAGGCCTTAAAAAAAATCCGATTTAATGGATATCAGTTATTCAAAATCGATTAAATTCGCAAAACAATATGATCACGACGATTTGCACTTCTGAGAAAGAGTATTATTTATTGATGAAAGAAAATTTAACATATCTAGATCATATGGAAGGGGCAAAGATTGGAGAAGACTCGGTATAGTATTCGAGGTTAACCAGTTAGTTGTAATTAACGACTATAATCGTCATGCGGAAAAATTAATTATCATATACTACTTAAATCGCAATTTCAGTGGAAATAAATATATTCATATCTTTCAGATGCGTAAAATATTTGAACACGAAGATGAAATAAAACGGGAAAAATATAAACAAATTATTACGAAATTTCTCTATACAGTGTGAACAAAGTAGACTTCTTCCTTCCAATCTAAATGTTTCCGGTAATCAGGGTTCTTTGCTTTTTGTTATTAATTGTTATTTTTGCAATGGATATAGACTTGGATTATCTTATTCTGAGGTTTCAGAACAAATTTAACACTTTAAGGACCGCTAAGAAATCTGTAAGCAATTCGCCTGGGACTCCACGTTTTTAGGAAACTTGTGCGTTATAAAAAATCGTAACTTTGCCGTTTATAAAGCAATTTTTGTGAAACGTTCAGAAATTGTATAATTGGAAGTATTTTAAGTATTATAAACACAAATTATGTTTTTTAATAATTATCATAACTTTTTTACTCAAAAAATAAATTTGTATGAAATTTATAGAAATTGTAAAATAGGATGCATTTCAAGTTTTATTTAAAAACAATTTTTTTAAATTATTTAAAGAACTTATCATAAAATTTTATTTAACCCTTTGCACTCGGCACCGTTTCGGACGTTACCTACCAGCAACTCGACGCCACTTTTTCGCGAAAACATACACCCTTGGAAACGTGATATTATAGAGTATAATTTTAGAACCAAGTAAGGAAATGTAATGAAATTTGGTTTATATGAATTTGTGGACATTGAAGAACACATATTTACAAAAAAAAATCAAAATTTATTTTTTATAATTTTCTACAGTATGGTAAAGTCTGAAGCAATTCCCAATATGCATAGCAGGTTGATTTGTACACGTTTAACCCTTTGTACTCGGACATGTTTCTTCACGAAGTAGCGAATAGCGCAACATTTCGTTAAAAATGGTATAGTTTTGAAAAAAATACTTTGCTCAAAGCACGTTTTGCATCCAACTTTGCTGATACATTTATGTTGAAACAAAATTGAAATTTTATAGCCTATTCTTTTCGAATGCGTCATAGTTCATTCACCAATGTGCATTGCGGGTTTATTCAAACACATATCGCAGTAATAACTTGTTTATGATCTTTGACGTGTCATTTTTTCTTCCAAGCATATACAATGTTTATACAATAACTTGTAGTTTATCATTCAGCCTATTGCAGGAATATATAGAAGGTTGTTCTTGCAGTCGCTAGAATTCTCCTCTCAGTTTATTGACCACCAATTTACTAAATATTAAATAGCACACAGATTATTAATTCTATCTCCTTGCCTTAATTTGTAACTTCCCGGAAAAATCTTAAGGAAACAAATATTTGAACAAACGTTTTCTGTATATACATTTTCCTCAGTAATAACACGAAGTATCTTCGTGTCCCCTCAGAAGGGACAGTCGAGTGCAAAGGGTTAACAATAAAATGTTGTTTGCCGCCTTCCACCTGGTGTTTTTGAAAAATCGAAAATCACCTCTCAACTGCTTTACAAGACTTTTGACAAACTTGTGGTGTGTCATTGGTTTTTGCTGTTTTCTTTCTTCTGAGATTCGAATTGCGAATTGCGAACTGAGATCTTGTAAATTTCTTCTCTCAGTTTTCGGTTTTCTTTATTATCTTATCAAGTTTCCCATATCATTGAGTCATACCCGTGTACCTTTGTATGCCTAATCCAGTAAATCTACAAATTGCTCAACGGATTAGAGAAGTGTATAGTCCGTCGTGAATCCACTTCGCACGTTCTTTTTCGATGTGTAAAACGGTTGATTTATTTATCATGGATCTTGTTAATTTTATCATATTTCGATTTGTTTTTTGTCCCATTTTAATAGAAAACTACAGGGGAACACGTCGTTCTTAAAAAATTGCGGTGGAATAAGTTCATTCTCCGTAATCGTTAATAAACTTTCATGTCCCCTCAGAGGGGACAACCGAGTGCAAAGGGTTAAAAACCAGTTTTATCAGAGTTTGCAGTAGTTTTCTAAAGTATGATATTGCGTGAAGCACTTTTCTCTATGACGAGGAACCATACAAAATTTATCATCGTTTTTGATTGAATATTAATGTAAACACGTAAATAAACAAAATAGATACAATGTATCAAAGTAAGCGACGTATAGAGACAGCGTGTAGAACACGAAAAAACTCGTGAGCGGTCCCTAAAGTGTTAATCATTGTTATAGCAGCTAAACACATATGGCGGTTGACTAGAAAACATATAGGCCGCTTAGTGTTTAAATGCACTACAATGGACTGCTGGGCATATTTAAGCATTGTAAAAAGTAATTTGAGGAACGATTCCGAAAAGTGACAGATCAGAACAATTGTATCTTTCAACGAAACTAAGATTCCAAACATTCGCGATCCATATGTTTCGGAAATTACTTTTATATCATGTTCCTCAACAACTTTTTCGCTACACCAGTCTCCTGATTTAAATGTCATAGAACAGGGGATCATGGGATCATTGGAAAGAAACGTAAGAAAGTGTGACATAAGAAATACACAGTTTTTAAAACACTGAAAGATGAGTAGCGAATTTCTATCAAATTTGAAAGCAAAATGTGCGCATTTAATGCCGAAAAGTTTGAGCCTAGGGATAAGAAGAGACCAGACAAAGTGTGGATATGCGTGTCTGGAACTTGTAATTCAATTAAAATGAGACTGGGCGAACACGTTTGTCAAACGCATAAATCGGTTTGCGTGAATTTGTCTACATTTTCCGGTAAAATAATGTGTTGTGATGCAAGTCTTAATAATATTAATTCAAGTGTTAAGAGATAAACATGCTCTTATACGAAGGTATTATCTAGTTCCTTAAAAATGGTTATTCTATGGGTGTGTACGAAGACTTTCGTGACTGACTGTATATCGAAATGCAAACGTACGAATAGGCATAACGCTTTTTTCTGGCTTCGTTTTCGCAGGTTTATGAAAGACTGACAAAGGAACAACCAGATTTTGCAAAAAAAATTGTTCTAATCGAGGGCGATACATCATTCGTTGGTTTACGATTGTCGTCAGAGGATAGGAAAAAACTACTAGATACCAATATCATCTTTCATGCGGCGGCCACTGTCAAATTTGATGAAACGCTTCGTACTGCGACGAATATTAACGTTAGAGGGACGATGGAAGTACTTTCGCTCGCCAAAGAATGTCCGAATTTGAAGGTACGTAAATATGAAGTCATATTAATTGTTCTAAAGTTGAATGAAAAATTGAACCTGAGCGGAAAAGACCTTACTAAGTTAACAGAGTTTGATAAGGTTAGGAATACAAGTTAAAAATTTCCGTAAAAAATGTTAATTCAAAAATTCAAATAGAGAAATACTAAAAATAATGGAAGAATAAATGAATGGCAAGCTTGTTTCAATAATTGTTGAAAATTGCAGTAATATTGTTTAAGCAAAAATATTTGAAAAAATAGAAAAGTTAGTTATCTCGTACATACAGTATTCCGAAGTAAAATAATGATATTATACATTATTATTGTTTATTACAGTATACATTATGAAAATTATGTCCGAATTTAAAGGTACTGTTATGCCGCAGGACGCACTCGTTTGCGAGATGCGTTATATTATTTAGAAATAAGTTGAGGGATAAGTATAAAGAATAAGCTTTATTAAAAAGATAGGCATCTTTACACTTCTGAAGTCGAAACGATATTATACATTATTATTGTTTATTACAGTATACATTATGAAAATTATGTCCGAATTTAAAGGTACTGTTATGCCGCAGGACGCACTCGTTTGCGAGATGCGTTATATTATTTAGAAATAACTTGAGGGATAAGTATAAAGAATAAACTTTATTACAAAGATAGGCGTCTTTACACTTCGGAAGTCGAAACGAGAGTGAGATTATGACACGGTCATAGCTGGTTCACCACTTTGTCGTCGCTTTGTCTTTATGTTCTCACAATCGCTTATCGCACTTGCTCGTTTCGGCGAAGGGAATTGGTATCTGTGAGCCTTAGTCTAAAGATAAACTATTGCCTACGGTATGTGATACCGGTGAGAGCATAACAGTGTTAATATGTGAAGGTGTGTGATTTGTACTGCGTTTTTCTGTATAGTTATTTGTTTTGTACAATTGAATATCTGCGAAGGATTCTCTCGTAGCTTAGTCAGAAAAATTTCCGAAAGATCCCTTGATAGGGAGCATCTCCAGTATAGTAATTTAATAATGCAACAATTTAGTAATAAATGCACAATAATAGAGTTTTAATTTTAATAATATTACGTAGTTACTTAAAACATTTGGCACTAGACGATGTATTAGGGTGTCCCATAAGTTTCTTCCGCGCCACGCTATGAATGACTCTAACTGGCTATGTTTATATAAATATGCAGGCTTATCTCTTAGCCGTTTATGGCATCGGTTTCAGTCGTCCCAGAGCTCTTTCAGAGTACGTTTCGTTGGTGACAAAGTCTTTTTTAAAATTTTTTCTACACCGTTCAATATGGACAGCCAAAAGAAGCATTTGCGGCATGTTATGTTTCATTGCTTTAAAAAAGGCAATAGTGTAAAGGACACTGCAGACGAGATTTGCACCGTTTATGGGAGTGGTGCTACGACTATTAGGACCGTCCGCAATTGGTTTAAGAAATTTAGAGCTGGCAATTTCGAGTTGAAAGATGAAGGCCGCAGCGGCCGCCCAGCAACGACGAATACGGACATTATCAAGACTGTGCTTGCTGAAAATGCGCGATACAGTGTGCGTGAGATAGTGGATGCCACTAACATTCCCAAAACAACGGTACATAAGCATTTAATCAAGATGGGATATGCGAATCGATATGAAGTTTGGGTTCCACACCAATTGACGGAGACCGGCCTTATGAACCGCATCTCTACATGCGATTTGCTTCTTCAGCGACACGAAAGAAATCCTTTCTTAAAGAGTCTTGTCACTGGAGACGAGACCTGGATTTTGTATCAAAATGTGCATCGAAAACGCATTTGGTTTAAAGAAAATGGACCTTCAACTGTTGCGAAGCCTGGGCTTCATCCGAAGAAGGTTCTTTTGTGCATTTGGTGGGACTGGAAGGGTGTACTGTACTACGATCTCCTTACTCAAGGTGATATGATCAATGCTGACAAATATTGCAATCAACTTGATCAACTAAAAGCCGCCATAGCAGAAAAACGGCCAGAATTGGCGAACCGACGAGGTGTCGTATTCCGTCACGACAACGCAAGACCGCATGTTGCGTTGACCGTGAGACAACAATTATTACAGTTTGATTGGGACGTTCTACCTCACCCTCCATACTCCCCAGACCTTGCTCCGTTCGATTATTACTTGTTCCTCTCCTTAAACAATTCTGTTCGTGGTAAATCTTTCAAATCCACAAGCGAAATAAAAACGCACCTAAATGAATATTTTGAAAGTAAGCCTCAACTATTTTCGAAAGAGGGCATAATGAGGCTTCCTGAGAGATGGAAGAAGGTTATAGAACAGAATGGTTCATATATAACATAATAAATCAACCTTAAACAACAAATATCGTGTATTCATTTCGCATCAAAAAAAGGGAAGAAACTTATGGGACACCCTAATAAATAATTGACTCGAGCTGACCGTGCGATCATCTATTAAAATGCTTTGTACTATTCCAACAAGCGCTCTATTATTTACTTTTATTCAAATCACATATAAACCGTATATATAATATACCGTACACAATAAATCAATTTCAATCATTTATGTTAACAATTGTATAATAACGCCTGTCAAATATTGGAAATAATCAGAATGACCAGATTCAATTATTGGCCCCACTGTCAATTATGTCTTTGGAAATCCGCATAACAAAATAATTATATTCATTGAATACAATAGTCTATGATAATTTAAGTGATGAAAGTTCAGTCGTAAATTCTAAGACCTTGGGAATTTCTTACTGTGAATCATGCATCCTTTTTGTAACAGCAGCATTAACAAAATTACAATACAGAAGCATATAATTGACATCAATGAAATTAGTGGTGTCATTACGATGAACAACTGAATTCCACTGATAGTGTTTCGCATCTTTTTCGAAAAACTATTACTTGAAAAAACTTACTTTAATTTTCACATTTTCCTAACAATGGTTAACAACTGATAGGAGATCAATTACCAATGCATTTTCCTTATATATAACTTTTAAAACAACGATCAAAAGGCGTTTATTTAATTTGACACTATTAATTGCGCAGGAGTTGGATTGAACGTTTATCTTTATGAAACCTCACGTATTGTACGTAAAAGTTCAATCATTTTAGAAAGAAAACACTAAGGTGTACTACATATTAACACTACATTTATTACAATGCTATTTATATTAATTTGTAAGTGTCCGGATACCTTTATTACGGAATAATTACCACAATATTGGTTTAATACATATAAGAAAGATAAAACGTGTGCCAATTTTCGAAGAATCCTTCGCTATTTGTCTAATGATGCAATTAATTGTATTCGTTAAGAAAAAAGAACGTTATCAAGCTAAATAGTTTTCTTTAGACAACATACAAGAACTGGCTAAAAAAAGTCATACATATTTCATACACACTTCGTAAATATCGTGAAAAACATATAAATTTCTGCACATATTTTGTTTATCGTCAGAAAAACGTAACTATTTATTTTTATACAATAATATTTTGAAGTAAGTCTGTATTTGTTCCAAACAATCGTTTATGTAAAATAAACGGAAGGCTTATTTGCTGATTTTTCGATTTTATTGAAATACATATATGTGCCCATAATTATGAAAGTGGTCTAAGTCATATATTTCTTGTTTCGAGATATTTAATGAATTGCATTTGAATAAATTAAAAAATATTTTTACATTATGCGACATTTTAATTTATAATTTTATTAGTCTTAATTAATGGAAATTTACTATGAATATGAAATTTTCTGTGAATTTTATACGATAATATTATTTTTAAAGATTGAATTGACTTAGACCATTTTCAAAATTAACTGAATGTCCTATAAATGACTTAAAGCAATAAAGAACTTTGAGTTTTATTTGAAACAATAATTTGATTGAAATAATTCGTGAACATTTATTACATTTATTAATTATTTTTAAACAGTAATCCATTTTTATCATTATTTCGAGTATTTAAGATTCTTAAAATGTTCCTGAAAAACTGGAGGGATGTACGGTAGTAAACTCATAATATCTTTATGTTTTTCTTCCGATACTGGTCTAATGGTGGTGTATAACGGAAGTAATTTAATATTTCCGTATATTTTTGGTCTTCCTTTTTTAGGTGAAAGATCCAAAACGTGAAATTTAGAATCATCTAAAGATGTTTTATAGAACATTTTATAAGGTTCATTTTTCAAGAATCTCATCCATTGAATTTGTAGCCAAGAGACAGATTCGCCCGCGGTATTTTTTACTCTTCTTGTTATTGATTCTTCTAGTGATTTCGTTAAAAATGAAGTTGTCGTTATTATTAAAATTTGATTGTCATTTATTTTATTATGTAGTTCAGAAACGCGTCAAAGAAGGCCACGTGCCATTTTCAAGTTGTTTATATAATTTATTTAAATTTTTGACTTAGACCACTTTCATAATTAAAACTAAATGAATTCCATATAATGTTGAAATTACAACCACTATCTAATGGTTCATTTTTGACAATTTCGTAAAAATTACATTGAATAAATTTAGTTAAAAATAATGTGGTATGAAATAACTGATAAACTCATTTTTTTTAAATTTTGACTTAGACCACTTTCATAATTATGGGCACATATAGAAAAAATGAATGTTTCAGTAAAGTCAAACAATCAGCAACGAATGGCGTCAATATACTGACAATATTTTCAACCACGCTTATTTAAATTAAAAGCTGATTGGTTGTCCCGTTAATTTCATGAATTTTGATACCTGCATGCATTTTCAGGTATGTTTCCATGTATGTGCACGCTCTGTCCCACGGATACATTAAGAGAAAAATATAAAATAATAAAAAAATAATAACAAAGAAATTAAAAAAATATAAAAATAAAAAATATATAAAAATATTATATATTATTTCAGGCTTTCGTTCATGTGTCCACCGCATTTTCACACTGTGTAAGGGACTTCATCGATGAGATGTTTTACACACCTCCGATGGACTACCGAAAACTTCTGACACTCTTAGATATCATGGATGACGAAGCGTTGAGCAAAATAACAAGGACGTAAGTACACCGTATCAGATCCATTTAATATATACTACAAACAAAACGCGAAATCAATGTTCTTGCAATAAAACGTGGCTAAAACGATCGTGCTGCAAATTCGGAAAATAAGCAGTTACTTTGTCTTGTCATCAATTTAATGCTTTTTTTGTGTCAAATTAAGGATTCAAGAGTTAATTGGAAACAAACGGTTTTATGGTGAACTTTTCTTTTACCGTTATTTATTGTGTAAAATGCACCACTCACTTTATCCACACATATAAGAACTTATCATAATTAATAACAATATATGTATAAGGATTTATGAAGTAGTTCTTTTCACTTTATTCACCTTCTGCTTAGATATATTTACTTTCCACAATAAATGATGATCTATATTGTAAATAAAAAGAACCGGTTATATTTCCATTTACATTTTTTGTCTTGAGCCGGCACCATCTTTATTATTAGTGCTCTCTTCGTAAGTTGATATAATAATAAATCGAATATGTGGAAACTTGATTTTAAAATGATTAATAATTAACGAAACGGTTTTATTTTGTGATGATAGACCAACCAAGTACAGCAATTAATTTATGTTTAGTAATAATTCAAGCTCTTTTTTCCGTACCTACGCAGTCGAAACTTCCAAAATGGCGTCTGATTTGATAAAAGTGACGGCTGTTTAAAAATTGCCAATATTAATACTGTCTGAAAATGTTTTAATTGTAGATACGAAAAAAATTTAATTAATCCATCTGCAATTCGGCTGTTTCATATGTCTTGTTTACCGATCATTCCGAATTTATATAAAGACTTTTATAAAGAGTTAATGAGGAAGCGGCTGTTTAGTATTGTTTCATGAGCTATAATTTTAGTTTGATCGAGATCAAATTAGCGGTCGTCGTCTATGTGATATTTTAACCCTTTGACTGCTATGGACGCATATATGCGTCCCCAATCGTTTCGATTTCTTACCTATTCCGACCAGAATTATCAATGTACTAGATGAGTACACATGCGTTGTTAATCAAATCATTTTCCTGCATTGTTTAACCCCTTCGAGACTGTTGGGACACATGTTCGAGTCAAGTTTAAACGTAGATTCTGAATATCGAGCTACTGAAATTTCCTTCACGTTGCTTCATTGTGAATGGGCCAGTATTGTTACATTCGTTAAATTCTGATAATTCCAGTGATAGTGAAACGTTCGCAGAATCGCATAGTTACAGTGAATCATAAATCGATAATGTTCCTAATATACTAGATTTTACTACTGAATCCGGTCGAAAATTTTTTTCTGTTGGTAAGAAAAGCGTAAAAAAAGTCAATTTGTTTAATGGCAATGATTTATTTCACTGATGGTAAATTAAGGCAACATCTATTATCAGAAAAATAAGGAGAAAATAAGTAAGGGGAAGAAAATTTTCAATGAAGCAACGTGCAAGAAATTTTAGTAGCTTGATAGTTGGAATTTACATTTAAACTTGACTGAGACTGTTGGGACACATATGTCCCCATATATACATATATATATATATTTATAATATTATAATACATTCACAACGGGATCATCGCCACCAAATTTAATTTATCCCTTGAATTCACTTTTATCTATTCTTCGTGTCTTTTAAATAATGAAGATTAGTTTTGCATGAACTACCTATAATACAGCATCATTAGGACGAAACACAATTTATTATATTATGGTATATTTCTTACTATACATTATTTACCATATTTACATATATTATTTATCACATAATTTATTATAAAAAATTCGCGATTACGCGTGGTGCGCGTAATTGGCTAAGTGTTAATTATTTATTATCTTTGTCCTGCACATCATTCAAGAAATACGTGTAAATATATCGAACGTTACAGGCTGATCGGCACATTTCCAAACACGTATGTATTTTCGAAAGCAGTTGGCGAGGATGCAGTACGAGTAGAAGGTGCAAATTTACCAGTCTGCATTGTTCGGCCTTCGATCATGATATATAAGAACCCTGTTCTGGATGGATCAACAACATTTACGGGCCTACGGGTATCGTTGTTGGGGCAGGTATTGGATTATTGCGAACTTTGCACTGCAAACCTGAGAAAGTGGCAGACATTATACCGGCCGATTATGTCATTTCGAACATCATTGTCGCCGCGTGGGACATTGCTCAGAACAGGTAAAGTTGTACAACCAAACTTCCTATAACGCGATTTACGCGTACCACGTTAAATGGAAACTTAAATGGAAACCAATTTTCGAACAAATTATATTTTCTTTCCACCTTTTAACCCTTTCGCTGCACTACTGAACGGAACCATGTGTTGAAAGTGCACACATTGCGGTTTTTACTTTAATACAATATACTCATCAATTTTACATAAAAGATATAAAGTTATTTAATGGATATAAAGGGTCTGATTAACAATGCTTATGTGGACAGTGTGGCTTGGAAACAACGCGATTTTTCTTTAAGGGGGTATTCCAATGTGAACGCCTAAAGAAAGCAAATTTTTAACATTTTTTCCTCAGAAACTGTTCCATACAATTGAGCAAACTTTTCTTCCTGAAGTGTTATAGCCTAGGACAATAGAGGACAATTTTTTATCGTTTAAAAATATTTGTGTATTTAATTATATTGGTGGTTTTACACCTATCAAAAAAATGTTTGTTTTGCTGGCGTAGACAATTTCAACCCTCCTGGACATTTGAGACAGAAAATCGAAAGAGATTCTTAATGTGTATGAATGTGGTTATCGCATGAACCACAGATTGCAAATTTCCTTGAAAATTAAATAAATTGCGGCGTTTTGTAAAAAAGTGTAAAAAAAGCAAATTTTTGCGCTATAGATAAGGCAAAATTATGGGTTATAATCAAAATTTTAACATGGTTGAGTTTCGTGAGATAGCCGAAAGTATGCTAAATATTGCGTTAAAATTTGAAGTCAATCTATAAGGCCGTTTTTGAGTAATGATCTACGCCACTTGCAAAAATCTTGTTCATGTGCGTGCAGTTAGAGCCTCTGCTTTGAAACGTTATTACTAGTCAGAAAGGACGGAATCGTCTAAACCGACTCTAGGATATTAATCCTATGACGATAAACTATCAAAAAATGCAAAAAGAAAATATCGATTTTTTCGACTCGTCACATTGGAATACCCCCTTAAAACAATGTTCTCATAAATTCTACATAAAAGGTATAAGCTTATACATATAAACGGTATAAAGAGACTGATTAACAATGTACACGTGGACAGTCTATCCTGGAAAAAAAAACGATTTCTTTTTTACAATATTCTCATAATTTTTACGTAAATATATAATGCACGATATAATAGCAATTTTTTAACGGTTACTGTATTTTCTCTGTCAGCAGTATTTTGTTCAAACTGCACATTGCATTTATGTTTGCCACGTTTTAAAAAAGTAAGCCAGAATATGCCTTTGTGATTGTAAGCGAACATATAATATAGGCATTAATAACAATTCGGGCGAATTTCGGGCAAAACAATCTCTTCGGGCGAGCCTCTCGTATAATTAAACGATCAAACGAACTTACCTGTATGTGAAGTTCGATCGTAATTATACTAGAGGCTCGCCCGAAGAGATTGCAGTGTAGATTTTCAGAGTTATGAGCCATCAATTTTTCAAGTTGCATAATTATGTACTATAAAAAACAAAAGTGTTTGCAAAAACCTGTGATTCTTGCGACCATCCAGCTGCGTTTAGCATTAGCTCTTGAAGCAAGCAGGTCTAATACAGATTTACCAAATCGTTTTTCTATTAAGCGAAATGCGTAATTTGCCAGTTCCCAATCTGTGTTAACATTCAATACTCTCGATTGAGCATCTGCTTCCTTGTTCTCTTTCCATGAAATGTATGCTGCGTGATTTCAATTAACGTATGATACAATTTCAAATATCACAGTTATGTACGTGGGCAGTCCGATAAGTACTTAGCCTACAAAACAAAAACGAAAATTTTGGAAAATTGACGATTTATTTTTCAACATAGTCTCTATTTAACTCGATGCACTTGATCCAGCGATGCTCCAACTTCCTCAACCCGTCTGAAAAATACGTTTTCTGGAAATCTGCAAAGTAGGCCTCCGTGGCGGCGATAACCTCCTCATTCGACTCAAATTTCTGCCCAGCGAGTGACTTTTTCAAGTTTGGGAACAAAAAGAAGTCACACGGGGCCAAATCTGGAGAATACGGTGGATGGGGCAGCTGTTCGTAGCCTAATTCAACCAATTTGGCTGTAGTTTGGGCAGAGGTGTGAGCCGGTGCGTTATCGCGGTGAAAGAGCACTTTTTTCTTCGCCAAATGGGGCCGTTTTTTCCTTAATTCGGCGTCGAATCGGCTCAATAGTTCGGCATAATACAGCCTTGTGACTGTTTTGCCCTTCTCCAGGTAGTCTATGTAGATCACACCTTGTGAATCCCAGAAAACGGTGGCCATCACCTTTCCGGCCGATAGGACAGTCTTCGCCTTCTTCGGAGCACATTCGCCGGGCGCAGTCCACTGTTTCGACTGTTCCTTGGTCTCTGGTGTATACCAGTGGATCCACATTTCGTGGACAGTCACAAAACGACGTAGAAACTCTTTCGGATTGCGCTTAAACAGTGTCAAACACTGCTCTGAAGTGGTCTCACGGATACGCGTCTTATCCGGAGTGAGCAAACGCGGCACCCATCGAGCAGAAAGCTTTCTCATACCCAATATTTCATGCGGGATATGCCCAGATTTCATCGCTGGATCAAGTGTATCGAGATAAAAGGAGACTATGTTGAAAAATAAATCGTCAATTTTCCAAAATTTTCGTTTTTCTTTTGTAGGCTAAGTACTTATCGGACTGTCCACGTATGCACAATTAGTGTATGCTGCAATTTCAAATATCACAGTTATGTGTGTATATACACAATTATTCTATGTTGCAATTACAAATATCACAGTTATGTATGTAAGTACACAATTAATATATGCTACAATTCCAAATATCACAGGCAGATTTATGCGAATGGGGAAACTCAGTCCCATCCATCCTGTTGATGTGTTGCCATAGTATTATCAATTCTAAGAAGAAATTCACAGTCACTAAGATCTGCAGCAAAATACTTTAAAGCTACAAACGTAGGTATCAACTCTAAGGAGTTTGTATGCAATAACCTCTCATTCTATTTCCAAAAAACTACAAGCTGTTGCACCGTCGCAAAAATGCGCACCAGCCTGAGAGAGATCATCATTTTTTTTTAAGTGCTATCCTTTTTTAACGATAAGTAAAAGGAAACTGTTGTTGCCACCATTGCAACTTCTCAACTTTCGAACGAGACCTTTCGTCTTACCTCTCTCTAAAATTTTACAATGGATCATCCCATATTCCACTGCAGGACACACGACTATTGGTGGTCCTATTAAATGTGCAAATTCCCTGACCAAGCTGCTTCGCCTTTTTATAAACCGTACGGACAATTTACTTAAAGATTCGCGTTTCTGTGGACGTAACTCTACAGTAAACTTAAAAGAGTCTACGATAAACCCACAATACTTACATCGAGTATCAGGGTTAAAATTACTCTTCGTATAATTAATGACAACACCGAGAGACAAAAGCAGTTTTTCAGTTGCTTGGAGATTTTTGCTATATGCTTCGAAATTTTCCCCAAAACACAGGAAATCATCCAAATAAATAACCAACAAAAAATGTTTTGATCGCAGCCATGTAATCACTGGTTTCTTAATTTTGCAAAAACAAACGGGCTTGTACACAGCTCAAACGGAAGACAAGTAAATTCATAAAGGTTACCCTTAAACGAAAATCTCAAAAACTTTTCGTAATCTTTATGGATGGGAATTAAAAGTACGCATCCTTCAAGTCGATGGAACTCATGAAGCAACTCGATCAAATTAACTTACATACCGAACGAATATCTTGTATTTTAAAATGTGCTGGCTCGACAAAGGTATCAAGTTCCTTCAAGTTGAGGATAAATCTAGAGGAAACATCTGGTTTTAGGACCAGAAAGAAGGTAGAATTGAATTGACCCTTCATAGGATGACACATTTCAATCGCACACATATCAAGCATCTTATTAAATGCTTTCTGTAATACCAAGAACTCCACACTTCAGACAAATTTCGCGTGAGTGGTGGCTTGTTCTGACGCACTTTTGATGAAAAAGGTAACTGGTGGCCTTTAATACAGTTTTGACTCTGCTGTTAATTCGACTTCCATGGCTTCCAATTTTTAGACCGGTTTTGATATTTGTGCTTTGTTGAAGTACACAGTTTATTGCTGGAGCCTTGCAGCAAAAAGTTTTGAGGATATCTGTATTTGTTGTCCATCTCAGTCATTGATTTCGATGCAGGCGTGTCCTCGAAGTTTAACTGATGGGAGCTCGTTGTAGCTTTTTTCACAAAAGTTTGAAACTATATCTCCTTACCCACTTTATTTACAGACTTTGTGTCTCTTATTTTCTCTCCTAGTTTTCCCCAAACAGAAAGGAGTCTGATTCGATCTTTTCTAACATAGAAGCGAATGGAACAAAATTAGTCAACGCCTTTTTTTTGCAAACAACCCCAAAGCGTTCATCAGGAGCTTTGCCTATGTGTATATTCAAAACTTCATATTTGAAAGTTAAGTGGTGATGATTATCAAAACACCCAAAACCGTATTTTGTGTTTTCTCGTCAAAGACGCAGAGAAGAGAGGGCAGACAGATTTCACCTGCGCGGCGGTCGACACTTCGGACCCCTCTTCTTAATTATCTCAATACTAATTCCATTCTCTGCTGCCTTCGAAGTCGAAGCATGGCCTTGTACTATATGCCGTAAAACAGTCATCTATTGCACATTCTTTTAAGATTGGCCGTATCCATTTACTTAAGGTGTGCGATGACATAGCTCCGTGAGGTTTGCAGGAGACATAAACCATTTATCCTCACCGTTTGTAATATTTTTAGTCACCTCAATATACCTTAAGACTGTACTAGCGGCGCACAATTGAGGTTTATCCCGAAAGAAGGGCTACAATAACGGTTGAGCTGCACCAAGTTTCGACGTTTTCATGTTAACCTGAATTTTAATTTGTATCTCCGATGAAGAGATCGAAATATTATTTATCGAAATTACACAGAATGTTTATACTCTATGCGCCATTCCCAGTGCTAATAAAATGATTGTTTATCAGACAGATCTTCTGAGACCATCAGAAAGATAACGGCCCTTGCTGAATTTAATGATCCATAAGAGGCTCCTCTTTCGAATTTTTCTGGTAAGAAAACCAAAACATCTGAACAGGTTGATATAAATGGATCTATACCCTTTTTTCGAGAGAATTGTCACCAATTTCAGTACACAGTTATACTGCCTGAGTGTAGCTTCTGACAATGAAAATATCAGAATTTCTATTACCGATTCTGACAGATTTCTTCTTGAAAACGCAACCCTGATAATTTGGCGGCAAGGAGGATAAGGTTCGAGGCTAGTGGGTGGCATTGACCACTGAAAAGGCGATACAAGTAAATCATTGCCTGGTTCATAAACTAGAGAATCTCCCTCTACCAGTTTTCGAAATACGGGAAACCATGGTTGAGACTTCCATAATGGAACCACGATAATTCCTGACGACTTTTCTTTGATTATCTTTTGGAAGACCTTAGATCACTGAAAATGGTGGAAAAGGCATAAAACTATTTCTCTGCCCAATTTATGGTAAAAGCATCTATAGTAAAAGCGTCAGGATCCTTCTCCCATGTAGATTATTCTCTGAATTTAGTTTCGTGCTATTGTTTGACCTCTATTCAGCTCTCTGAAAAGTTGTGAGATCTCCCATAAGGGCTCCAACATTTTCTTGGTATCTATATCCTTCTTCTGAAGTAGCAATGGCTCAATAACTAATCCCAAGCTTGATAATGCCGAACCAGCTAAATTTTGAGTGACTGAAAAATATTGCCTCTTTTAAACTAGCCATCATTTAAAGATGCTGCCATCTCAGGGTTTAATTTAGGAACTTCGAGGAGACGTTCTTCTACATCGCAGGTAGGCGCCAGGGGCATGAGCCAGCAAACTTCAAGTTTGTGAAAACTCTAAAAACGTGACATTGAATAAGTCGGAGAAATGGTACTACATCTGTAATCTCGAGGGCGAGCCTCGAAGTATAATTACATTTTGATACAGTAACAGTTTGTTAAAATAACTTATTAAAAATTATGTTTATTACTCCGTTACTCCGTACATATACCATTTCCTTAATAGTTATAATGTTTACATTATTACAAAAACGACTAAAAATCCTGTAGTAAAATCCATGATTGTAATCCAACATATAATATGCACAACAACAATAACTTCTAAATAAATTTATAAACAACTAGTTGATACAACTGCAAGTTAGTATAATTACATTTTGACATAATAACAGTTTGTTAAGATAATTTCTTAATAATTGCATTTATTACATCGTTGTCTAATGCATCCAAAAGCGTATATCTTTACCTTAATAATTACTTTCTTTACACTATTACAAAAATGACTGAAAATACTGTAGCAAAATCCGTAAAATAACTAAAAATCCGTCAATACGCCAACTACTAAAAAACATGTATTTCTTTTTAGTTATTTTTCGTTTTATTTGTAGTTATCTTTACTTTTATTTTTAGTTATTATTAGTTATTTTTCAGACGGTCAATCCCTTTAAGCATCACAGACACTGCAGTCACAGCAACGGACTGCAAAGAATCCACAGAAAGCAAGCACTCGAAGTCAACAAACTGCGATTCTGCAGTATTAGATGCAAAAGTGTGCGACGCAGAGTACGATACCAAAGAGATACCCATTTACAATGTAGTCTCATCGTGTCAAAATCCCATTACATGGAGCGAGTTTCTCAAGATCAGTCTGACATTTGGAGTGAATATTCCGACAGTACATTCTATCTGGTATTGCTCGGTAAATTTGCCCAGGTATCTGTTCCTTCATTATATTTATACATTATTCCTACATCTGATACCTGCAGTTATTGTGGACACTTTGGCATATTGCACCGGACGAAAGCCTATGTAAGTTGATTTACACAATTATATTACCATAGCTGTATCACTATTCTTACTATTGGGTTGGCAACTAAGTGATTGCGTATTTTGTCGATAGATGGACTTTACACTTTCTTTTGTTTTGTTAACGTGGTCATTACATTTAAACTATATTTTTTTCTTATTATTTGGACTTCTATCTTTAATTTAGAAAAAAAAAGATATCGATTACTGCTTTAGTTTTGTTTTTATCCCAATTTAAAAATGGAAGAACAAGACGTGCACTTCAGACATATTTTATTGTATGTCATCCGAAAAAGCAGAAACGCATCGCAAGCACAAAAGAACTTATGTGCCGTATATGGAAATGAAGCCTTGAAAGAAAGGCAGTGTCAACATTGGTTTGCCAGATTTCGTTCTGGTGATTTTTCACTGAAAAATGCTCAACGATCTGGCCGTCCAGTTGAAGTCGATGAGATCCATATCCAGGCCATTATCGATTCAGATCGTCATAGCACAACACGTGATATTGCGAAGAAGCTCAATGCTTCGCATACATGCATTGAAAAAAATTAAAAATGCATGGTTATGTCAAGAAACTCGATTTATGGATCCCACACCAGCTTAAGAAAATTCATTTGACGCAACGCATTAGCATCTCCGATTCGCTTCTGAAACGCAACGAGACTGATGCATTTCTGAAAAGCCTAATTACTGGCGACGAAAAGTGGATAGTTTATAACAACGTAAATCGGAAGATGTCATGGGTGATGAAAGATCAACCAGCCGAAACGACATCAAAAGCAGAGATTCGCCAAAAAAGATTATGCTGTCAGTCTGGTGGGATTATAAAGGAATTTTGTACTTTGAACTTATGCCACAAAACCAAATGATTAATTCAAACGTGTACGTTCAACAACTCGCCAAACTGAGCGATGCAATTCAAGAAAAGCGGCCGCTATTGTCATATCGCAAGGGTTTCGTTTTCCACCATGATAATGCAAAGCCCCACACGTCTTTGAACACTCGCCAAAAATTATTAGAACTGGGTTGAGATGTTTTATCACATCCACCATATAGCCCTAATCTTGCGCCTTCAGACTACCATTTGTTTCGTCCCCTGCAAAACTCCTTAAATGGTAAAATTTTTAATAACACTGATGATGTCAGATCACATTTAATTCAGTTTTTTGATAACAAAGATCAGAAATTTTACGAACGCGGAATTTTGACACTGCCAGAACGATGGCAAAAGGTCATCGACAAAAACGGACAGTATCTAATTGAATAAAGTTATATTTTTAAACAAAAATTATGAATTTTCCTTCTTATTTGAAATCCGCAGTCACTTAGTTGCCAACCCAATATTTCAATTATTATATCTTCTTAATGTTTCAGACCAAGTTATAATTTTTCTTAATCTTGTTTGTCGCCGTTTAATCTGGAGGTTTTTGATAAATATTCCAATTATTTAAACTTAAGCTGTCGGATATGGGTTAAATTTATTATTAGGCGCTAACTTTTTGCAATGGATCTTCATGTTTTTTATTTTTTATTTACGGTTTCGGCGGTCCTTCCTAATCTTTTTTTAAAAAATATCCCATTCTTTTACATACTTTTTCCCTGATCATTTTATTCATAATTATTGATAGCTATTACATAACTATCAATTTGATTTAAAATTGCGACATCGATTATTTTATTACGGTACAGGAAGTTATTACAGATTAGGATCATAACACCAACTATGATTATAGGAAGCAATTAATTTAATAAACATTAAGGTCTATATGTTAATTAATATTTTAATCGTTTGAATGTTATGATTCATCCCTTCTGAAACGTTACTTTATTTCTTTACGGTGTAGAGAAGCTTAAAGATTCAAGACATACATAATTAATCAATTGTGTAAAAATGTATAACGATTTATTAATAATAATATCATTTAACTAACAATTATTTACTCATCATTTAAAAAAATAAGTAATTTCTTTTCTTCATTACAGGTTGTTGAGCGCCTACATAAAAGTACACAAATTTAGTGATGTGATATCCTTTTTTTGTACCAACGAGTGGATGTTTCGAAACAACAACGTTATGAAACTCTGGGATAAATTAAATTCAGTTGACCGTAGGTTGTTCAACTTCAATATGCACAATTTAAACTGGTCAACTTATCTTCATTACTACATCAGAGGCGTCAGAGTATATATCGTGAAGGATCCATTGAGCACAGTGCCCCAAGCAGTTGCAAAATTTAAAAAGTATGTATTATTAATTCATATTTCTTCAGTAAGTGTATGTAGAGTGACTTGAAAATAGGTGGTCATACTTTGGTACGATATACTATTCTTTCTGAAGATGAAAAAATATTTACAGACACAGATACAAAAATAGTGCTTTCTAAGGTATATTTTGGAATGGCTTAAAATTCACTTACGGGAATTATTAAAAATAATTTCTTCCTATGACAAAATATGCTTTGGATTATATCTCATAGACTGTTCAAAATATTCAAGTATCGCTGATTTCTCCACGCAAATATTCAAATAAATCATGCTGATGGTATGTCTTCGCTATGAAACTTTATACACGTGCTGATTTGCTGAGGGTAAAGATTACTATTAACATATCGGTCCTCTAATGACGTAAGAAATTCGAATTTCTGAAAAAAGTTTGAAATACTTGTGTTACACCTCTAATGATGAAAGAAATTTAAATACTTGAAAAGTTTGAAATACTTGTGTCATAGCTTGTAAAAAAAATAAGTGATAACACTAAAGGAATATTTAAGTTTGAAGATTCGCCACATAGTATTTAATTCCTTTAATATATTACAAAAAGAATGAATCAAATCTTTAAAAAACTCCATACCAAAAGAAAAACAGACACACACCATAGCAACATCCATAGAATTCCATGCATGAAATCTGATGAAATTTATATTGACCAAATCAAAACTTATTGTGAAATTAGAACTGACAAACATACCAAAACTTCAAACAATCTTTCAGAGTATAGAACCACGTTGGCACAATAGCACTTAGACACAGAGTATTTTTTTGATTTTAATAATACCAGAATATTAGACTAGAGAATATTACTTCAAGAAAGACTGATACTTGAATTAGTATACTTCTCTCAGAAAAATGAGTCAATAACAGATACGGGGAAACTTGGTATTAACAATTCTTATAAATCAATTTTAATATCGCAGATTTATTTTCTTGGTTTGGAATAATTTGACTACACTATAGCATATAATAGATCATTAAAGTTTATTTGCTGTCCAATTCTGAGGTACTTATCGCCGACGTAAACATAATATATACAATAATAACATTGAATAGTGTCTTTGTGGATTGATCTATTTGGGATTTGTAAGGTTAGACTTAGGTTGGGCGAAGAAAGTTTTGAACGAAGTGTTGTGCACAATCTTTGTCAACGATTCTCGTCCTGAACGTATAATGCAATATTACGTGTTACGCATCTTTTCTAACATGACATCACTATATGAAGTTTCAAAATTTAAAAAACGGCAGAAATTTAAAAATGTCACTTTCCCTTGAAGAAGGCACCTATACATTATCGAAACACTGGGTCCCTATGTATTTACAAATATTTCAAAGAATTTAAATTTGTTTTATTACCAGTGACAAGTACATGCTAATAATTATTTTCACTTTCATTTAATTGGACGGTTGAAGAAAAACAGAGTCACAACTGCTTCCGGCGTAAACCTACTTTACACTCACGTATTCTTTACTTCTAACAAAACAAATTATAACAGTACTTGAAATTCTAAGCCTGACAATTATTTTACGAGATCTTCTATGTGAGCATAAGGATCTTTTTTCATGTTCTGGAAAAGTGAAATACGATACTAAAGTTTGACCACGTATTTGCGCCACCCTGTGTACTCATATGTGAATGACCATAATGTTTAATGATGACTTTTATCTCCACAGATTAAAAATTGCTCATTACACACTCTGCACACTCTTCTGGGGCTTAGTGACATGGTATCTCTATACGCTATTCACTGCCTACTTCACATAGGCAGACGCTCACTATTCCATGACAATGTAAACTGTAAAATGATTCTCTTACCAAGTTTTTTTATTGACTAAAATATATGTTATGTATTATGGAGCATCAATAACCCGTGTATGCTATAATTCATTGCATACCGCAGAAATAATTGCGAAACATTAAATAAAGTCATGGACGGAATATGGCTAGAATTATCTCCGTGTATATGCCTCTGTATGAATTAAAATACCGATTCCGCGTGAAATTGAGCGTATTGTGATCACTCTGCTTCTGAAAGCGACAAAAGATGGAATGGACAATAAATTATCAATTGCAGCAAAATAATGTTATAGAATAATATTATATTACCAGGTGTGTCGGTAATTCCTTTCCGGTTTTTGTAACAGATGTTACTAGCCATAAGTATGAAATGTTATGATTTTATGCATACGTCATTTGTTTCTACTAACATTAACCTCAAAACTGCACAAGTTACTTTCCGCCAAAGTAACAGTTTTATAGATTTATAATTTTTTGAAAATGTCGAGTTTTGTGCCTGGAAACGTGCATTTGCGGCACGCATTACGTTTTCTGTTTCATCAAAAGAAAAAAGCCGCTGAAAGTCATCGTTCGCTGGTAGAGACTTACGGTGAGCATGCTCCAACCATAAGAACATGTGAAACGTGATTTCGACAATTCAAATGTGGTGATTTCAACGTTCAAGACAAAGAACGTCCTGCTAGGCCGAAAATGTTTGAAGATGCGGAATTGCAGGAGTTATTGGATGAAGACCCAACACAAACTCAAAAACAATTGGCAGAAATGTTCAATGTGAGCCGAGTAGCAATTTGTGAACGATTACAAGCGATGGGAAAGAGCCAAAAGATGGGAAAATGGGTGCCACATGAATTGAATGAGAGGCAATTGGAAAAGCGAAAAATCGTCAGTGAAATGCTGCTTCAAAGGTATGAAAGGAAGTCATTTCTGCATCGAATAGTAACGGGTGATGAAAAATGGATTTATTTCGAAAATCCCAAGCGAAAAAAATCATGGTTATCACGTGGCGAAGCCGGCCCATCGACTGCAAGGCCAAATCGCTTTGGTCGCAAGACCATACTCTGTGTCTGGTGGGACCAGGTTGGTGTCGTATATTATGAATTGTTGAAACCTGGAGAAACAGTTAATACTGATCGCTACCGACAACAAATAATCAGTTTGAACTGTGCATTGATCGAAAAACGCCCACAATACGCTCAAAGACATGATAAGGTGATTTTGCAGCATGACAACGCGCCATCTCATACAACAAAACCAGTCAAAGAAGTGTTGAAATCACTTGGATGGGAAATTTTATCGCACCCGCCGTATTCTCCAGACCTGGCTCCATCCGACTACCACCTTTTCGCATCGATGGGGCACGCGCTTGCAGAGCAGCACTTCGCCGATTTCGAAGAAGTTAAAAAATGGCTCGATGAATGGTTTAGCTCAAAGGAGAAACTGTTCTTTTGGAATGGCATCCATAAATTGCCTGAGAGATGGGCAAAATGTATAGAATCAAATGGCCGAAACTTTGAATAAATAAATTTTAATTATCCATTGTACGTAGCGTGTTTTCTTTAGCGAAAAAACCGGAAAGGACTTACCGACACACCTGGTATATGCTGGTTTTTTGAAATACCTACAAATAGTAATAAGTGTTTAAAAGGAATTTTAGTATTGCTAAAGTATTGTCAATTGTGGAAGAAAATGTTTACTCATTTTACCTTGATCTGCAGCATTTAATACAGGGCAATTCGCACCGGAATTAGGCTATTGTAATTGTACGTATTTTGCTATGTTAGAACCGCGATGCGATGAAATACTGCAGAGTATAATTAAATCGTGTAAAATAAAGATAAAGCAGAGTTGTTAAAAGCCAAAGTATTGAAGCACCATTCTAATACCAATTGGTTTTACAAGATCGCAAATAGGCTTCATTGCGAATTTTTTGCATTTTTAGTCATATCTTTTGCACCGGTCGCCGGTGTTCACCGTGGCAGTCAATGTGTTAATGAGTAAAAAAAGCCACCACTTACACTATACGGACATTGATATAGACGTGAAACGCAATAATGCGTCGTCGGTTATTCGTGATTATGTGATCAAAAATTCGACCCATATCGTTCCACAACCACCGTATTCGCCGGATTAACCTCCGTGTCACTTCTTTCTATTTTCTCGGGTTAAAAATCGCTGCGCGCCTTCAAGACCATCCAAAAATCGAATTTAACCATTGTTTTGAGGACTGGAAAAAACGTTTGCAAAAGTGTACCGTGTCCAATGAGGACTACTGTAAAGAGGATGAAATCAATTTATAAATTAAATAAGCCGTTTGTGTTTTAATTGAGGTGTCTTATTTAGTTTTGATCACAGTAATACATACACACTGCGTCGGGAAAATAACGGACTTTTTAAATTGAAAAAAAAAAGATGTGTTATTGTGGCAATTTTGTTGATTTTTATTCAGAATACATCTCTCCGCATCGATACACCCTCGGGCATGTTCAATCAATGCTTGCATAGATTTTTTTAGGTTATTTTTCGGAATCGCCTCAATGACCCTCGTCACGGCCTTTTGGACTTGTGTAACGCCGTCATAAAAGGTTTCTTTCGTAGCCAATTTTAATTTCGTTGACAGGAAATAGTCAGATGGTGACAAATCAGGGGATTACGGAGGATGTTGAAAACACAGACTTGTTTTTTCGCCTAAAATTCTTGAACATCCACGGACCTGTGAGATGGTCCATTCGAGTGCAACAAGAACCAACTTCCCGGCTCTGGATATTCTCCCCTCACTCGAACGATTCTCGCCTATAAGCGCTCCATAACACCCGAATAATATTCGTCAGTGACATTTTAACCCGGTGCAACGAATTCCCGAAGTATAATACCTTTAGAGTCGTAAAAACAAATCAACATTGTCTTCTCTCGTCACTTCTGAAAAAGCAATTTTTTCGATTTCGGAGAGGAGGGGCACTTCCACGTAGCACTTTGGCTTTTTCTTTGAGGATCGTACTTGAAGCACCAAGTCTCATCACCAGTTACAACAGGTTCCAGGAATATGCAGTTCCGTCTAGCAGTTTTAATTAATCCTTACAATGTTCAACACGAGGAAGTTCTTATTCCTCCGTTAAGACGCGAGGAACAAATCGAGCACATAGTTTTCGTTTATTTAAATCCTTCGTGAAAATTTTGTGAACCATGTCTTTGGTCGTATTCAATGCCTCCGCTATCCATCTCACAGTCGAATTTGCATCGTAGGCGATCATTTCGCGCAATTTTTCTACCAACTCATCGCGATTTTTGTTTTTTCGTCGGCCTGGCTTTGGCTCGTCTTCCAAAGAATCACGTTCGTCCTGAACGAGTTTATACCACTGGAACACACGTGTACAGGATAAGCAATTATCACCATAAACTCCTTTCATCATGTCCAACGTTTCTGTAAAACTTTTACCGAGTTTTATTTTTATTCGCAATTAATACACATGTAGTATATTACAAGCAATTGGAAAAAAAGTCATATAAAAACAGCGTTTGGAACTTACAAGACTGCTGGGACATCTTTATCCCGGTTTGAAAGACGACTGGGATATATGTATACACACGTATATAATAAAATTTATCGGACTTAGTTGATTAATCAGTTAAGCGCGGAATTTAATTTTAGAAATCCCTTACAGTGTTCGAAATTAAAATCAAGCAATGACGTGTATACACGTCAAACGTAGAATAAATGTTCCTATTATACATTTCGCTACTATTGCTGTCTGAATCACCTATCTGGAGGTTAAATTTAGTAATTTAGTGTATTACCATTATTTTTTTTTGATAATCATAATTATTATATTATTACAATATCAATTATAACATTATTTACATTTTGACAATAACTATGGAAACACGCAGGTTTCCCTCAAATGTTTCAAAAGCGAAGAAGAGAGAGATTTTTAATCGAATACTTGAGATTCTTGTATTCAATTCAAGAATGTCTAGGGCTCTGCCTCGTAGAGCAAAGGGACAGTATTGGCCCTGCTAATTGTTTACGCAAATTCTCCGCATATCAACGCTCACCGTCGAAGTCGCGGCTTACGTAAGTTTTTGGTTTTGCAATACAAAATACTTAGCTGATCCGTTGGTAATATAAAGGAAACATACCACCAAATAATATTCTTATTGTATTTTATTGAAGTTTCGAGTTTTAATAGTCAATGATAATTTTTTATTTTACGTGGCGGGTATATACACGTCATATGCACCGCAATTAAGATTTGGTTCTACGAGTACCAGGTGTGTCGGTAATTCCTTTCCGGTTTTTGTAACAGATGTCCCTAGCCATAAGTATGAAATGTTATGATTCTATACATATGTCATTTGTTTCTACTAACATTAACCTCAAAACTGCACAAGTTACATTCCGCCAAAGTAACAGTTTTATAGAGTTATAATTTTTTGAAAATGTCGAGTTTTGTGCCTGGAAACGTGCATTTGCGGCACGCATTACTTTTTTTGTTTCATCAAAAGAAAAAAGCCGCTGAAAGTCATCGTTTGCTGGTAGAGACTTACGGTGAGCATGCTCCAACAATAAGAACGTGTGAAACGTGGTTTCGACAATTCAAATGTGGTGATTTCAACGTGCAAGACAAAGAATGTCCTGGTAGGCCGAAAATGTTTGAAGATGCGGAATTGCAGGAGTTATTGGATGAAGACCCAACACAAACTCAAAAACAATTGGCAGAAAAGTTGAATGTGAGCCGAGTAGCAATTTGTGAACGATTACAAGCGATGGGAAAGATCCGAAACATGGGAAAATGGGTGCCACATGAATTGAATGACTTTTGCAATTGGAAAACCGAAAAATCGTCAGTGAAATGCTGCTTCAAAGGTATGAAAGGAAGTCATTTCTGCATCGAATAGTAACGGGTGATGAAAAATGGATTTATTTCGAAAGTCCCAAGCGAAAAAAATCATGGTTATCACGTGGCGAAGCCGGCACATCGACTGCAAGGCCAAATCGCTTTGGTCGCAAGACCATGCTCTGTATCTGGTGGGACCAGGTTGGTGTTATATTATGAATTTTTTTTTGGAGAAACAGTTATTATATTATTACCGACAACAAATAATATTTATATTGTGCATTGATCGAAAAACGTCCACAATACGCTCAAAGACATGATAGAGAGAGATTTTGCAGCATGACAACGCGCCGTCTCATACGGCAAAACCAGTCAAAGAAGTGTTGAAATCACTTGGATGGGAAGTTTTATCGCAGCCGCCGTACTCTCCAGACCTGGCTCCATCCGACTACCACCTTTTCGCATCGATCACGCTCACCTCGCAGAGTCAGCACTTCGCCAATTTTTGGTTCGAAGCAATAAAAAATGGCTCGATGAATGGTTTAGCTAAAGGAGAAACTGTTCTTTTGGAATGGCATTCATAAATATTGCCTGAGAGATGGGCAAAATGTATAGAATCAAATGGCCGAAACTTTGAATAAATAAATTTTAATTATCCATTGTACGTAGCGTGTTTTCTTTAGCGAAAAAACCGGAAAGGACTTACCGACACACCTGGTACACACGTCAAACGCGCTTGGCTGGTTAAAGCGGTACTTAAACCTGCTGGCATCTTCTGCTCTTTATGGGTTTTTGTAAATCTTTTCCCAGCAAAGTGGGATGCGATGACCACATTTAATCAGTATAAATCGGTCAGTATTGCTTGGGTACAAACACTCTCTACCCTAACTCTACAAACGTTGCTGGTTAGTTATATGCAGGCAACCTAGTGATACTTCTTCAGGCCAGAATTCAATTTATCATCGAACGTCGCGAGTGACGTTGACCTCTTGAATACATTATATGGCCAAAGTTCACGGTCCGTATTCTCAAACCAATACAATCTATTTCCGGGCAAAGAAAACTTCGATTTTTTCAATTCAGATTATTATTGAAACGGACAAATGAAATATTTGCGCACGACGTTGTGAGAGATATATCTAAGCGGAAATGTGTCTATTGTGTTAAATGCATAAATAGTGACATGGTGATAGGGGTCAGAGGAAGTAAAGATATAGATACTGACGAATTTTTTACATTACGCACGTCTACCATATTTTTAAAGTTTATGTAACTTTGTGAAAAAGTTAGTATTATCCGATCATTTGATTGCTAACAAACTTATTCCGTTCGGATAAGTGGCAAAGTTAGAACTAGATGTTGCGTAATATCGCTGAAGGTCGTTAAAAACTGTATAGTTTTCTATTGATAAGATTGGACACGAACATCTTCCAATTATCTGTTTGTTAACAAACTTGTTCTATTTTTATAACGAAAAATTGTAATTAGATCCGTGGTATGTTGTAGTTAGATTAAAAAAAAATAATAAATAAAAACATAATAAATGTTTATATAATGTTTATACAATAAAAACGTTATACTTCACCACTGATAAACTGAGAAAGATTCAACTATCAAATTATCAAATTGGTCACCAATAAAGGTAAAATTACCTCTATGCGTTTTAGGCATTATATAATTATACGTACAGTCCATGAATGTGAACCTATGAGTCGTTGTAAAGCAAAAGAAGATCTTAAATTATGGATACTACAGCAAATGCGTGTTGCAAGCAAGTTTACCAGTGAGATTGCATATGTTACATCTAAAGAACAGATCTGTTGTTGCAAAACAAGTATATTACATGAGTCAATTGTAAAAACTGTGAATAATGTCCGCTCATCAATATTTTGTAAGTATCACGAACGTATGTACGATACCAATGTCAAATGTAATTACATTATATTATAATACATTTAATCAAAGTCATAAGTTTCATTACGGCAACGTGCGTCAAATGTGTTTCTTCATCAAGCGGTGACTAGCGCATCATTTTATATGAAACGTATAGTTTCCGAAATAATGACACTATTCAAACTTTCGTTTGTATACCATTTTATTCGTATATGTAGGTTCCAGGTATTAATTAAATAATTATAATTAAACTTGGATAAGATATAATTCAATAAAGTTAAAATACAATTCGACACACACACACAAACGCAGCGCTCTTCGAAACACAACGCCGAACTCCTTATAAGCGCGACTGCCAAAAGTACGTCTTTCGTCTTTGATTGTCCGGCCACGACTGCCCAATATGAAACAACAGCATCTTCAACCTTCTTTTGTTACAAGCGTCATCGCTCACGCCACATATCACACATACATCACACTCTAACTTATACGCATTCGATACGGCGCATTATTCTTTCGCGAATCTTCAATATTCGGTCCCACATATACCAGGTTGTTCAATAAGTTTTGTCGTTCGATAAGAAAAACACAATGTTATCGTTCAAAATACACTTTATTATTCAGTATAATCTTCCTGAACATTAATGCACTTGCTCCAACGATTCTCCAATCTGTGGATCCCATCCCTGAAGTGAGATTCCGGAAGGTCTGCAAAATACGCTTCAACAGCCGTTATGACCTCTTGATTTGACGAAAAACGCTTGCCACGCATAAATTTTTTGAGTTCTGGAAACAAATGGAAGTCGCTGGGGGCCAAATCTGGTGAATACGGCGGATGCTCCAACAATTCGAACTTTAATTCATGGATTTTAGCCATTGTCAAAATGCTCTTGTGACAGGGTGCGTTGTCCTGATGAAAAAGGATTTTTTTCTTCTGCAAACCGGGTCTTTTTTCACGAATTTTTTCCTTCAACCGGTCCAAAAGGTTGCAATAATATTCAGAATTAATTGTTTTACCAGTTTGCAAGTAATCCACAAATAAAATTCCTTTCGCATCCCAAAAAACTGATGCCAGAACCTTCTTGGCCGATTTCTGGACACGAACTCGTTTCGAAGCCGAACAACCAGGTTCACACCACTCTTTAGCCTCTTGTTTTGATTTAGGATCATGGTGATAGACCCAAGTCTCATCCATAGTGATGAATCGACGCACAAAATCCACTTTATCCTTTTTAAAACGCTCCAAATGTTGTTGAGAAAGTCGCATTCGAATGTGTTTTTGTTCAATTGTTAGCGAATGCGGCACCCATTGTGCACACAGTTTTTTAAAACTCAACATTTCATTAAAATATGACTCACACTGCCTAATGAGATGTGTAGAGCCTCTACTAAATCCCTCTCAGTCAATCGACGATCTTCCAAAACCATATCCTGTACTTTGGCTACGATTTCTGGTGTTGATGCGGTTTTGGACGTCCTTCACGTGGATCGTCTTCAAGGCTTGTACGACCACGTTTAAATTCAGGAACCCATCTTTCTACTGTTCTAATTGAAGGTGAACGTTCATTATACACTCTTAACATTCGTTCGTGAATTTCTTTTGGTGCTACACCTTCCAAAAATAAGAATTTTATCACTGCACGATATTCAATTTTTTCCATTGTCGAAAATAGTGTGACACGGCGACACTAAATGGCTTGTAAACAAAGAATGAATTGACTGATTGAAATGAACCTTCACATACGTTGATAAGAAGAGTGAACCAACAAAACAAAAACAAATTTGGACTAGTAGCAACGCCCTCAACAAAACAAAACAAAACTTATTGAACAACCTGGTATATTGTATGAAATAAAAGTGAAATTTTATTGTTCATATTTTTCTAATGGGTGATAACGTTCGAAATAATCACCAATATTCATTGCGGATTCGGCTGAACAAATATCGCAATAATAAGTCGTTTGTCGACGGTCACATTGTGTGTTTTTTCGATCATAAAATACACTGTCGTTTACTTCTTACGCACGAACAATACGTAATTTCCCGATTAGTCTATTGCGTGAATATGTTGTAAAAGTATGAACAGAGATTTTTTACTTTTTACCATTGCTTTAACTTGTAATGGATCGGCGGTATTTTAAGGAAGCAATTACTCGAATAAATTTTGTGTTCGCGTTAATTTTTCTCAATAACGACATGCAATCTTTTCGTGTCCATTCAGAAACGACAATCGAGTGCAATGAGTACATTTTGAGAATTCACTAGCGGAAACTAAGGAGTGCATCGCATGTTTCTCTCTTGTGCCGCCATCCTGCGTCTACCTCGGCCTTCAATAAATTCTTTGATTACTAACCGCGATCCTATTTTATCATTTTATCATTTATCGATCAATAGAGATGACACTAGTGAAAAGTGTTTCGTCCTCAGCGAGCTCCTCACTATTTTTGGGTAGTTAGGCATTTCCCGAGAAGTATTTTAATTCTGAGAATACGAATATACGAGGTCAGTCCGATAAGTACTTAGCCTACAAAAGAAAAACGAAAATTTTGGAAAATTGACGAGTTATTTTTCAACATAGTCTCCTGTTAACTCGATACACTTGATCCAGCGATGCTCCAACTTCTTCAACCTGTCTGAAAAATACGTTTTCTGGAGATCTGCAAAGTAGGCCTCCGTGGCGGCGATAACCTCCTCATTCGACTCAAATTTCTGCCCAGCGAGTGACTTTTTCAAGTTTGGGAACAAAGTCACACGGGCCAAATCTGGAGAATACGGTGGATGGGGCAGCTATTCGTAGCCTAATTCAACGAATTTGGCTGTAGCTTGGGCAGAGGGGTGAGCCAGTGCGTTATCGTGGTGAAAGAGCACTTTTTTCTTCGCCAAATGGGGCCGTTTTTTCCTTAATTCGGCGTCGAATCGGCTCAATAATTCGGCATAGTACAGCCCTGTGAGTGTTTTGCCCTTCTCCAGGTAATCTATGTAGATCACACCTTGTGAATCCCAGAAAACGGTGGCCATCACCTTTCCGGCCGATAGGATAGTCTTTGCCTTCTTCGGAGTACATTCGCCGGGCGCAGTCCACTGTTTCGACTGTTCCTTGTCTTTACGACGTCCGTTTCTACGTCGGCAGTCACAAAACGACGTAGAAACTCTTTCGGATTACGCTTAAACAGTGTCAAACACTGCTCTGAAGTGGTCTCACGGATGCGCTTGTTATCCGGAGTGAGCAAACGCGGCACCCATCGAGCAGAAAGCTTTCTCATGCCCAATATTTCATGCAGGATATAACTCACGCGGTCTTTTGAAATGCCTACTGTCTCAGCTATCTCGCGCACCTTCAGTCGGCGGTCTGCCAATACGAGATCGTGGACTTTTGTCACATTATCCTCCGTGGTAGCTGTTTTTGGGGCACCTGGGCGTGGCTCATCAAAAACTGAAGTGCGACCACGTTGAAACTCGTTAAACCAATTTCTGACGGTCGCCATTGAAGGAGAAGAGTCACCGTACACAGCATCCTAGCGCTCTTTGATTTCGCTGCGCGATTTCCCTTCCAAAAACAAGAATCGAATCACCGACCGATATTGCACTTTTTCCATTTTTGCAAAATCCGCGGACACGCCGGCTTTCACACGCGATCAAAACAAAACTACAAATCCAATATGGGTGAAATTTTGACAGTAGTCGTTTACGAGAATGTACTACACGATAGTAATTTTTTTCTACGATAGTGGCACCATTAGGCGGTGAGGCTAAGTACTTATCGGACTGCCCTCGTATATCCCTACAATACAGTGTTTCCCTTTTTTCGCTGTTGAGTGGGGCGACATGTGGTTGCAGCATGTTTTAGTAAAAGAGAAATTGGGTTTTGGTACTTGACTGAAGATTTAAGACTAAGAGCAACGCTCAACTAGTAAAAATGTTAGGAACGTGCTCGAAAATGGTCACGGAGGATTACGGAACAGAGTCGTGGAACTATAATGAATGTATTGAAAATTACTTTTGAAGAGTATTAAGAGTGCAGGTATGAAGGCTTTGTTTTGGGGATTGGACAGCACTCCGGGCGAAACGACTCGTTGAGAAGGACAAGTGTCGTGTGTAACAACCATTGACTATCAAAATTCGAAATTTCAATAAAATCCAATAAGAATTTTATTTGATGGTATGTTTCCCTTATATTACCAACTGATCAGCTAAGTATTTTATATTGCAAAACCAATTACATACGCAAGCCGCGACTTGGACGGCGAGTGTTGATTTGCGGAGAAATCGCGTAAACAATTAGCAGGACCAATACTGGCCCTTTGCTCTATGAGGCAGAGTCCTAGATATTCTTGAATTGAATACAAGAATCCCAAGCATTCGATCGAAAAGCTCTCTCTTCTTCGCTTTTAAATCATCTGAAGTAAAACAGTGTATTTTCACAGTTGTTATCAAAATAAAGCATTAGGTTTAAAAAATACTTAAATACGCATAATATTATAATAATGATGATACAATAAATTGCAAAATTTACCCTCCAGATGGGTGATTCTGGCAGCAGTAGTAGCGAAATTTATAAAAGGACTATTTGACCTGCGTTCGACGTGTATACACATCATTGCTTTATTTTAATTCCACACCCTGCGCGGGATTCTTAAAATTAAATTCCGCAGTTAACTGGTTAATATAATATAATTTCAAATTTTCGTTTTTGCACAAATATATTTACGACTCTGGAATAAATTGGAACTGGTGAAAGAGATGTTTCGCTTTCTCTTTTCAAAAGTTTGGTGACTCCTCTTCAACGAGGAAACGTTAACCCTTTGCACTCCGAATTTTATTTCAATTTCGTTACCAGCAGCTCCCAACGCTTTTAAGTGTTTTATTTGAAATTTACTTTAACTAAAAATATAAAGCAATTTAAATAAATAAAGGAAGAAACAAATTCACTTAAATACCAATTTTATTTACAGTATTGTCGTATATTGACATTTTCAAGGGTATGATATCTTTTGAAAGAACTTGCAAGATGTAACCCTGATTTTCTTTCACACGTTTCACAAAAATAGGTGGTTTCTCTTTTTCCTCCAGATGTTTTTCTATTTGAGTAAACTGCACAGTCTTTGTGTTTTCCTTCGGGATGTAGGAAGATTAAATGAGGCTTTCCATCTAAGCCATCGTGTTTATCATGTGTTCCAGGCCTCCCCAATTTCATATTTGGATGACGACAATGACGAATTAGCATTGACAAAATCTTTTCGCGAAATTTTTTGTGGGCTATAGGTTCTGTTCCTTGGTTTTTTGTTTTTTCTTTGTATAAAATATACGCATTTACCATGGAGATTTCTAATCCCCAAAAGAAATATTCCCTCCATCACTTGAGTGCTCGACGTAAAAAACAGTAAGATGTCGCGTATTGGTTCGCCATATCGACACCATCTATATTTTTATTATAATCTGTGATCACATCCAGTTCTTTTATTTCTCTTCAATTACCTGAATGTCTAACCCTTCTAGTGACATTGCGAAAGCGTCGATAACGTGTGCACGACATCTATTTATTTAGACATGAAAAAATGTCGAGTGGAGCTCGACAGAGGAGCTCCTGCCATAAAAACTGATGTCGAGTCACACTCGACATAGGAGTGCAAAGGGTTAATACCCGCAAACATTAGGAGGAGTAGGAGTTTATTACAATTGCATCGCACAGGGACTTTGTCGACACCGATAGATTTCGGCGGATGCATATATGCGTCCGTAGTAGCTGAATAGTTAAAGTTACACCACGTGGTGTCTTACATTCGACTTCCAAGTCATTTTTCCGCCACTCGCGATGAATGACGAGCAAAGTCGTCCATAAAACTACAACACGAATCTACGGCAGCATATCATATATGCTGGATGTCACAGTAGGCGATCGACAAGCGCGATATTCGAGACAGTTGCAATTTATTCGTCGACGTGTCTACCTTGTGAACGCGGCATACGATTTGGTGCCTTCAACGTTTGCTGGACATTCATAGGTTTATACGGTAAATTGCCTTTTTTAATGTACGTTTTCGACTCATGTGGATGTCTTGTGTTCGTTTCCAATTTTGCAATAAACTTTGTCAGTTTTGTGGGTGGTACATACGTTTTTATGCGACTTCTTTTGTCACTTGACGGGACATTCTTAAGTAAGCGGACGTTTTCAAAGGGATTTGCTGTATTTAACGAATTATCAATGTGTATAATCATGATATACTCCAAAGTTTCGTTTTCTGTCTACGAGTACATTTTTAAATAGTTCTGATATGGCGTGTTTTTGAAGAATTTGTTTTGTTTCGCCAATTATTGAATTACACCACTATTATAATCATGATATACTGCAAAGTTTCCTTTTTTATCTACGTGTATATTTTAAAAACTGTAATATTGGGTGTTTTTGAAGAATTTGTTTTGTTTTGCCGATTGTTGAATTACAACATCATTAACTTCATGAGTGTAGATGAAATTAAAATGATGTCCAATGGTCTTCCCGCGTAAAGGCAGTTTATATTACAGCCACACATTACAAAGTTTTTCACAAATATCGCACAAGAATCAAAGCTTTCAAGATCTCTATTCAGACTCATAACCATATGTACTTCAAATGAACAACTGCCCAAAGAAGTGATACAAACCAAATTCACATAGACGGAATCAGTTTAACACGTTAACTGCCCTGTAGCATTTATAGTTTATAATTTTTTCAACACGTTGACTGCCCTGTAGTATTTACAATTTATAATTTTTTTAACACGTTTATAATTGGTAGCATTTATGATTTTATAAATGCAATTAACATTAAATAGTGATTCAATTCTTTGGTCTCGGGTACCTTCGCATTACTTTCATTTTGCACAATTCAATCATATTGTGTAGTACTTCATCACGTTGTGGTTTTAATATAGTAAAATACGCACGGCAGTCAACGTGTTAACGACACCATAAATTCGGGGATACCGCTTATTTATGACAACACCACATTTTTCATTTTAGACACCAACTCAAAATGTCTACGCAGGGAAGTGACCTGTACCTGAAGGACATGCTGGACATGTCGACAGCATTCGATGAAGAAAGTAGTGTAGGAAGCGAAGTGGTGCAGTTTTTTAATGGGCAAAACGTTCTCGTCACAGGTGCTTCCGGTTTTGTCGGAATATTGCTCATTGAAAAATTATTGCGGTAAGTCACGAGCTTATTTCATATAAATTGTTCCGGTACTTGTACATTTTTGACGGTCAAGTTTTCAAAATAGTATTAGTTTAACACGTTGAATGCCACGGCGGTCATATGTGACCGCAATTTGTTTCTCCTGCAGCGCCATGGTGTTCACCAGTGACCGGAGTGAATCAAATACTTCTAATTGTAAAAGTTGAATGAAAATCCGCTAATTAGAAAATGCTTTGAAATAAAATCTGCAGTATTGAAAAATTCAAAGTTTTTATTATATCAACAATTAATTTTTATCGAATCTTTTATTTACCGGTGCATTGTATTGAAGCATTTTGAACATAAGTGTGGCTCGTCAATGCAATCTTGGCAGTAATTAGTGATCTTTTTTGTCTGATTTTTTGCACTTTGTGTTCCGAAGTTTGCAATATTTTATTGGTAATACTGTTTGCAAAATTTTCATATCAAATACGTTGGCCCTTTCTTGTTTTGCAATTCATACCATATTCTCATAAATAACGGAATTAATTATCATTTTGCCATTACATGCACGGAATAGTAAAAATATTTTCGTGGCGTTCTGAGCGAAACATATGATTTCGGCGTGGCAGTCAACCTGTTAAATACAAATTGAATGTTTGAAAAATATTTAATATACATATTTTAACGGTAATTTTAATGATACGTGTTTTAAAGTATTGGAATTAGTATCAATTTAAATACAAATTGAATGTTTGAGAGATAATATACATATCTTAACGTTAACTTTAATATTAATTTTAATTTGAATCTCTCGAAAATTTTTGAAAGATGAAAAGTAAAATAACACAAATTATAAATTAGAACAATTTGGTCGAGTGAACTTTGCTAATGTTTCACACTTATAGACTTACGTGTATATAACAGAACACGTGACCTAAATCGTATGATAAAGATATGCTCTTCGATATCGATGGAATGATTGTTCTAAGTTATCTTTGTAAATCAAATTGTAGTTAAAGGTGGCTTCGGTCAAAAGAATAATTGATTATTAAACGTGCTGATTACGCACAACCGTTTAACTTGACGCTTCAACACTTTGATCGCGCTATCGGCGGAAAATTATTCTGTTTTATTAAGTTAACTTAAAAAAGGAAACGAAAAAATGTAAATAAATTAAATTTGAAAAGCAAAAGGAAAAAAGTGAAATAGTGAATGTTGTACGTCATGACATAAGTGAATTATACCTAAACTGTTACTTAAAAATATTACTAAAAACATAATATTATTGTTGTAATAGACATATATTTTTCCATCCTTCTTTTATCTTTTCATTGTTTTGTTCAAAAATGTTGACCCGACGTTGTGCCGCTCTTTAAACTGATTCCCTTATAAAATATTATTATTTTTCGCGTTAATCTCGATAATTAACATTCAAACGGAAATCGCTGTTGATTTCTCTTTGACTTTCTTTATAATTATTTATGATGTGTAGTATACTATATATCTCGGAGTGTTACGCCTCTTTTCAATACATTTACAATAAATAACTACAAAGATAGCCAACTAGAACCCGACTCTTTTCCATTTCATTATTGCAGGAAAGTATTATATCACGATATATGGATCAGACAGAACATTATCATCCTTGCATTTAGTTATTAATTCCTGCAGTGGACACAGAATCAGAAACTGTTTATGCAATGAAATATTCTTGTTGCTAATTAAAAAACTGTCTCCTTGCGATGTCCCATTTGATAACGCAATAATGCAATTTTTTCGATTTTTCTCGTACAATTAAATATTTTTGTTGCTCATTAGCAAATTTGTTCGATTTTCTTCATGTGTTTAAACATTCTTGTTAGTCATTAGCAAATTTGTTCTAATTTCTTCATGCGATTAAACGTTCTTGTTGCTCATTAGCAAATTTGTTCGATTTTCTTCATGCAATTAAATATTCTTTTGACTCATTAGCAAATAATATATCGCAAGCGATTTCATTTAATACAAAGGCGCCATTAGCTTATGTCGATACTGTACTATACTATCGACTGAAGCAAAACTATGTATGCAAATTCGCCGTTAGCGTTCGTTAACTTTTGGAACTTAGCAAGCGTAATAGAAATTTATTTATTTATTCGATTTCGGTCACACGTTATATAATTGGACCTATGGTGCTCATAAAAGTTTAAACGGAAATAACTACGTTCTGCCGAGATTGAGTTTACGTTTATTTCCTGTCGTATCGAAATTGTACTGTTCTGGTGATTTTAACCATTTAATTTCTAGCCGCTTGTTTCTTTTAATAGTGAGTCACGACGTAATTTTGTACAACGTATTATTTACAATACTATACGAAATTTGTATGTTACTGGTTTTCATAGTTGCCAGGATTATTCTTGAAGATATTTTAGACACTGCTAAACGTAAACACATTAGAGTTTATTAACTTATTATTAAGAGATATCTCATAAGTAAATGGAAAATATATTTTTTGCGATATGGCACAACTCTACACGCAATTTCGTTGACTACTTCTGTTAATTTTCTAATATTCTTCGCAGTTATACAAATGAAAACTTACGTTTAGAGGGACAAACCCATCAAACCGTTACATTATGATATGCTTTAGTCAGAATGTATTCAAACGTGAATGAACTCAGATAAAACGTGCTTTACGTGCACTACTTCTTCCATAATCTTTTCTTCTTTCAAATTAACTATTAGAAGAGCAACGAAGTACTGGTTTTTTGGTTCTTGTGAGTTCTTCATGCAAGTTCTTTGTGGAATTTTAGACGTTATTATGGTTACCTGTATAAAAAAACTGTGGCGAGTACCTAGGTCAGAAAATTAATTAATGATGGAGTGTGCTGTTCATCTATAAACTTTGAGATCGTCTGTACGACTCTTTGATTTTTGCTTCATTAGGAAGTAATAAGTAGACAAGAAATAGATTCGCAAAATGTCACAAGGTCCGAATAATATAAATTTTGGGTAGAGACTATTAAAAATCAGTATAACTTCCTGCGCTAAAGTTAACTGAGCAATGCTCGTTATTTACCAATCACAAACGATCTGTAGCTGTGACCTACTTCTTGAAGCCAATACTATCGAAATTTCAAACATATTACATCTAAAAAATACTTAGCGTCATACTACTTAAATAAATATAGCTAATATTAACGATGTATTAAAAATATGTATTAACTATTTTGCATGGTATGATATTTTTCCAAACTGTACGCAACGTGCAACGCAAAGTAAAAGTTTATTTCATTTACATTAGTCTCGTCCATTTTTTCTTCAAAATGTACAGTCCACGACATTCTTTACGTATTACTTGCCTACGAAACGGTTAGCATTTGTAACTAAAATATTCCATAAATCTCCTGACAGTATAACAGTTACAATTTATAAAAATACGACATTCTTATCTAACAAATATTCTTAAATATATATATATATATAGTATGATCAGAAAGTACCCGGAATTTGTAATTTAAAAGAACCGCCGTTGACATACCCAGTAAATTTTTTTTCTGAAATTGGTACACCTGTGAGAGACATCTGTGCCAAGTTTCAAAAGATTCTGATCACTAGTATTTGTTTGGCATTTGTTTACATCGAGCAAGTTTTTGTGCTTCGTCGTTTTTATAATGGCTAATTCTATCGAACAAAGAATTTGTGTGATGTTTTGTGTTTCCAACGAAATTTCATGTGCCGAATCGTTGAAAATGTTGCAAAAATCATTTGGGGAGTCTGCTCTCTCAAAAACACAGACATACGAATGGTATAAGTTATTCAAGAGTGGACGTGATATTGTCGAAGATTTGCCTCGTTCTGGACGCCCTTCGACATCAAATACCGAAGAAAATGTGGAAAAAGTGAAAAAAATTGTACTCGAAAATCGTCATGCGAGCCTGAGAGAGATAGCTCGTCAGTTCAACATTTCATATGGAACCGCTCAGCACATTGTAGTGGATATATTAGGCATGAGACGCGTTGCAGCGCGGCTTGGGCCAAAAGAGCTGAATTTCGTTGAAAAGGAGCATCGCAAGAAAGTGGTGGAAGAGATGATTTCTGAGGCAAGAAATGATCCAACCTTCATGAAACGGATAATTACCGACGATGAGACGTGGGTTTACGGGTATGACGTGCAAACAAGCCAACAGTCGACCGAGTGGCACCTGGAAAATGAGCCAAAAGCCAAAAAACCGCGTCAAAGTCGGTCCAAAATCAAAGTCATGCTCACAGTTTTCTTCGATTATCGAGATGTAGTCCACTATGAGTTCTTGCCAGAAGGTCGAACAGTCAACAAGGAGTATTACCTATCCGTTTTGAAGCATTTGAAGGATGCTGTGCGTAGAAAACGACCGGATTTATGGGAAGACAATTCGTGGATGTTGCACCACGATAACGCGCCGTCTCACAAAGCACGCATTGTGCTGGATTATTTGGCCAAACATCGAACAAATACCATCGAACAAGCACCGTATTCGCCAGATTTGGCACCATGTCACTTTTTTCTTTTCCCTAGATTCAAATTACCTCTTTGTGGAAAGAGATTTGAGACTGTAGAACACATTAAACAAAATGCAACGAAGGAGCTGAAGGCAATCTCTTCATCGGCTTATGAAAAGTGTATGGAGGACTGGGTTAAGCGTTGGCATATGTGTGTCGCTTCAGATGGATGTTATTTCGAAGGCGGCAAGATAAATTTATCTGAAAATTAAGAACAATGTGTTTTAGTTACAAGTTCCGGGTACTTTCTGATTATACTATATGTGGGAATTTAGTGATACGAGGGCAGTCCGATAAGTACTTAGCCTCACCGCCTAATGGCGCCACTATCATATTAGGTGTACAACTTTGCTTCCGCCGTTTTGCAATAGATGGCTGTAGCGGTAAGTGGTAGTCGAAATAAATAGATCGTAGATGTCATACAATAAGCTTAGGCATTTGTAAACATAACGCCATCGAAATATTAGTCGATTTGTGTCTGCATCATAAAGTCATTCTCGATTAAACATGTCAGCTTACGAGCCAAATTCTCGTCATTTGCGGGAGGTTTTAATTTTCTGCTTTAATATGAAGAAATCTGCGGCTGAGGCTCATAGAATGCTCTCAAATACCTATGGTGAGGCCGCTATTAGTGAAAGAACGTGCCGAGAGTGGTTTCAACGCTTCAAGAACGGTGATTTTGACGTATATGCAAGGCTTTTGGAAGAGAGAAGGTTTTCGAAGATGCAGAATTGGAGGCATTAATTTGATCAAGACTCGTGTCAAACGCAACAACGTATTTAATGACGCAACAAACCATTTCAAAACGCCTGAAAATCATGGGAATGATTCAGAAACAAGGAAATTGGGTGCCGTACGAGTTGAAGCCGAGAGATGTTGAACGGCGTTTGTTTGCTTGTGAACAGCTGCTTGTGAACAGCTGCTTGCAAGGCAAAGACGGAAAGGATTTCTGCATCGCATTGTGACTGGGGACGAAAAATGGGTTCATTACGATAATCCCAAGCGCAGAAAATCATGGGGATATCCCGGCCATGCTTCCACGTCGACGGCCAAATCGAATATTCACGGTTCCAAGGTCATGCTCTGTATTTGGTGGGACCATCTCGGCGTAGTGCATTATGAGTTGTTAAAACCGACTGAAACAATCACAGGCGATCGTTATCGAACGCAATTAATGCGTTTGCGCCGAGCATTAAAAGACAAACGGCCGCAATACAACGAGAGACATGATAAAGTGATTTTACAGCACGACAATGCTCGACCCCATGTTGCGATATATAAGACATCTTGGAAACGTTGAAATGGAACTACCCCACCCGCCGTATATATATCGTTTGTGTGTATATATATCAATGGCACACGGCCTGGCTGACCAGCACTTCCGGTCTTATGAAGAAGTAAAAAATTGGATCGATTCGTGGATCGCTTCAAAAGATGACCAGTTTTTTCAACGCGGGATTCGTACGCTGCCCGAAAGATGGGAGAAAGTAGTGGCCAGCGATGGACAATACTTTGAATCATAAACGTATAACCAGTTTTTTACAATAAAGCCTCGAATTTCGGAAAAAAACGGCGGAAGCAAAGTTGTACACCTAATAGAAAAAAAATACCATCATGTAGTACATTCTCGTAGACGACTACTGTCAAAATTTCAGCCATATTGGATTTGTAATTTTGTTTTGATCGCGTGTGAAAGCCGGCGTGTCCGCGGATTTTGCAAAAATGGAGAAAGAGCAATATCGGTCGGTGATTCGATTCTTGTTTTTGGAAGGGAAATCGCGCAGCGAAATCAAAGAGCGGTTGGATGCTGTGTACGGTGACTCTTCTCCTTCAATGGCGACCGTCAAAAATTAGTTTAACGAGTTTCAACGTGGTCGCACTTCAGTTTTTGATGAGCCACGCCCAGGTGCCCCAAAAACAGCTACCACGGAGGATAACGTGACAAAAGTCCACGATCTCGTATTGGCAGACCGCCGACTGAAGGTGCGCGAGATAGCTGAGACAGTAGGCATTTCAAAAGACCGCGTGGGTTATATCCTGCATGAAATATTGGTCATGAGAAAGCTTTCTGCTCGATGGGTGCCGCGTTTGCTCACTCCGGATAACAAGCGCATCCGTGAGACCACTTCAGAGCAGTGTTTGACACTGTTTAAGCGCAATTCGAAAGGGTTTCTACGTCGTTTTGTGACTGTCGACGAAATGTGGATCCACTAGTACACACCAGAGACCAAGGAACAGTCGAAACAGTGGTCTGCGCCCAGCGAATGTGCTCCGAAGAAGGCGAAGACTGTCCTATCGGCCGGAAAGCTGATGGCCACCGTTTTCTGGGATTCACAAGGTGTGATCTACGTAGACTACCTGGAGAAGGGCAAAACAGTCACAGGGCTGTACTATGCTGAATTATTGAACCGATTCGACGCTGAATTAAGGAAAAAACAGCCCCATTTGGCGAAGAAAAAAGTGCTCTTTCACCACGATAACGCACCGGCTCACACCTCTGCCCAAGCTACAGCCAAATTCGTTGAATTAGGCTAGGAACAGCTGCCCCATCCACCGTATTCTCCAGGTTTGGCCCCGTGTGACTTCTTTTTCTTCCCAAACTTGAAAAAGTCACTCGCTGGGCAGAAATTTGAGTCGAATGAGGAGGTTATCGCCGCCACGGAGGCCTACTTTGCAGATTTCCAGAAAATGTATTTTTCAGACGGGTTGAAGAAGTTGGAGCATCGCTGGATCAAGTGTATCGAGTTAAAAGGAGACTATGTTGAAAAATAAATCGCCAATTTTCCAAAATTTTCGTTTTTCTTTTGTAGGCTAAGTACTTATCGGACTGCCCTCGTATAGTAGATGTTTATTAAAATAAAACGAAGAAGAATACAATATAAGATCTTTCGCATGTGTCGAATCGTTTCTCCGTGATGGTCTCGTGGCGACTGCCCTCAAGCGAAGCTCTTGCTCTTTCTTCTCATAAACAAATGAATCGTGGTTCACACCATCGGTCGCTCATCTTATTTACTTCCCTAGCAACCAACTTATTCTAGAATCTTCCAAATGCGTGATCGCATATGCATACTGTCGCACACTTGGGTTTCTTTTATTTTTTTAATAAAAACACAACTTTATTAACAAGAGACTCTTATGGGTTGATTACAATCGCTAAGACTGGCTGCTTAAGACTGTCGATTTGGCCCGCTGGCCCGGTATATATAGATGCATTATAATTCTTATCGCGACTGGTTCCTATACTGCCGATGGGAATGACGACATCTTCCCGATACAGCTACGCTTGGGAATGTTTGGAGGGTAGAAATGTTGAGTCTACGTCTCCAGCGATAGCTGAGCGCGACAATACATACCAACACAATCGGATGTTGCCAATTCATATCGCGATACTACATATATGTGGGATCCTTTTAGTGAGGATGATATGAAATGAATAGACGAATTATTAACGGTACACAAAATTAAAAAGTATTTAATAAAACTAATCTAAAGAATATCGACCATTCGCTTCGATTGGTGTACAACGTCTTTTTACAATTATCCAGTGGACCGCTCAGGTGCCAAGGAATGCAATACCCTCTCATCCCCTTCATTCCCTTTCCCTTTGCCAAACAAACATTCGTAGCCAAGGAGGCTTTTCGCCACAGGTGCGCATCACAGGTATTTCGATTGATTCTCGCATTCCGTATAACAATGTTAGCGCGGTGCCGGACAACACTCATTTACAATCACACACTACACCCTTCATATATATGCATCACATGTGGACTCGATATATATCACTTGTGTGTATATATACATACATACAATTTCTGTAAAATTGCTACCGTTGGAATTATGAATGAAATTAAATTAGGTAAATTAATTTATGAAATTTACAAGTCCGCATCTTTTCAAATATAAAGTATTTTTTTAATGGTATGCTTGAGGATATACCATAGGCTGCGACATACGTTATATAGTTTTTAATAAAAATCCTTTGTATCTGCAAATATACGTAACTTAAATTCGCGAAATTCCGGTATTTATTGTATTTAATAACTTCTAGTACAATTTCTATAAAAAGCTTTATACTTATTTATATAAAAAAGTGGAATTTTATGCATAATAAACCACGAGGCTAATTTCGAAGTAAATTTGGCTACTTAAAATATTTTGTCAAACTTTTCATAAAATAAACAAAATTAAGTGTTATGTAATTCATTTCGGTTACATAACAGACGCAATAGTGGTGTTTTCTTCAGGCCAGATAAATAATGAGTTACAGTTTATGAAAAATATAAAACATGACCGAATGACTTTTTATGTCCGAACTTTAACAATTGCAGGATTTGCCCGAACATTGCAAAACTGTACATTTTGATGCGAGAAAAGAAAGGAAAAACTGCAGAAGAGAGATTCAAAGCGCAATTTGAAGATGTGGTAAGTGTAAACGTTTCATATCCAACGGCAATGTGAATAAGTTATTAGCTGACTTGTGTGGCGTAACATTTATCAACTTCATGAAAAGAAAGCATTTTAATATTTATATACAGTCAAGCATAAAGGTCTTCGCGCACACCATAAGAAGACAATTGTGAAGAAAACTGTCAATTATTTTGTATAATACAATGTGCAGTGTTTAGCATGTAACGTAATATTAACAAAAGAAGTGTGATGTAATTTGAACAAAAGACAAATTAACTCAGAAGTATTTGTATAATTTGGGAGTGTAATTGATCTAGTACAATGTTTTTACATTACTGTGGAAGTTGCCCTGTTAATGTTTTGTTTGCATTGCTACTGCTTTAGTATTCAGTTGAAAGATTTTAACAATCGGACAGCAGGAATGAGTAACACGAGGAATAAAAGAGTGTACAAATTCGCAGAATAATTACTGAATTGCATAAACAGAGAAAATTTTTACGTAAAATTGCACAAATTGTTCAGAGGAAACGTTCGACCATCCAATATACAAAACAAAAATTGAAAGGAACGAATAGCGAAGTAAATAAGACATAGTAGCTTTAACAATTTTGAATAACAGGGACGTGTAATTTCACACAAAAATTTGCGCCCTTATTATACGATTTAATAACAGTTTCACGAATCGCTTAAATTTTAAATAAGGCGAATGTGCGATATGTGCCGCAGGCAACAGAAAATTATTTAGGGTACATTCCAAAAATATTCAAAGGACTTTAAGAAAATCCGATTTAATGGATATCTGTCGTTCAAAATCGATTAAATTCGCAAAACAATATGATCACGACGATTTGCACTTCTGAGAAAGAGTATTATTTATTGATGAAAGAAAATTTAATATATCTAGATCATATGGAAGGGGCAAAGATTGGAGAAGACTTGGCATAGTATTCGAAGTTAACCAGTTAGTTGTAATTACCGACTATACTCGTCATGTGGAAAAATTAGTTATCATATACTACTTAAATCGCAATTTCAGCGGAAACAAATATATTCATATCTTTCAAGATGCGTAAAATATTTGAACACGAAGATGAAATAAAACGGGAAAAATATAAATAATTATTACGAAATTACTCTATACAGTGTGAACAAAGTAGACTTTTGCCTTCCAATCTGAATGTTTCTGGTGATTAGGGTTCTTTGCTTTTTGTTATTAATTGTTATTTTTGCAATGGATATAGACTTGGATTGTGTTATTCTGAGGTTTCAGAACAAATTTAACATTTTAAGGACCGCTAAGAAATCTGTAAGCAATGCGCCTGGGACCGCACGTTTTTAGGAAATTTGTACCTTATAAAAAATCTTAACTTTGTTATTTATGAAGCAATTTTTGTGACACTTTCAGAAATTGTATAATTGGAAGTATTTTAAGTATTATTAACACAAATTATGTTTTTTAGTAATTATCATAACTTTTTTACTCAAAGAATAAGTTTGTATGAAATTTATAGAAATTGTAAAATAGAATGCATTTCAAGTATTATTTAAAAACGGTTTCTTTAAATTATTTAAAGAACTTATCATAACATTTTATTTAAAAGTCAATTTTATCAGATCTTGTACTAGTTTTCTAAAGTATGATATTGCATGAAGCATTTTTCTTTATGAAGAGGAACCATACAAAATTTACATATGTATCGTGATTAGCTTCGTTTTCGATTGAATATTAATGTAAATACATAAATAAACAAAATAGATACAATGTATCAAAGCAAGCGACATATAAAAACAGCGTGTAGAAAACACGAGAAAAGAAAAGAAAAATGTTGTAGCAGATAAACACATTCGGCGTTTGACTAGGAGATAACCCACCTAACATAACTAACTAATTATTAGGTGTACAAATGAATAATCCAATTTTTTCAGCTAAATTCAAGGTTTATCTTAAAACAAAGTAAATTAAATTTTTTAATCAAAGTACTCGCCGTTGCTTTCTATGACTTTAAGCCATCTTTCAGGCAGCTGATGAATTCCATCTCGAAAAAATGTTGCGTCTTTGGATAGGATAAAATCGTCAAGCCATTTTCGGATCTCATCGATTGATTGGAAGTGCATATCGGACAAGGCGTTTTGCATCGACCGGAACAAGTGGTAATCGGTTGGAGCAAGGCCTGGTGAATACGCCGGGTGCTGCAAGACGTCCCAACCAAGGCTCATTATGATGTCTTTGGTATTGGAAGCAACGTGTGGCCTAGCGTTGTCATGCAATCATTTCACTGGACGTTCTCCTTTGCCGGTATACGGGCGTTTTCGTTCCAATTCCTGACTCAAGCAGATTAATTGGCGTTGGTAGCAGTCCGCAGTAACTGTTTCACCAGGCTCCAACAACTCATAATAAAGTACGCCCTTGATATCCCACCAAATGCAGAGAAGAACTTTTTTCCTAAGCGATTTGGTTTTGCGACCGATGTTGATGGTTCGCCAGGATCTACCCAAGACTTTCTACGTTTCGGATTGTCATAGAGTATCCATTTCTCATCGCCCGTAACGATTTTCCACAAGAAAGACTTTCGACGCTGCTTGTTGAGGAGCGAAAGACACGCTACCACTCGTTGATTTTTGTTGCTTTCACTGAGTTCATGCGTTCACCCATTTTCCTTCTTTCCGGATCTTTCCCATCTCATGTAGGCGTTTGGAAATCGTTTGCTGCGTTACTCCCAACTGTTCTGCAAGCTCCTTTTGCGTTTGTGCCGAATTCTCAGCGAGCAGTTTTTCCAAATCATCGTTATCGAACTTCCGATCGCCTCCAGGGCGTTGTTTGTCGATTAGACTGAAATTACCGCTTTTAAACCGCTTAAACCAAAATGCACACACATCGTATGATACAACACCTTCGCCGAGGAAGGAACAAATCGTTTCGCATGCTCTTGCAGCATTTTTTTGTTCTTGGAATTCTTAAAGAATGCAATGTCGAATATGCACCTTATCTGTTGCCATTTTCGACTCTACTGAACTCAATAATATTAAAGGTTATGATGGACTTTTTGTAAAACTATTTGTTATTTTTAATAGCTATATGTCAACACTGCATAACCACAAAAGAGTGGGAAAATCTATTCAATTTAAAATTGATTTCATGACCGCTCAAAATAATTTGGATTATTCATTTGTACACCTAATAGAAATGTCTCTACTGCAAAAACTGTAAAAATCGTGGACCCGTCATGGTTAAAGAATTTATGACAGGATCAGGAATAGGCCGCTTAGTATTTATATGCACTACAATGGACTGCTGGGCATATTTAAGCATTGTAAAAAGTAATTTGAAGAACGATGCTGAAAAGTGACAGATCAGAACAATTGTATCTTTCAACGAAACTAAGATTCCAAACATTCCGCGATCCATGTGTTTCGGAAATTACTTTTATATCATGTTCCTAAACAACTTTTTCGCCACACCAGTCTCCTGATTTAAATGTCATAGAACAGGGGATCATGGGATCATTGGAAAGGAACGTAAGAAAATGTGACATAAGAAATACATAGTTTTAAAAACACTGAAAGATGAGTAGCGAATTTCTGTCAAATTTGAAAGCAAAATTTGTGCATTTGATGCCGAAAAGTTTGAGCTTACGGATAAGAAGAGACCAGACAAAGGGTGGATATGCGTGCCTGGAACTTGTAAGTCAATTAAAATGAGACTGTACGAACACGTTTGTCAAATGCATAAATCAGTTTGCGTGAATTTGTCTAGATGTTCCGGTAAAATAATGTGTTGTGATGCAAGTCTTAATAATATTAATTAAAGTGTTAAGAGATAAACATGCTATTATACGAAGCTGTTATCTAGTTCCTTAAAAATGATTATTCTATGGGTGTATACGAAGACTTTCGTGACTGACTGTATATCGAAATGCAAACATACGAATAGGCATAACGCTTTTTTCTGGCTTCGTTTTCGCAGGTTTATAGGAGATTGACAAAGGAACAACCAGATTTTGTGAAAAAAATTGTTCTAATCGAGGGCGATACGTCATTCGTTGGTTTACGGTTGTCGCCAGAGGATAGGAAACAAATACTAGATACTAATATCATCTTTCATGCGGCGGCCACTGTCAAATGTGATGAAACGCTTCGTACTGCGACGAATATTAACGTTAGAGGGACGATTGAAGTACTTTCGCTCGCCAAAGAATGTCCGAATTTGAAGGTACGTAGATTATGAAGTCATATTAACCGTTCTAAAGTTGAATGAAAAATTGAACCTGAGCGGAAAAGACCTTGCTAAGTTAACAGAGTTTGATAAGGTTTGGAATACAAGTACTAGGTTGCTCAATAAGTTTTGTCGTTCGATAAGAAAAACACAATGTTATGGTTCAAAATACACTTTATTATTCATCAGTATAATCTCCCTGAACATTAATGCACTTGCTCCAACGATCCTCCAATCTGTGGATCCCATCCCTGAAGTGAGATTCCGGAAGGTCTGCAAAATACGCTTCAACAGCCGTTATGACCTCTTCATTTGACGAAAAACGCTTGCCGCGCATAAATTTTTTGAGTTCTGGAAACAAATGGAAGTCGCTGGGGGCCAAATCTGGTGAATACGGCGGATGCTCCAACAATTCGAACTTTAATTCATGGATTTTAGCCATTGTCAAAATGCTCTTGTGACACGGTGCGTTGTCCTGATGAAAAAGGATTTTTTTCTTCTGCAAACCGGGTCTTTTTTCACGAATTTTTTCCTTCACCTGGTCCAAAAGGTTGCAATAATATTCAGAATTAATTGTTTTACCAGTTTGCAAGTAATCCACAAATAAAATTCCTTTCGCATCCCAAAAAACTGATGCCAGAACCTTCTTGGCCGATTTCTGGACACGAACTCGTTTCGAAGCCGAACAACCAGGTTCACACCACTCTTTAGCCTCTTGTTTTGATTTAGGATCATGGTGATAGACCCAAGTCTCATCCATAGTGATGAATCGACGCACAAAATCCACTTTATCCTTTTTGAAACACTCCAAATGTTGTTGAGAAAGTCGCATTCGAATGTGTTTTTGTTCAATTGTAGCGAATGGGGCACCCATTGTGCACACAGCTTTTTAAAACTCAAAATTTCATTTAAAATATGACTCACACTGCCTAATGAGATGTGTAGAGCCTCTACTAAATCCCTCTCAGTCAAGAAGAGTGAACCAACAAAACAAAAACAAATTTGGACTAGTAGCAACGCCCTCTCTTATCGACCGAGAAAACTTATTGAACAACCTGGTATAAATTTCTGTAAAAGTTGTTAATTCAAAAATTCAAATAGAGAAATACTAAGAATAATGTATAATGTATAATGTACAAAAAGTAATATTGTAGTATTTCTGCAAAAATATTCGGAAAAATAGTTAGTCAGAAAAGTTATTTATCTCTTACATACAGTATATGTAAATGAAAGTGATATTAAGTAGGATTTTTTAGGTCAAGGGTGTTATTGAATAAATCCTATTGTTTATTAATTTAACCCTTTCCGCTCGACGCGCTTTTCTCTCGGCCGAACCAGCAACTCGAGAGTAATCAGCCGCTCTCGCCGGTTTGTACTTTGTGAGGGTATTGTCTTGAGGTGAAGTCCACAAAATACTTGACAAAATCTTTCTTCGGATTCTGTACACACTGTCCATTCTGAAGGTTCAGTCTCTTCTGTACAATCACTTTGACTTTCAGACTCACTGTCGATTATTCGAATTTTTCGTCTTCTTACACCTCTAACGTCGTCGCTTCTTCATCATTTCCGTCTTCGTTCTCATGGGCAAGCTGTCTATGTAGTGATGTAATTTTGTTCGTTATTACCGAAAAATTGAACTTATCTTCACTAGAAGTAATTTATTCGTCGTGTTCCATACTTATTGGGCTCAGTAACTTTGAAAGAAATATTGCGATTGCCAAGAAGGTTGAGTTCGAACTAATGTCGAAGGCAGAGTCCAACCCGCAGTCGCAAGTATTTTTGAGATAAGATATCTTTATAGCTATGTAGACACCTCGTAAAATTATCTACAAAAGGCCAAGTAGACTTGTCAAGCGATATTCGTTAGGCCAAACACAAATAAACGTTACAAATAGCGTTACCGCTCAATTTACCGCATCGATTTGGGTGGTGCCCGAGAGGCATCGCTCGAGTTGTCGCATCACATGCAGTGGTGCCTGAGAGGCACCGCTCGAGCGCAAAGGGTTAACTCTTTGCACTCGAAGTCTTTTTCCATTCGTATTACCAGCAACTCGAAGCGATTGTAGTGAAAAGATCATATTGACATTGCGGAATGCGGAGTGTTGCTCAAACCGCGATTGTTTGTTGTTATTGAGAGCATAACAATCCGTGAGCCGCGATCGTCATTTGTCACAAACAGCGAAACACCCTATAACTAGTTTTTACGATTTGTTTTTGTTCTTATGTTAACTCATTGCGTACGGGTGACGAGACTTGACCAGTTGAGAAATTGAACATGATAATATTGCCATTATTACGATACTAAGGTAATGAAGCCTTGCGTGAGCTTATAACAGAAGATTCGCGAAATAAATGAATGTCGAAATGTCAAAACAGTAGAAAACAATCGGCCAGATTAAACAATCGGCAAGATACGAAAACTATCGTATCTTATAAAAGATTTTATTATTGTGCATTTTATTATTTGAACGATAGCATTTTAATTTGTGAGGAAACAGTTTTTGAATTAGTTCACAAAATAAAGCCTAATTCTAAAAAAGTCAAACATGTCTCATGGAAATGAAGAAAATGAAAGCCAAAATGAATTATTGTTTGATGATTTATCTGATGTACCAAGTAACATTTCAAGTGAAAGTGAACTTAGTGATCATAGCGACATTGTTGCCATAAGTGATGATATTAAACGAAGAAAGAGGATGAATAAAAAATATAATATTTCAAGCGAAAGTGAAGATTCGGAGCTTGAGGTTGATGAGTCTATAATTGAAGAATGGACAGAAGATGATACTTCTCTAATTTTTGAACCATTTGAAAGAATTTCTGGTATGCTTACACCATTACAAAGAAACTGCAATATGATAGATGCAGTCAACTGTATATTTGGCAATGAATTTTCCGAAATTATTAGCGAGGAAACGAATCTTGAAACAAGGAAAATGGAGGAATGTCTCATGTTCAGAAATAAAAAAATTGTTTGGAATATTCATTATAAATGCGAATTTAAAAAATGCATGTATGCATTGCACAAAGTTGCTTGGAGTGCTCGAAAATATGCGGGTCCTGGAAACACGTTGGGCGAGCAGCGTGCCGTACGCAATGAGTTAAAAACTGAAAATTACATACCAGGTATGTCGGTAAGTCCTTTCCGGGTTTTTCGCTAAAGAAAACACGCTACGTACAATGGATAATTAAAATTTATTTATTCAAAGTATTGGCCATTTGATTCTATACATTTTGCCCATCTCTCAAGCAATTTATGAATGCCATTCCAAAAGAACAGTTTCTCCTTTGAGCTAAACCATTCATCGAGCCATTTTTTAACTTCTCCGAAATCGGCGAAGTGCTGCTCTGCAAGCGCGTGCCCCATCGATGCGAAAAGGTGGTAGTCGGATGGAGCCAGGTCTGGAGAGTACGGCGGGTGCGATAAAGCTTCCCATCCAAGTGACTTCAACACTTCTTTGACTGGTTTTGCTGTATGAGACGGCGCGTTGTCATGCTGCAAAGTCACCTTATCATGTCTTTGAGCGTATTGTGGACGTTTTTCGATCAATGCACAGTTCAAATTGATTATTTGTTGTCGGTAGCGATCAGTATTAACTGTTTCTGCAGGTTTCAACAATTCATAATATACGACACCAACCTGATCCCACCAGACGCAGAGCACGGTCTTGCGACCAAAGCGATTTGGCCTTGCAGTCGGTGGGCCGGCTTCGCCACGTGATAACCATGATTTTTTTCGCTTGGGATTTTCGAAATAAATCCATTTTTCATCACCCGTTACTATTCGATGCAGAAATTACTTCCTTTCATATCTTTAATGCAGCATTTCACTGACGATTTTTCGGTTTTCCAATTGCCTGTCATTCAATTCATGTGGCACCCATTTTCCCATCTTTTGGATCTTTCCCATCGCTTGTAATCGTTCACAAATTGCTACTCGGCTCACATTCAACTTTTCTGCCAATTGTTTTTGAGTTTGTGTTGGGTCTTCATCCAATAACTCCTGCAATTCCGCATCTTCAAACATTTTCGGCCTACCAGGACGTTCTTTGTCTTGAACGTTCAAATCACCACATTTGAATTGTCGAAACCACGTTTCACATGTTCTTATGGTTGGAGCATGCTCACCATAAGTCTCTACCAGCAAACGATGACTTTCAGCGGCTTTTTTCTTTTGATGAAACAGAAAAAGTAATGCGTGCCGCAAATGCACGTTTCCAGGCACAAAACTCGACATTTTCAGAAAATTATAAGTCTATAAAACTGTTACTTTGGCGGAATGTAACTTGTGCAGTTTTGAGGTTAATGTTAGTAGAAACAAATGACATATGTATACAATCATAACATTTCATACTTATGGCTAGTGACATCTGTTACAAAAACCGGAAAGGAATTACCGACATACCTGGTACATTGTTTCCGTAGCGGAGTCCTCGAGATTGAAGACAAACTTTAACCCTTTGCACTCCGAATTTTATTTCAATTTCGTTACCAGCAGCTCCCAACGCTTTTAAGTGTTTTATTTGAAATTTACTTTAACTAAAAATATAAAGCAATTTAAATAAATAAAGGAAGAAACAAATTCACTTAAATACCAATTTTATTTACAGTATTGTCGTATATTGAAATTTTCAAGGGTATGATATCTTTTGAAAGAACTTGCAAGATGTAACCCTGATTTTCTTTCACACGTTTCACAAGAATAGGTGGTTTCTCTTTTTCCTCCAGATGTTGTTCTATTTGAGTAAACTGCACAGGCTTTGTGTTTTCCTTCGGGATGTAGGAAGATTAAATGAGGCTTTCCATCTAAGCGATCGTGTTTATCATGTGTTCCAGGCCTCCCCAATTTCATATTTGGATGACGACAATCACGAATTAGCATTGACAAAATCTTTTCGCGAAATTTTTCGTGGGCTATAGGTTCTGTTGCTTGGTTTTTTGTTTTTTCTTTGTATAAAATATACGCATATACCATGGAGATTTCTAATCCCCAAAAGAAATATTCCCTCCACCACTTGAGTGCTCGACGTAAAAAACAGTAAGATGTCGCGTATTGGTTCGCCATATCGACACCATCTATATTTTTATTATAATCTGTGATCACATCCAGTTCCTTTATTTCTGTTCGATTACCTGAATGTCTAACCCTTCTAGTGACATTGCGAGAGCGTCGATAACGTGTGCATGATATCTATTTATTATATTTAAACATGAAAAAATGTCGAGTGGAGCTCGACAAAGGAGCTCCTGCCATAAAAACTGATGTCGAGTCACACTCGACATAGGAATGCAAAGGGTTAAATGGCTCCGCTCCGGAGCCCTCGAGTGCAAAGGGTTAATATGAGAAAGTGTGTGATTTATACTGAATTTTACTGTACGGTCATTTGTTTTGTACCATTGAATATCTTCAAGGGATTCTCTCATAGCTTAGTCAGAAAAATTTCCGAAAGATCCCTTGATAGGGAGCATCTCCAGTCTAGTAATTTAATAATGCAACAATTTAGTAATAAATGCACAATAATAGAGTTTTGATTTTAATAATATAACATAGTTACTTAAAACATTTGACACTAGATGATGTAAATAATTGACTCGAGCTGACCGTGCGGCCATCTATTAAAATGCATTGTACTATTCCACCAAGTGCCTTGTTCTTTATTTTTACCCGAATCACATATAAACCGTATGTATAATATACCGTAAACAATAAATCAATTTCAATCATTTATGTTAACAATTGTATACATTTTCAGGTATGTTTCCATGTATGTGCACGCTCTGTCGCATAGGTACATTAAACGAAAAATATAAAATTATAAAGAAATTGAAAAAAATAAAAAATATATAAAAATATTATGTATCATTTCAGGCTTTCGTTCATGTATCCGCCGCATACTCACACTGTATCAAAAACTTCATCGATGAGAAGTTTTACACACCTCCGATAGACTATCGGCAACTTCTGACACTCTTAGATGTCAAGGATGACGAAGCGATAAACAACATAACAAGCACGTAAGTACATCGTACCAGGTGCGTTTAATACCAGGTTGCTCAATAAGTGTTGTCGTTCGATAAGAAAAACACAATGTTATGGTTCAAAATACACTTTATTATTCATCAGTATAATCTCCCTGAACATTAACGCACTTGCTCCAACGATCCTCTAATCTGTGGATCCCATCCCTGAAGTGAGATTCGTGAAGGTCTGCAAAATACGCTTCAACAGCCGTTATGACCTTTTCATTTGACGAAAACGCTTGCCACGCATACATTTTTTGAGTTCTGGAAACAAATGGAAGTCGCTGAGGAAAAAATCTGGTGAATACGGCGGTTGCTCCAACAATTCAAACTTTAATTCATGGATTTTAGCCATTGTCAAAATGCTCTTGTGACACGGTGCGTTGTCCTGATGAAAAACGATTTTTTTCTTCTGCAAACCGGGTCTTTTTTCACGAACTTTTTCCTTCAACTGCTCCAAAAGGTTGCAATAATATTCAGAATTAATTGTTTTATCAGTTTGCAAGTAATGCACAAATAAAATTTTTTTCGCATCCCAAAAAACTGATGCCAGAACCTTCTTGGCCGATTTCTGGACACGAACTCGTTTCGAAGCCGAACAACCAGGTTCACACCATCTTTAGCCTCTTGTTTTGATTTAGGATCATGGTGATAGACCCAAGTCTCATCCATAGTGATGAATCGACGCACAAAATTGTTTATCCTTTTAAAACGCTCCAAATGTTGTTGAGAATGTCGCATTCGAATGTGTTTTTGTTCATATTGTAGCGAATGCGGCACCCATTGTATGCCGCACACAGCTTTTTAAAACTCAAAATTTCATTTAAAATATGACTCACACTGCCTAATGAGATGTGTAGAGCCTCTACTAAATCCCTCTCAGTCAAGAAGAGTGAACCAACAAAACAAAAACAAATTTGGACTAGTAGCAACGCCCTCTCTTATCGACCGAGAAAACTTATTGAACAACCTGGTATATACTACAAACAAAACGCAAAATCAGTGTTCTTGCAGAAAAACGTTGCTAACACGATCGTGCTGCATATTCGGAAAATAAGCCGTTACTTTGTCTTGTCATCAATTTAATGCTTTTTCTGTATCAAATTCGGGATTCAGGAGTTAAATGGAAACAATCGGTTTTATGGTGAACTTTTCTTATATCGTTATTTATTGTGTAAAATACACCACCCACTTTATGCTCACATATATTAACTTATCGTAATCAATAACAATATATAATAATGCAATAAAATATATAACAATATATAATAAAACAATACATGAGAATTTATGACGTAGTCCTTTTCAGTTTATGCACCTTCTGCTTAGATACATTTACTTTGCACAATAAATAACGATCTAAATTGTAAATAAAAAATTGGTTATATTTCGACTTACTGATTTTAAACGGATTAATAATTAACAAAACTGTTTTATTTTGCGATGACAGATCAACTAAGTACACCAATTAATTTATGTTTAGTAATAATTCAAGCTCCTTTTTCCGTACCTACGCAGTCGAAACTTCCAAAATGGCGTCTGATTTGATAAAAGTGACGGCTGTTTAAAAATTGCCAATACTCATACTATCTGAAAATGTTTTAATTGTAGATACGAAAAAAATTTAATTAATGCATCTGCAATTCGGCTGTTTCATATGTCCTATTTACCGACCGTTCCGAATTTATATAAAGACTTTTATAAAGAGTTAATGAGGAAGCGGCTGTTTAGTATTGTTTCATGAGCTATAATTTTAGTTTGGTCGAAATGAAATTAGTGGTCGTGGTCTATGTGATGTTTTAACCCTTTGACTGCTATGGACGCATATATATGCGTCCCCAATCGTTTCGATTTCTTACTTATTGCGGCCAGAATTATCGATGTACCGGACGAGCACATATGCGTTCTTGATCAAATCATTTTCCTGCATTGTTTAACCCTTTTAAGACTGTGGGACACATGTTCGAGTCAAGTTTAAACATAGATTCTGAGTATCGAGCTACTGAAATTTCCTTCACCTTTCTTCATTGTGAATAGGCCAGTATTGTTACATTCGTTAAATTCTGACAATTGTAGTGATAGTGAAATGTTCACAGAATCGCATAGTTACACTGAATCATGGTTAGGTATCGATAAAGTTCCTAATATACTACATTTTACTACTGAACCCGGTCGAAAAATGTTTCCTGCTGATAAGAAAAGCGTAAAAAAAGTCAAATTGTTTATTGGCAATGATTTATTTCAACTGATGGTAAATTAAGGCAACATCTATTATCAGAAAAATAAGGAGAAAATAAGTAAGGGGAAGAAAATTTTCAATGAAGCAACGTGCAAGAAATTTTAGTAGCTTGATAGTTGGAATTTACATTTAAACTTGACTGAAACTGTTGGGATACGTATGTCCCCATATATACATATATATATTTATAATATTATAATATATTCACAACGGGATCATCGTCACCAAATTTAATTTATGCCTCAAATTCATTTTTATCTATTCTTCGTGTGTTTCAATTAATGAAGAGTAGTTTTGTATAAACTACCTATAATACAGCATCATTAGGACGAAACACAATTTATTATATTATGTTATATTTATTACCATACATTATTTACCATATTTATGTGTTAATGAGAACACTCTAGAATGAATCTGTTGCAATGGAGAAGAAAACAGAACAAACGAACGAGGAGATGATCGTCAGTTTAGTTGAGAGTTGAGGTTCAACGCGAGAAGAAGTACGACGTAAACTACAGAGACACTTACTCTCATCAATTCATTTATCCCTATTTATTCATTTGTTAAATAATTATTCTCTTAGTCCTAAAGAGACTACATTTATATATATTATTTAACCCTCCTATAACGCGGTAGTTAGGTTTTTAGAAAATGCCGAGTTTGCACCCGAACGCACTAGAGTTCTTACCCAGTACAAAATTACGTGGGTTACGTTCGCTAAAAACTCTATTAAAAACAAATATTTTTTTTAATTCGACATAAACTATTTAATATTTATTAAAAATATAAATGTATGTACAACACAAAGAAAAAAAAAATTAATCTCACCAACCATAATTTAATGAATTTATTCGTCGTCACTACTCAGTATAATCAACCGAGAACGTTTTTTCGGTGGAACGATATCGCCTTCACTTTCAGAACTTTTTTCTCTATTTAAAGTTTTTGTATGTTTGCACCCTCGAAAAAAATCTGTAATCGAACTTTGCTTGCTGGTTCTTACTAGGTCATTGTAAATTTCGCGGTATGGAGCTAAACAGTTTTGCGGACCCTTTTGAATCTTCGACTTCTTTCCGTGGAAGGGTCTGTATTCAAGAAAAATGACTCGAGATTTTCCGGAAAATCTCGATATATTTTTAATGTTAAATTCTTTTAACTGCACATCTTCATCAGATACTAGCGTCCTCTGAAAAAATCGATTTGATTTGCATCTAGGGATGCCATTTCCATCAAATCCGCTTCGTCAACTTCTTCTTCCACTAATAAATCTTGAATGTCTTTGGTAGCCATATCCAGAAAACCTTCGCCCCCGATTGATTTAGCGACTTCTAATATGGCACCAATTTCATTTTCTGATGTTTCACGCATAATTTCTGTTTCAACTGAAGAGGGCCATATCTTCTTCCAACACGCATTTAAGATTGATGTTTTTATTTCTTTCAGCGACAAAGATATGTCCCCAATGTCCTACGGGGGACACAGGCCCTTCTAAGAGGAACACACCGTGTTATAGGATGCCGTGTTGTAGGAGTGTTCCTGCAATTTACGAATCGTGTTATAGCGAAACCGTGTTATAGGAGGGTTACCTGTATATTATTTATCACATAATTTGTGCGCGGTGTTACTGGATTTTTAGTAACGGGCACAAAACGACGAACGCACTATGCGTTCTTACCCACGTGCAAAGGCGATTACGTGGATTTCGGTCGCTAATTACACGTGGCGACTTCTCTGCCTTTAGAGTAAGAGAAGCCTGATTAAGGGTTTATGAGTTTTTATTAAGAAAAACTATTTCTACACTTTACAAAAGTATCGCGTGAGTAAGTACTAGAAGAAGACAATTTGCCTACTATAACAATGCTCTGGTGTGTCTCGCACGAGATCTTAGCCGTAACTGACCAAAAGACGAACGTGTAAAACGAACTCTTATGACAACGAAGTATCGAACGACTGGGTGACGCAATGCACTACCGCCGAAGAACGATACGCCGAAAACGAAACGGACAAAGCGCAGTGCATGATCGAGAGTGCGTCCGACCCAGCGAGAAGTCATTCTTTTCCGGACCACTGACGATAGTATACGAGAGCAGTCCGATAAGTACTTAGCCTAAAAAAGAAAAACGAAAATTTTGGAAAATCGACGATTTATTTTTCAACATAATCTCCTTTTAACTCGATACACTTGATCCAGCAATGCTCCAACTTCTTCAACCCGTCTGAAAAATACGTTTTCTGGAGATCTGCAAAGTAGGCCTCCATGGCGTTGATAACCTCCTCATTCGACTCAAATTTCTGCCCAGCGAGTGACTTTTTCAAGTTTGGGAAGAAAAAGAAGTCATACGGGGCCAAATCTGGAGAATACGGTGGATGGGGCCGCTGTTCGTAGCCTAATTCAACGAATTTGGCTGTAGCGACGGCAGAGGTGTGAGCTGGTGCGTTATCGAGGTGAAAGAGCACTTTTTTCTTCGCCAAATGGGGCCGTTTTTTCCTTAATTCGGCGTCGAATCGGCTCAATAATTCGGCATAGTACAGCCCCGTGACTGTTTTGCATTTCTCCAGGTAGTCTATGTAGTTGACACCTTGTGAATCCCAGAAAACGGTGGCCATCACCTTTTCGGCCGATAGGACAGTCTTCGCCTTCTTCGGAGCACATTCGCCGGACGCAGTCCACTGTTTCGACTGTTCCTTGGTCTCTGGTGTGTACCAGTGGATCCACGTTTTGTCGACAGTCACAAAACGACGTAGAAACTTTTTCGGATTGCGCTTAAACAGTGTCAAACACTGGTCTGAAGTGGTCTCACGGATGCGCTTGTTATCCGGAGTGAGCAAACGCGGCACCCATCGAGCAGAAAGCTTTCTCATGCCCAATATTTCATGCAGGATATGCCCAGATTTCATCGCTGGATCAGGTGTATCGAGTTAAAAGGAGACTATGTTGAAAAATAAATCGTCAATTTTCCAAAATTTTCGTTTTTCTTTTGTAGGCTAAGTACTTCTCGGACTGCCCTCGTACTTTACGCGATAAAAGGGCGCTTTGGTTTACAAACATTGCATCAGTCGGTGACGCACGTCATTGTATATAAAAGTTCGGTCTGAGTGTTTCTATGCGACGTATCAGAACCCTTTGATGAGAAAAAATGTGCCGCCGCTTCGCACGTGTTCGCTGTTATTAATACGCCTCCGAACATAATTTATTATAAAAAATTTGTGATAACGCGTGGTGCGGGTAATTGGCTAAGTGTTAATTATTTATTATCTTTGTCCTGCACATCCTTCAAGAAATACGTGTAAATATATCGAACGTTACAGGCTGCTCGGCGCATTTCCAAACACGTACCTATTTTCGAAAGCAGTTGGCGAGGAAGCAGTACGAGTAGAAGGTGCAGATTTGCCAGTCTGCATTGTTCGGCCGGCGATCATGATAGCAACAGCAGACGAACCGTGTCCTGGATGGATTAACAACTTTCACGGCGCTACGGGTATGGTTGTTGGGGCATATATTGGATTATTGCGGACTTGGCACGGCAAACATGAGAAAACAGCAGACATTATACCGGCCGATTATGTCATTTCGAACATCATTGTCGCCGCGTGGGACATTGCTCAGAATAGGTAAAGTTGTACAACCAAACTTCCTATAACGCGATTTATGCGTCCACGTTAGATGGAAACTTAAATGGAAACCGATTTTCGAACAAATTATATTTTCTTTCCACCTTTTAACCCTTTCGCTGCACTACTGAACGGGACCCCGCGTTGAAAGTGTACACATTGCGATTTTTACTTTACAACAATATACTCTCATAAATTCTACATAAAAGGTATAAAGTTATTTAATGGGTATAAAGGGTCTGATTAACAATGTACATGTGAAGAGTGTATCTTGGAAACAAAGTGATTTTTCTTTAAGGGGGTATTCCAATGTGAACGCTTAAAAAAAGCACATTTTTAACATTTTTTCTCAGAAACTGTTGCATACAATTGAGCAAACTTTTTTCCTGGAGTGTTATAGTCTAGGACAATAGAGGACAATTTTTTTATCGTTTAAAAATATTTGTGTATTTAATTATATTGGTGGTTTTACACCCATCAAAAAAATGTTTTTTGTGCTGGCGTAGACAATTTCCGCCCCCCTGGACATTTGAGACAGAAAATCGAAAGAGATGCTTAATCTGTACGGATGTGGTTATCGCATAAACCTCAGATTGCAAATTTCCATGAAAATTAAATAAATCGCGGCGTTTTGTAAAAAAGTGTAAAAAAGCAATTTTTTGCGCTATAGATAGGGCAAAATTATGGGTTATAATCAACATTTTAACATGGTTGAGCTTCATGAGATAGCCACAAGTATGCTGAATATTGTATTATTATTTGAAATCAATCTATAAAGCCGTTTTTGAGTAATCATCTACGCCATTTGCAAAAATCTTGTTGATGCGCGTGCACTTAGAGCCTCTGCTTTGAAACGTTATTACTAGTCAGAAAGGACGGAATTGTCTAAACCGACTCTGGGATATTAATTCTACGACGATAAACTATCGATAACGATAAACTTCTCCCATGTACATTATTCTCTGAATTTAGTTTCTTGCGATTGTTTGACCTCTATACAGCTTTGTGAAAAGTTGTGAGATCTCCCATAAAGGCTCCAACATTTTCTTGGTATCTATATCCTCCTTCTGAAGTAGCAGTGGCTGAATAACTAATCCCAAGCGTGATAATGCCGAACCAACTAAATTTTAGGTGACTGAAAAATATCGCCTCTTTTAAACTAGCCATCATTTAAAGATGCTGCCACCTCAGGGTTTAATTTAGGAACTTCGAGGAGACGTTCTCCTACACGAGGATATGTTTTCCAACCACGCATCCTTTACCTCTTTTTTCTGACCTGATTTTAGCCATGTCTTCCAGCGAAAAGTAACGTGACAAGATAAAACCAAGTCATTTTGCTTGAAAACTGGTTCCTCTCTGGTAAACTTTTCTGAATCATTGCAATCGAAGTCGTTGACGCATAGAAAGAGAATGCCAACAGCACACGGTGTTCCCAAGCGGTCACCCGTCCAAGTACTGACCGTGCTCACTGCTGCTTAACTTCAGTAATTGGCCGAGAATCGGTACATTTAAGGGGACATTCTACTTTCTCGAAGAATCCCGAAAAAATCGATTTTTTTTTAGCCTTATTCGAAAGTATATACAGCGCGATATGTCCTTAAATTTGCAGCGATAAATTCGAAAAATTTGGAAAGTTATAGGCCTCGATGTAACCCACCTCGCGCAGATAGAAGGGTAACGTAAATTTATGACCGGTCGGGCCGTTTTGCACGATAAAAATTTTCAGCGATCTTTATTTATTCTAAGAAATTATCTAATTCGGAAACGATTTAAAAAGATCACCCAAATGTAAACATTGCATTGGTAAACTTTACGAAGGAGCGTGTTCCGCGCACCAAAATAACATCTAAAATCATCTTTTTCTTTAATTGACGATGTCTGTTATGTTTTTTATTAAAAATACATGCATTCAGTATTCAAACAGTTTTCAAAAAGACGTATCGTTTTAATATGGATCGAAAACAAATTTAAAATTTGTATTCGAGACCCTGTCGTTCGCGAAAAGAACGTTTATTGGAAATCAGCATACAAGTGAATGCATTTAAAGTTTACGCTATGTTTTTTCATCTTAAAAAAAAATTAAAGAAAATGCTGATCTGCATGTAAACATTGATCCGGCTATGAATTATTGTATGTTACAATTTACTACGTAAGAATCTTTTATATACAAAAATTCGATATGCAAAACTTTAAATGCGTTTTTCTCAGTACTATATTTTTTCAACTGGCGTGCACGATTCCAAAAAAACGATTCGATTAATCGGTCCGAGATTTTAAAATATTATTCTACATACTTCTGCCTATCGTATGAACCACGGGTGTGTTAATTAATCAATATTTTCTCGTTTTTTTCCATCATAAAAAGACAGAAAAAGTGCCATTTTCGATGAACCTGTTTTTGAAAAGTCAGTCATTTTGAAAGTTTTCATGATGCTTTTTCTCCGTGGCTCATGCGATAGTGGTTAGGGGACACATGTAAATTAAGAATTCCGTGTTCTGTTTTTATTTTCTGATTATCCTAACGACCGCAATCACGAATCGTGTTATATGAAACCGTGTTATAGGAGGGCTCCAGCAATCAAGAATTATTTATATATAAAAATTTGTAAAAACATTTACGTTAAAAAAAATATTTTTGTATACATAAAGGTCGATATGATACAATGTGAAAGTTTCAAATTGCTGCGTTTCTACTTTCGATAAGAAATAAATGATTGAAAATCAGTACAATTTTTCGATGAGAAAGTAGAATGTCCCCTTAAGCAAGATTTTACCGTCGGTAAAATAGATTCCGCTGCGGCGTTTTCTGATATACCATACATATTTGTACATATCTGCACCTATGTATACATGATGCTGTGATTAGGAATAACTTTGGCTCTGTCTTACCTCTCGTGTAAGCTCAGCCGTGAAAAATAAATTCGATCATTGTCTTATCTCTCGTATAAGCTCGATCGTCAAATGTGACTTATGGGTTATGTCTCGCATAACCTCAACTCGAAATTAATACTCCGTCAATACTATTTCTTAACTTACTTGCTATATTCGAAAGATCTAGCGATTGATGAATCTAGCACGGTAAATCGGCTCTGGCACGATGGCGCTATCTGAAGAATTTTCAGATTCCACCATTAAATTGACCGATGCATGTTGTTGAAGCACATTCGTCCTATCTAGCAGTTTCTCAAGCCTTTTCAATCTTTTCCGAAGGTCTTCATTTTCCTTTTCATGTGAAGATGACTTCTCTTATGTTTGCCCACGACATTATTCCCAAAATTCACTGAACTCTGAAATCTGAAAAACTTATTTCTCTGAACGTGACACTTTCGGCACGAAAAAAAAGTTACGACGAAGAGACCGCAGGTAGGCGCCAAACTTCAAGTTTGTGAAAACTCTAAAAACGTAACATTGAGTAGGTAGGCGAAATGGTACTACATCTGTAATCTCGAGGGCGAGCCTCGAAGTATGATTGCAGTTTAATACAATAACAGTTTTTTTAAAATAATCGATTAAAAATTACATTTATCACTTCGTTGTCTGTTGCATCCGAAACCATATACCTTTACCCGTGAATAAATATAGTGTTTACATTATTACAAAAATGACTAAAAATCCTGTAGTAAAATCCATGATTGTAAGCAAACATATAATATACACAATAACAATCATTTCTAAATAAATTTATAAACAACCAGTTGATATAACTGCAAGTTAGTATAATTACATTTTGATATAATAACTGCTTGTTAAGATAATTTTTTTATAATTGCATTTATTACATCGTTGTCTACTGCATCCAAAAGCATATATCTTTACCTTAATAATTACTTTCTTTACACTATTACAAAAATAACTGAAAATACTGTAGCAAAATCCGGAATATAACTAAAAATCCGTGAATGCGCCAACTACCCAAAAACATGTCATCCGAAACCATATACCTTTACCCGTGAATAAATATAGTGTTTACATTATTACAAAAATTACTAAAAATACTGTAGTAAAATCCATGATTGTAAGCAAACATATAATATACACAATAACAATAATTTCTAAATAAATTTATAAACAACATGTTGATATAACTGCAAGTTAGTATAATTACATTTTGATATAATAACAGCTTGTTAAGATAATTTCTTAATAATTGCATTTATTACTTCTTTGTCTATTGCATCCAAAAGCATATATCTTTACCTTAATAATTACTTTCTTTACACTATTACAAAAATGACTGAAAATACTGTAGCAAAATCCGGAATATAACTAAAAATCCGTGAATGCGCCAACCACCCAAAAACATGTATTTTTATTTTTAGTTACTTTTAGTTTTATTTGTATTTATTTTTACTTTATATTTTTAGTTATTATTAGTTATTTTTCAGGCGCTCAATCCCTTTGTGCATCACAGACACTGCAGTCACAGCAATGGACTGCAAAGAATCCACAGAAAGCAAGGACTCGAATACAACCAACTGCGATGCTGCTGTATTAGATGCAAAAGTGTGCGACCCAAAGTACGATACCAAAGAGATACCCATTTACAATGTAGTCTCATCGTGCCAAAATCCCATTACATGGGGCGAGGTTTTCAAGCACACTCAGTCATCTGCAATGGATGTTCCGACAGTACATAGTCTCTGGTATTGCTCGTTGAATATGCGCAGGGACCTGTTTCTTCATCATATTTATACATTATTCCTACATCTGATACCTGCAGTTATTGTGGACACTTTGGCATACTGCACCGGACGAAAGCCCACGTAAGTTGATTTACACAATTATATTAACATAGCTGTATTACTATTCTTACTATTGGGTTGGCAACTAAGTGACTGCGTATTTTGTCGATAGATGGACTTTACACTTTCTTTTGTTTTGTTAACGTGGTCATTGCATCTAACCTATATTTTTTTTCCTGTTATTTGGTCTTCTACCTTTAATTTAGCAAAAAATTATATCGATTTGTGCTTTATTTTTGTTTTTATCCCAATTTAAAAATGGAAGAACAAGGCATGCACTTCAGACATATTTTATTATATTACTTCTGATAAGGCAAGAACGCATCGCAAGCACAAAAGAAGTTATGTGCCGTATATGGAAATGAAACCTTGAAAGAAAGGCAGTGTCAAAATTGGTTTGCCAGATTTCGTTCTGGTGATTTTTCACTGAAAAATGCTCAACGATCTGGCCGTCCAATTGAAGTCGATGAGATCCATATCAAGGCCATTATTGATTCAGATCGTCATAGTACAACACGTGATATTGCGGAGAAGCTCAATGTATCGCGTACATGCATTGAAAAAAAATTAAAAATGCTTGGTTATGTCAAGAAACTCGATTTATGGATCCGTCACCAACTTAAGAAAATTCATTTGACGCAACGCATTAGCATCTGCGATTTGCTTATGAAACGCAACGAAACTGACCTATTTCTGAAAAGCCTAATTACTGGCGACGAAAAGTGGATAGTTTATAACAACGTAAATCGGAAGAGATCGTGGGTGATGAAAGATGAACCAGCCCAAACGACATCAAAAGCAGAGATTCGCCAAAAAAAGATTATGCTGTCAGTCTGGTGGGATTACAAAGGAATTTTGTACTTTGAACTTATGCCACAAAACCAAACGATCAATTCAGGCGTGTACGTTTAACAACTCGCCAAACTGAGCGATGCAATTCAAGAAAAGCGGTCGGTATTGTCAAATCGTAAGGGTGTCGTTTTTCACCATGATAATGCAAAGGCCCATACGTCTTTGATCACTGGCTGAAAATGATTGGACCTGGGTTGGGATGTTTTATCACATCCATCATATAGCCCTGATCTTGCGCCTTCAGACTACCATTTGTTTCGTTCCATGCAGAACCCCTTAAATGATAAAATTTTTAATAATGCTGATGATGTCAGATCACATTTAATTCACTTTTTTGATAGCAAAGATCAGAAATTATATGAACGTTGAATTTTGACACTGCCAGAATGATGGCAAAAGGTCATCAACAAAAACGGACAGTATCTAATTAACTAAAGTTATATTTTTAAACAAAAACTAAGAATTTTCCTTCTTATTTGAAATGCGCAATCACTTAGTTGCCAACCCAATATTTAATTATATAATTATATAATTATAAAATTATATAATTTTTCTTAATCTTGTTTGTCGCCGTTCAATCTGGATTCTTTTGATAATTATTCTAATTATTTAAACTTAAGCTGTCGGACATGTGTCAAATTTATTATTAGGCGCTAATTTTTTGCAATGGATCTTTATTTTTTTTTATTTTTTATTTATGGATTCCACAGTCCTTCTTAAACTTTCCTTAAAAAATATCCCACTGTTTTACATACTTTTTCCTTGATCATTTTATTCATAATTATTTATACCTATTACATAACTGTTAACTTGATTTAAAATTGCGACATAGATTATTTTATTACGGTACACGAAATTATTACAGATTTGGTTCATAACAGAAATTATGATTACAGGAAGCAATAAATTTAATAAATATTAAGGTGTATATGCTAATTAATATTTTAATCATTTGAATGTTATGATTCATCCCTTCTGAAATGTTACTTAATTTCTTTACGGTGTAGAGAAGCTTCAAAATTCAAGACATACGTAATTAATCAGTTGTGTACAAATTTTTAAACGATTTACAAATAATAATATCATTTAACTAACAATTATTTTCCCACCATTTAAAAAGATAAGTAATTTCTTTTGTTCATTATAGATTGTTGAGCGCCTACAGAAAAGTACACAAATCTAGTGGAGTGATATCCTTCTTTTCTACCGACGAGTGGATGTTTCGGAACAACAACGTTATGAAACTCTGGGATAAATTAAATTCAATTGACCGTAGGTTGTTCAACTTCAATATCGACAATTTAAACTGGCCAAATTATCTTTATTACCATGTCAGAGGCCTCAGAATATATCTTCTCAAGGATCCATTGAGCACCTTGCCCCAAGCAGTTGCAAGATATAAAAAGTATGTATCATTAATTCATATTTGTTCAGTAGTTGTATGTAGAGTGACTTGAAAATAGGTGGTCAAACTTATTTTATATACTATTCTTCCTAAAGATGAAAAAATATTTACAGACGCAGATACAAAAAAACGTGCTTCCTAAGGTATATTTTAGGATGGCTTAAAAGTCACTTACAGAAATTAGTGAAAATAATTTCTTCCTATGACAAAATATACTTTGGACTATGTCTCATAGACTGTTCAAAATATTCAAGTTTCGCTGATTTCTCCGCGCAAATATTCAAATAAATCATGCTGATGGAATGTCTTCGCTATGAAACATTATATACATACTAATTTGCTTAGAGTAAAGATTATTAGTAACATATCGGGCCTCTGATGACGTGAAATACTTGTGTCACACATTTAATGATATAAGATATTGAAATACTTGAAAAGTTTGAAATACTTGTGTCATAGTTCCTAAAAAAAATAAGTGATAACACTAAAGGAATATTTAAGTCTGAAGATTTGCCACATAATATTTAATTCCTTTAGTGTATTACAAAAAGCATGAATCAAACCTTTAAAAGACTCCATACCAAAAGTAACAAAGACACACACCATCCATAGAATTCCATGCAAGAAATGCAATGAAGTTTATATTGACCAAATCAAAAATTATTTTGAAATTAGAACTGACCAACATACCAAAACTTCAAACAATTTTTCAGAGTATAGAACCACATTGGCACAATAGCACTTAGACACAGAGTATTTTTTTGATTTTAATAATGCCGGAATATTAGACTAGGGAATATTACTTCAAGAAAGACTGATACTTGAATTAGTATACTTCATCTTAGAAAAATGAGTTAATAACAGATACGGGGAAACTTGGTATTAACAATTCTTATAAATCAATTTTAATATGGCAGATTTATTTTCGAGGTTTGGAATAACTTGGCTACACTATAGCATGTAACAGATCATTAAACTTTATTTGCTGTCCAATTCTGAGGTACTTTTTATTGATTAGTTACTAACAGACACGGGGAAACTTGCTATCAACAACTCTCGTAAATCAATTTTAATATGGCAGAATTATTTTCTTGGTTTACAATAATTTGATTACACTGTAGCATATAATAGATCATTAAACTTTATTTGCTGTTCAATTTTGAGGTATTTACCGCCGACGTAAACATAATCCATACAATAATAACATTGAATGGTGTTTTTGTCGATTGATCTATTTGGGATTTGTAAGGTTAGACTTAGGTTGGACGAAGAAAGTTTTGAGCGAAGTGTTGGGCATAATTTTTGGTCACCGATTCTCGTCATGAACGTATAATGCAATATTACGTGTTACGCATCTTTTCTAACATGACATCACTATATGAAGTTTCAAAATTTAAAAAACGGCAGAAATTTAAAAACGTCACTTTCCCTTGAAGAGGGCACGCATACATTATCGAAACATTGGGTCTCTATGTATTTACAAATATTTCAAAGAATTTAAATTTGTTTTATTGCCAGTGACAAGTACATGCTAATAATTATTTTCACTTTCATTTAATTGGACGGTTGAAGAAAAACAGAGTCACAACTGCTTTCGGCGTAAACCTACTTTGCACTCACGTATTCGTTACTTCAAACAAAACAAATTATAACAGTACTTGAAATTCTAAGCCTTACAGTTTTGTTACGAGATCTTCTATGTGAACATAAAGATCTTTTTTCATGTTCTGGAAAAGTGAAATACGATACTAAAGTTTGACCATGTATTTGCGCCACCCTGTATACTCATATTTGAATGACCATAATGCTTAATGATGACTTTTATCTCCACAGATTCAAAATTGCTCATTACACACTCCATACACTCTACTGGGGCTTAGTGACATGGTATCTGTATCCGTACATCACTGCCTACTTCACATAGGCAGTCACTCACTATTCCATGACAGTGTAAACTGCAAAATAAATTATTCTCTTACCAAGTTTTTTTATTGATTAAAATATATATTATGCATTGTGGAGCATCAATAACCCGTGTATGTTACAATTCATTGCGTACCGTAAAAATAATTGCGAAACATTAAATAACGCCATGGACGGTATATGGCTAGAATTATATCCGTATATATGCCTATGGATGAATTAAAATACCGATTCCGCGTGAAATTGAGCGTATTGTGAGCAGTCTGGTTCTGAAAAAGACGGAAGATGGAATGGACAAAAAAATAATCAATTGCACCAAAATAATATTATAAAATAATATTATATTATATGTTGGTTCTCTGAAATACCTACAAACAGTCAACATGTACAAAGTGATGAAAAGGGACTTTAGTATTTCTGAAGTATCGTCAATGATGGAAGAAAATGTCAAGTTATTTATCCTTCCCGTGTATGCTATAATTCATTGCGTACCGCAGAAATAATTGCGAAACATTAAATAAAGTCATGGACGGAATATGGGCTAGAATTATCTCCGTGTATATGCCTCTGTATGAATTAAATTACCGATTCCGCGTGAAATTGAGCGTATTGTGATCACTCTGCTTCTGAAAACGACAAAAGATGGAAGGGACAATAAATCATCAATTGCACCAAAATAATGTTATAGAATAATATTATATTATATGTTGGTCCTTTGACATACCTGCAAATAGTCATAAGTGTTGGAAAGGGATTTTAGTATCTCTAAAGTATTGTCAATGGTGGAAGAAAATTATTACTCATTTTACCATGATCTGCAGTGTTTAATAAAGAGCAATTTGCACCGAAAATAGGCTATTGTAATTGTACGTATTTTGCTATGTTTGAACCGCGATGCGACGAAATACTGCAGAGTATAATTAAATCGTGTAAAATAAAGATAACGCAGAGTTGTTAGAAGCCGAAGTATTGAAGCATCGATCTAATATCCATTGCTTTTACAAGATCGCAAATTTTTAGTAAAATTTTTTGCACCGGTCATCGGTGTCCACCGTGGCAGTCAATGTGTTAATGAGTAACAAATGCCACCGCTTACACTATACGGACATTAATATATACGTGAAACGCTATAATGCGTCGTCGCATACTGCATTGGTTATTCGTGATTATGTGAAAAGATTCGACCCATATCGTTCCACAACCACCGTCGTAGTCGCCGAATTTACCTCCGTGTCATTTCTGCCTATCTCTCGGCTTAAAAATCGCTGCGCGCTTTCAAGATCATTCCGAAAAACGAATTTAACCGTTGTTTTGAGGACTCGAAAAAACGTTTGCAAAAGTGTATCGTCCCTAATGGGGACTACTATGTAGAGGATGAAATCAATTTATCAATTAAATAAGCCGCTTGTGTTTTAATTGAGGGGTCTTACTTCGTTTTGATCATAGTACATGCACAGAGTGCCGGGAAAATAATCAAACTTTTTAAATTAAAAAAGAAAAAGATTTGGTTGTTTTGGCAATTTTGTTTATTTTTATTCAAAATACATCTCTTCCGTATCGATACACCCCCGGGTACGTTCAATCAATGCTTACATAGTTTTTTTTAGGTTATTTGTCAGAATCGCCTCAAGGACCCTCGTCACGGCCTTTTGGACTTGTGTAACGTCGTCATAAAACGTTTCTTTCGTAGCCAATTTTAATTTCGGGGACAGGAAATACTCAGATGGTGACAAATCAGGGGAATACGGAGGATCTTGAAGAACACAGACTTGTTTTTTCGGCTAAAATTCTTGAACGTCGACGGACCTGTGAGATGGTGCATTCGATTGCAACAAGAACCAACTTTCCGGCTCTCGATATTCTTCCCTCACTCGAACGATTCTCGCCTATAAACGCTCCATAACACCCAAATAATATTCGTCAGTGACATTTTGACCCTGTGCAACGAATTCCCGAAGTATAATACCTTTAGAGTCGTAAAAACAAATCAACATTGTCTTCTCTCGTCACTTCTGAAAACGCAATTTTTTCGATTTCGGAGAGGACGGACACTTCCACGTAGCATTTCGGCGTTTTCTTTGAGGATCGTACTTGGAGCATCAAGTCTCATCACCAGTTACAACAGGTTCCAGGAATGTGCGGTTCAGTCTAGCAGTTTTAATTAATCCCTACAATATTCAACACGAGCAATTTCTTGTTCCTCAGTTAAGGCGCGAGGAACAAATCGAGCATTTACTTTCCGTTTATTTAAATCATTCGTCAAAATTTCTTTGGTCGTATTTAATTCGTCTGCTATCCATCTCACAGTCGAATTTGCATCGTAGGCGATCATTTCACGCATTTTTTCTACCAACTCATCGCGATATTTGTTTTTACGGCGGCCTGGCTTTGGCTCGTGTTCCAAAGCATCACGTCCGTTCTGAACGAGCTTATACCACTCGAATACACGTGTACGGGATAAGCAATCATCACCATAAACTTTTTTCATCATTTCAAATGTTTCTGTAAAACTTTCACCGAGTTTGAAGAAAAATTCAATATTAGCTCTTTGCTCCATCGTGTTCTTGTGACGACGTGACAAAAGGTACCCTGACTTTAAGCACTATAACCTAACAATCTGTCGATCTATAACAATGATCGCGGGCGCGTTCTGTGACGGAAACATACAGCCTTCAAATTATATATTGTTTTCAGAGATGGCATTAGTAATTTTCCATAAATTTAAAAAGTTCCGTTATTTTTCCGACAGTTTATATATATGTTCCATAATGACAACGTTTATTATCAATTGATACACATGTAGTATATTATATGTAATAGGAAAAAAAAGTAATTTAAAAACAGCGTTTGGAACCCATAAGACTGCTAGAACCTATAAAATTGATCGGACTTAGTTCATTAATCAGTTAAGCGCGGAATTTAATTTTAGAAATCCTTTACAGGGTGCGAAATTAAAATCAAGCAATGACGTGTATACATGTCAAACACAGGATAACTTGTCCTATTATAAATTTCGCTACTACTGCTGTCTGAGTCACCTATCTGGAGGTTAAATTTTGTAATTTATTGTATTAACATTCTTTTTTTCTACAGTTATAATTATTATTATTATAATCATATTTTATAATTATTGTACTATTACAATTTTAATTATAACATTATTTATATTTTAACAATAACTGTGGAAACACGCAGGTTTCCTTCAGATGCTTCAAAGGCGAGGAAGAGAGAGATTTTGGATCGAATGCTTGAGATTCTTGTATTCAATTCAAGAATATCTAGGACTCTGCCTCGTAGAGCAAAGGGACAGTATTGGTCCTGCTAATTGTTTACACAATTTCTCCGCAAATCAACGCTCGCCGTTCAATTCGCGGTGTACGTATGTAATTGGTTTTGCAATATAAAATAGTTAGCGGATCTGTTGGTATATATAAGAGAAACATACCACCAAATAATATTCTTATTGTATTTTATTGAAATTTCGAGTTTTAATAGTCAATGATAATTTTTTATTTTACGCGACCAGCATACACGTCATACGCACCGCAATTGAGATTTGGTTTGACGTGTATACACGTCAAACGCGCTTAACTGATTAAAGTGGTGCTTACACTTTCTGGCATCTTGTGCTCTTTATGGTTTTTTGCAAATCTTTTCCCAGCGAAATGGGATGACATCACCGCATTTCATCAGTATACCAGGTTGCTCAATAAGTTTTGTCGTTCGATAAGAAAAACACAATGTTATGGTTCAAAATACACTTTATTATTCAGTATAATCTCCCTGAACATTAATGCACTTGCTCCAACGATCCTCCAATCTGTGGATCCCGTCCCTGAAGTGAGATTCCGGAAGGTCTGCAAAATACGCTTCAACAGCCGTTATGACCTCTTCATTTGACGAAAAACGCTTGCCACGCATAAATTTTTTGAGTTCTGGAAACAAATGGAAGTCGCTGGGGGCCAAATCTAGTGAATACGGCGGATGCTCCAACAATTCGAACTTTAATTCATGGATTTTAGCCATTGTCAAAATGCTCTTGTGACACGGTGCGTTGTCCTGATGAAAAAGGATTTTTTTCTTCTGCAAACCGGGTCTTTTTTCACGAATTTTTTCCTTCAACTGGTCCAAAAGGTTGCAATAATATTCAGAATTAATTGTTTTACCAGTTTGCAAGTAATCCACAAATAAAATTCCTTTCGCATCCCAAAAAACTGATGCCAGAACCTTCTTGGCCGATTTCTGGACACGAACTCGTTTCGAAGCCGAACAACCAGGTTCACACCACTCTTTAGCCTCTTGTTTTGATTTAGGATCATGGTGATAGACCAAAGTCTCATCCATAGTGATGAATCGACGCACAAAATCTACTTTATCCTTTTTAAAACGCTCCAAATGTTGTTGAGAAAGTCGCATTCGAATGTGTTTTTGTTCAATTGTTAGCGAATGCGGCACCCATTGTGCACACAGCTTTTTAAAACTCAAAATTTCATTTAAAATGTGACTCACACTGCCTAATGAGATGTGTAGAGCCTCTACTAAATCCCTCTCAGTCAATCGACGATCTTCCAAAACCATATCCTGTACTTTGGCTACGATCTCTGGTGTTGATGCGGTTTTTCGACGTCCTTCACGTGGATCGTCTTCAAGGCTTGTACGACCACGTTTAAATTCAGCAACTCATCTTTCTACTGTTCTAATTGAAGGTGAACGTTCATTATACACTCTTAACATTCATTCGTAAATTTCTTTTGGTGCTACACCTTCCAAAAATAAGAATTTTATCACTGTACGATATTCAATTTTTTCCATTGTCGAAAATACTGTGACACGGCAACACTAAATGGCTTGTAAACAAAGAATGAATTGACTGATTGAAATGAACCTTCACATACGTTGATAAGAAGAGTGAATCAACAAAACAAAAACAAATTTGGACTAGTAGCAACGCCCTCAACAAAACAAAACAAAACTTATTGAACAACCTGGTATACACGTCAAACGCGCTTAACTGATTAAAGTGGTGCTTACACTTGCTGGCATCTTGTGCTCTTCATGGTTTTTTGCAAATCTTTCCCCAGCGAAATGGGATGACATCACCACATATCATCAGTATAAATCGGTCAGTGTTGCTTGTGTACAAACACTCTCTACGCTGACGACAAACGTCGCTGGTTAATTATATGCAGGCAACCTAGCGATACTTCTTCGAGCCGGAATTCTATTTATCATCGAACGTCGCGAGTGACGTTGACCCCTTGAATACATTATGTGGCCAAAGTTCACGGTCCGTACCTTTCTTTCCGGTTATTGACTTCGTGTTTTCAAACCAATGCAATCTATTTTCGGGCAGATATGACTCCGATTTTTTCAATTCAGATTATTATTGAAACAGGCAATAGAAATATTTGTACACGATGTTGTGGGAGATATATCTAAGCGAAAATGTGTCTATTGTGTTAAATGCATAAATAGGCACATGGTGATAGGGGTCAGAGGAAGTGAAGATATACATAGATACTGACGAATTATTTACTTTACGCATGTTTTATCGTATTTTTCAAATTTATATAAGCTTATGAAAATATTAGTATTATCCGAGTATCTGGTTCCTAACAAACTTATTCCATTCGGATAAGTAGTAAAAACTAGGTGTTGGTTAATATTGCTGAAGTTCGTTAAAAACTGTATAGTTTGCCATTGATAAGACTGGGGACGAATATTCTCTGATTATCTTTTTGTTAAAAACTTGTTCTATTCTTATATGGAAACTTGTAATTAGATCCGTGATATACATATTATAACTAAATTAAAAGAAAAATAAATAAAAACATAATAAATGTTTATATAATATATAAATATAATGTAACAAAAATGTAATGAATGTTTATACGGTAATTTACGGTATTTTATACGGTAAATATATGTTTACGGTATTTTGTACGGTAAAATACGGTAATTAAAACGGTATACTTTACCGCTGACAAAGCAAGAAAGTTTCAACTGTCAAATTATCAAGTTGCCAGCAAGACAAATTTGTTCAATTTTTATAAGAAGTAAAAATATATGTGAAAATTGTATAGTTCGTTACCAATGAAGGTAAAATTATCTGTATCTGTTTGTTAACAAATTCTCATTGTCACAAGAAGCAAAAGTGATTGATAAACGTTGTTAAAATTTATTTAAAAGTCTTTTAGGCATTATATAATTATACGTGCAGTCCGTGAATATGAATCTATGAGTTGTTATGAAGGAAAAAAAGATTTCAAATTATGGATACTGCAGGAAATGCGTGCTACAAGCAAGTATACAAGTAAGCCAGCATATCTTATATCTAAAGAATAGATCTGTTATTGCAAAACGAGTATATTACATGAGTTAATTGTAAAAACTGTGAATAATGTCCGTTCATCAATATTTTCTGAGTATCACGAACATATGTAAAATGACAATGTCAAATGTAATTACATTATACATTTAATCAAAGTCACAACTTTCCATTACGGCAACGTGCGATTGCATTGTAAGAGAAATAATTCGTTAACAGGTCATGACAGAATAAGAAGCAAACTTACCAGAACTATTTTATTTTGCATTCAATAGTTATGAATGTATAATTTTTTTGTAGACATCTCTGTGTACCTCTTACCACATTTTATAGCAAATCTAAATTAAAAACGAATAATTACAAAGTGAATATTATCAATACCTTGATTAAAATTTAATTTTTCGAAATCATGATTTCTAAAATAGGTTAGAATGAGCGCTATTGAAAATGTAGTATGATATGTACTATTGAAAATGTATTTTCTCTGTAGGAATTCGCGCAAAATGGATTAATCTATTCCGGGATCCCAAATAATTACTTACTTAAATTTTTGGTGAAAGATCGAATATTTCATTACATTGTTGTACATTCAGACTCTCTCCTGTGTGTGTCGACAATCACAGATATGCTCTGGTGGAGGTCCAAAACAAAAGAGTCAAAAAACAAGCGACTGGCTCTCTCCCGCCAAATCCTTTGTTCTGCTCGGAGTCAATCAGCTTTTTCAGTCTTATGTAAGCTTTGATAACGCGAGCAACGTTTTCTTAATTTTTTTTCCGATACCCTAATTTATACTAAATGGATACTGTAGTAAATCGTGATCTTTTTCTTGAAAAGTTAAATGGGTAAACGAGAAGACAATTGTTTTCATTTTTCTCAAGAGAAGTATTCTAAAATACTTTCTGAAGTGGTTTCTGCTAAAATTAATTGCAACACACCTTTGGATTACAGACGATTAAAACGTTTTGATGTTTTAAAAATTAATGATGAAGAGAAGTTAATTGTACCATTAAACCCAGGGGAAGCGAACATACAGTATTATGTTACCAATGAAGAATTGTACAGTATACTATTAGGTGTACAACTTTGCTTCCGCCGTTTTTTTCCGAAATTCGAGGCTTTATTGTAAAAAACTGGTTATACGTTTATGATTCAAATTTGTCAATCGCTGGTCAAATGAAACACAGTGTACCTAAGAAAGGCATTATGAAGTCAATGGTTAGTTCTGAATCAACATTCACCATTCGTGCAATTGGTGAATGTCAACTTCATAAGACCAGTGTAAATCAGAAATAAGTGTGCCATTTAGCAAATATTTCGGACATACACCAAGCGACTATGTCAATGTTGACATTCACCGGTGAAAGTCGACATTCTCCAGATTTCGGTGTTTCACTGTAACATATATAACTGACCACATTTAACCGTTTGACTACTATGGTCGTATATATGCGTCCGCCGAAATTTATCAGTACCGACTATGGGCGCATAGATGTGCTTGCGTTTTCTAGTTATTTCGATTTCTTACCTATAGCTGCCATACTTATCAACGTATGAGCTGAATACAGATGCATTTTTTATCACATAATTTTCTTCCATTATTCAATTTGGCATAAGTGAAGAACTATCATTAGAACTAATACATAGAACACATATATATCTCAGGCTTTAATTTTGCACTGATGTAAAAAAAATCTTTTTTTTCTTTTATCTTATCATACATACAACACATATATGTCCCAGGCTTTAACTTTGCACTCATGTAAAAACAATCTTTCTTTTTTCTTTTACCCTATTATAATGAATAAATTTATCACCTGAAATATTAGAAATGTAACCCGCCTCCTTTATTATCTTTCAAAAAATCCGTCTCGAAAGAGTTAAATTGGCGTAAATGAAGAATTATCATTAGAAGTTACTTGCGCTTTATATAATCAATCAATAGACTTCACACTAGTGAAAAGTATGTCCTCCTCAGCGAGCATTTTGGCCGGAAGTACTCAGCAGCTAAAGGGTTAGATAGAATAGAAACAATATATTGGTTTGGCAACTAAGTGATTGCGGATTTTGTCGATCGATGGACTTTACACTTTCTTTTGTTTTGTTAACTTGGTCATTGCATCTAACCTATATTTTTTTCTTATTATTTGGACTTCTACCTTTAATTTAGCGAAAAAATTATATCGGTTAGTGCTTTAGTTTTGTTTTTATCCCAATTTAAAAATGGAAGAACAAGACGTGCACTTCAGACATATTTTATTTTATGACTTCCGAAAAGGCAAGAACGCATCGTAAGCACAAAAGAAGTTATGTGCCGTATATGGAAATTAAGCCTTGAAAGAAAGGCAATGTCAAAACTGGTTTGCCAGATTTTGTTCTGGTGATTTTTCACTGAAAAATGCTCAACGATCTGGCCGTCCAGTTGAGGTCGATGAGATCCATATCAAAGCCATTATCGATTCAGATCGTCATAGTGCAACACGTGATATTGCGGAGAAGCTCAATGTATCGCATACATGCATCGAAAAAAAATGAAAAATGCTTGGTTATGTCAAGAAACTCGATTTATGGATCTCTCACCAGCTTAAGGAAATTTATTTGACGTAACGCATTAACATCTGCGATTCGCTTGTGAAACGTAACAAAACTGATCCTTTTCTGAAAACCCTAATTACTGGCCACGAAAAGTGAATAGTTTATAACAACGTAAATCGGAAGTGATCGTGGGTGATGAAAGATGAACCAGCCCAAACGACATCAAAAGCAGAGATTCGCCGAAAAAAGATTATGCTGTCAGTCTGGTGGGATTATAAAGGAATTTTGTACTTTGAACTTATGCCACAGAACCAAACGATCAATTCAAACGTGTACGTTCAACAACTCGCCAAACTGAGCGATGCAATTCAAGAAAAGCGGCCGGTATTATCAAATCGTAAGGGCGTCGTTTTCCACCACGATAATGCAAGGCCCCACACATCTTTGATCACTGGCCAAAAATTATTGGATCTGGGTTGGGATGTTTTATCACATCCACCATATAGCCCTGATCTTGCGCCTTCAGACTACCATTTGTTTTGTTCCATGCAGAACTCCTTAAATAGTAAAATTTTTAATAACGCTGATGATGTCAGATCACATTTAATTCAGTTTTTTGATAGCAAAGATCAGAAATTTTATGAACGTGGAATTTTGACACTGTCAAAATGATTGCAAAAGGTCATGGACAAAAACAGACAGTGTCTAACTGAATAAAGTTATATTTTAAAAAAAAATTAAGAATTTTCCTTCTTATTTGAAATCCGCAATCACTTAGTTGCCAACCCAGTAGAAGGCTGTCTCGACTGCCCCAAATGTAAGAAAACGAAGAAAGTGTCGACAACTGTGCGTTGTTTTGAACTGGAGTGTGACTCATGAGATGGCAGAATAAAGTCAAATTTAGTGGAGATTGAAATCGTTCATAAACGCAATTGTGAGACGTGGAAGATCCGGGTTCCTGCGTTGTTATTGCAGCATGAGCAAGTTTTTTAAGAACGTAAATGACATTATGAATAAACTCCGTGAGTCGACTCTAAAAACAGATAAATAGGAATTGCGCTATTCATTGCAAGGTCTTACTTAACTGCCGATAGCAGGACTATTCTATAATTTTTGCTCGGATGAGGACAGAGTGATTGAAAAAGGCAAAGAAAATGCTCAGCAATTGGACCTTCCGGTTCATGAAGGGGCATCTGGTTTCAGATAGTCGAGTTGAGCATTTTAGTTAGAATTCGGAACATTGATATACAAGGAGTTATTCGTTTTCTTACATTTAGAGCGGCTGAAACGGTTGTGTATAGCATTTCTATTCTATTTAACCCTTTTTAACTGCTGAATACTTCCGGCCAAAGTGCTCGATGAGGACGAAATGCTTTTCACTAGCGTAAACTCTATTGATTGATTATGTAAGGCGCAACTGAGTTCTACTGCTAATTCTTCGTTTACGCCAAATTGAATAATGCAAGAAAATTATTTGGTAAAGAACACATCTGTGTGCAGTTCATACATTGATAATTTTGGCTGCAATAGGTAAGAAATCGAAACGACGGGGAAACATATATGTGGCAATAGCAGTGAACACTAAACGTACCAAACGAAGTCTAATAAACTCTTTCAAAATTTACTTTAAAATCGTACATTCATTGTTATTTCTTTCGCTCATTTGACTTTCTGTAAATTCCTATATCATCTGATTATTCAATTTCTCGCTTTAATAAATTAGGAATTTCTTTCTGAAAATCAACGTTTATTTCATAAGGGATCAAATGATCCTTCATGGTAAGAATAGGTAAGTGTTAAGTATCGATACGTTCAGTGTTAAATGATCTTCATTTAAATATTGCTAATTTTCAAGCAGCATGATGAAGTTCGATAAATTTAAGTATTGTCAATTTTTAAACGAGATTTTTATATATTTGTGAATGTATTTCCATAAATTTAGGTTTTGTCGATTTTCATGCGGCAATTTTAAATTATCTTTATTTAAACATTGCTAATTTTCAAGCAGTACGATTAAATCCGATAAATTTAAATATTGTCAATTTTTAAAGGGAAATTTTGTATTTTCGTGAATGTATTTTCATAAATTTAGGCATTGTCGCTTTTCATGTGGCAATTTTAATTGATCTTCACTTAAATATTGCTAATTTTCAAACAGTACGATTAAATCCGATTAATTTAAATATAGTCAATTTTTAAACGAGAATTTTGTGTTTTTGAGAATGTATTTTTATACTTTTAGGCATTGTTGATTTTCAGGTGGCAATTTTAAATGATCTTTACTTAAATATTGCTAATTTTCAAGCAGTACGATTAAATCCGAAGAATTTAAATATTGTCAATTTTTAAACGAGAATTATATATTTTTGTGAAAGCATTTCCACAAATTGAGGCATTGTCGATTTTCATGGGGCAATTTTAAATGATTTTCAATTAAATGTTGGAAATTGTCAAGCAGTACGATTAAATCCGATAAATTTAAAAATTGTTAATTTTTAAACGGGAATTTTATGTTTTTGTGAATGTATTTCTATAAATTTATGCATTGTCGATTTTCATGCGACAATTTTAAATGATCTTCACTTAAACATTGCTCATTTTTAAGCAGTGCGATTAGATCCGATAAATTTAAGTATTGTCAATTTTTAAACGAAGATTGTATATTTTTGTGAATGTATTTCTATAAATTTAGGCATTGCTGATTTTCATATGGCAATTTTAAATGATCTTCACTTGAATATTGCTAATTTTCAAGCAGTACGATTAAATTCGATAAATTTAAATATTGTCAATTTGTAAATGGGAATTTTATATTTTTGTTAATGCATTTCCATAGATTGAGGCATTGTCGATTTTCGTGCGGCAATTTTAAATTATCTTCTTAAACATTGCTCATTTTCAAGCAGTGCGATTAAATCCGATAAATTTAAATATTGTTAATTTTTAAACGAGAATTTTGTATTTTTGCGAATGTATTTTCATAGTTTTAGGCATTGTCAATTTACAAGCGGCAATTTTAACCCTAAACGTAGCAAGCGGGGTCAAATGATCCCTTTCAAAATTTACTTTAAAATCGTACATTCATTCTTATTTCTTTCACTCAATCGACTTTCTGTAAATTATAATAGTATATCATCTGATGATTCAATTCCTCGCTTTAATAAATTAGGAATTTCTATCTGAAAATCAACGTTTATTTCATAAGGGATCAAATGATCCCTCATTGTGAAAATAGGTAGGTGTAAAGTACCGGTATATTCAGTTTTAAATGATCTTCACTTAAACATTACTCATTTTCAAGCAGTACGATTAAATCCGATAAATTTAATTATTGTCAATTTTTAAACAAGAATTTTATGTTTTTGCGAATGTATTTTGATAAATTTAGGCATTGCCGATATTCATATGGCAATTTTAAATGATCTTCACTTAAATATTGTTAATTTTCAAGTAGTATAATTAAATCCGATAAATTTAAATATAGTCAATTTTTAAACGAGAGGTTTGTATTTTTGTAAATGTATTTCGCCAAATTTAGGCATTGTCGATTTTCATGCGGCAATTTTAAATGATCTTCACTTAAATATTACTAATTTTCAAGCAGTACGATTAAATTCGATAAATTTAAATGTTGTCAATTTTTAAACGAGAATTATATATTTTTGTGAATGTATTTCCACAAATGGAGACATTGTCGATTTCATGCGACAATGTTAAATTATCTTTACTTCAATATTATTAATTTTCAAGCAGTACGATTAAATTCGATAAATTTAAATGTTGTCAATTTGTGAACCGGAATTTTATATTTTTGTGAATGTATTGTCATAAATTTAGGCATTGACGCTTTTCATACGACAATTGTAATTGAACTTCACTTAAATATTGCTAATTTTCAAGCAGTACGATTAAAACCGATAAATTTAAATATTGCCAATTTTTAAACAACAATTTTATAGTTTTGTGAATGTATTTCCATAAATTTAGGCATTCTCAATTTTCATGCGGCAATCCTAAATGATCTTCACTCAAACGTTGCTAATTTTCAAGCAGTACGATTAAATTCGATAAATTTAAATATTTTTAATTTTTAAACGAGGATTTTGTATTTTTGTGAATGTATTATCATAGCTTTAGGCATTTTCAATTTACAAGCGGCAATTTTAACCCTAAACGTAGCAAGCGGGTTCAGATAATCCCTGTCAAAATTTACTTTAAAATCGTACATTCATTGTCATTTCTTTCACTCAATCGACTTTCTGTAAATTTAAATATGTTCAATTTTTTTGATAAATTATATTTTTTCTGAAAATCAACGTTTATTTCAAATTGAGGATCAAATGATCGATTTAAATAGGTAGGTGCAATTTATATTCAGTTTTAAATGATCTTCACTTAAACATTGCTCATTTCCAAGCAGTACGATTAAATCCGATAAATTTAAATATTGTCAATTTTTAAACGAGAATTTTATGTTTTTGCGAATGTATTTCGATAAATTTAGGCATTGCCGATATTCATATGGCAATTTTAAATGATCTTCACTTAAATATTGCTAATTTTCAAGCAGTACGATTAAATCCGATAAATTTAAATACTGCCAATTTTTAAACAACAATTTTATAGTTTTGTGAATGTATTTCCATAAATTTAGGCATTGACAATTTTCATGCGGCAATCCTACATGATCTTCACTCAAGCATTACTCATTTTCAAGCAGTACGATTAAATTCGGTACATTTAAATATTTTTAATTTTTAAACGGAAATTATGTATTTTTGTAAATGTATTTTCATTCCTCTAGGCATTGTTGATTATCAAGCAGCAATTTTGACACTAAACGTACCATGCGGGGTAAAATGACCCCTTTCCAAATTTACTTTAAAATCGTACATTCATTGTTTCTTCTTTCGCTCATTTGACTTTCTGTAAATTCTTGTATCATCTCATTATTCAATTTCTCGCTTTAATACACTAGGCATTTCTTTCTGAAAATCATATTTATTTTTGTTATGTTTATGTTTATTTCATAAGGGGTCAAATGACCTCTCATGCTAAGAATAGGTAGTTGTAAAGCATCGGTACGATTAGTGTTAGAGTTATAGTCACACCGTGTAGTGTCTTACATTCGACTTCCAAATCATTTTTCCGCCACTCGCGATGAATGACGAGCAAAGTCGTCCATAAAACTACCACATGGATCTACGGCAGCATATCGTACATGCTTGATGTCACAGCGGACGATCGACAAGCGCGATATTCGACACAGTTGCAGTTCGTTCGTCGACGTGTCCACCTTGTGAACGCGGCATACGATTTGGTGCCTTCAACGTTTGCCGGACATTCATAGGTTTACACGGTCAGTTTTATCACCCGAAAAAAAACTTCTGCATAAACGCACAAAATTCTTGAAAATTGCCTTTTTTAGTGTACGTTTACGACTCACGTGGATGTCGTATTGTCTTCATTTCCAATTTTGGAATAAACTTTGTCAATTTTGTAAGTGTTACATATGCTTTGTGGGGCTTGTTTTGTCACTTGACGGGACATTCTTAACACTAGATTGCCTAAGGAAATCATTTTGACTGCTTTTCAATTTCAATTATAAAAACAATTCAAAAAAACAAATTCTTGAAAATTGCCTTTTTTAGTGTACGTTTTCGACTCACGTGGATGTCTTGTGTTCGTTTCCAATTTTGCAATAAACTTTGTCAGTTTTGTGGGTGTTACATACGTTTTTATGCGGCTTCTTTTGTCACTTGACGGGACATTCTTAAGTAAGCGGAACGTTTTCAAAGGGATTTGCTGTATTTAACGAATTATCAATGTGTATAATCATGATATACTCCAAAGTTTCGTTTTTTGTCTACGAGTATATTTTTAAATAGTTGTGATATGGCGTGTTTTTGAAGAATTTGTCTTGTTTCGCCAATTATTAAATTACACCACTATATATAATCATGATATACTGCAAAGTTTCCTTTTTTATCTACGTGTATATTTTAAAAACTGTAATATTGGGTGTTTTTGGAGAATTTGTTTTGTTTTGCCGATTGTTGAATTCCAACATTATTAACTTCATGAGTGTAGATGAAATTAAAATGATGTCCAATGGTCTTCCCGCGTAAAGGCAGTTTATATTACAGCCACACATTACAAAGTTTTTCACAAATATCGCACAAGAATCAAAGCTTTCAAGAGCTCTATTCAGACTCATAACCATATGCACTTCAAATGAACAACTGCCCAAAGAAGTGATACAAACCAAATTCACATAGACGGAATGCGTTTAACACGTTAACTGCTCTGTAGCATTTGTAGTTTATAATTTTTTCAACACGTTGACTGCCCTGTAGCATTTATAGTTTATAATTTTTTTAACACGTTTATAATTGGTAGCATTTATGATTTTATAAATGCAATTAACATTAAATAGTGATTCAATTCTTTGGTCTCCGGTACCTTCGCATTACTTTCATTTTGCACGATTCAATCATATTGTGTAGTACTTCATCACGTTGTGGTTTTAATATAGTAAAATACGCACGGCAATCAACGTGTTAAAGACACCATAAATTCGGGGATACCGCTTATTTATGACAACATATGTACTTCAAATGAACAACTGCCCAAAGAAGTGATACAAACCAAATTCACATAGACGGAATGCGTTTAACACGTTAACTGCCCTGTAGCATTTATAGTTTATAATTTTTTCAACACGTTGACTGCCCTGTAGCATTTATAGTTTATAATTTTTTTAACACGTTAATAATTGGTAGCATTTATGATTTTATAAATGCAATTAACATTAAATAGTGATTCAATTCTTTGGTCTCCGGTACCTTCGCATTACTTTCATTTTGCACAATTCAATCATATTGTGTAGTACTTCATCACGTTGTGGTTTTAATATAGTAAAATACGCACGGCAGTCAACGTGTTAAAGACACCATAAATTCGGGGATTTATTTATGACAACTTCAAATGAACAACTGTTGATACAAACCAAATTCACATAGACGGAATCAGTTTAACACGTTAACTGCCCTGTAGCATTTATAGTTTATAATTTTTTCAACACGTTGACTGCCCTGTAGCATTTATAGTTTATCATTTTTTTAACACGTTTATAATTGGTAGCATTTATGATTTTATAAATGCAATTAACATTAAATAGTGATTCAATTCTTTGGTCTCCGGTACCTTCGCATTACTTTCATTTTGCACGATTCAATCATATTGTGTAGTACTTCATCACGTTGTGGTTTTAATACAGTAAAATACGCACGGCAGTAAACGTGTTAAAGACACCATAAATTCGGGGATACCGCTTATTTATGACAACATATGTACTTCAAATGAACAACTGCCCAAAGAAGTGATACAAACCAAATTCACATAGACGGAATGCGTTTAACACGTTAACTGCCCTGTAGCATTTATAGTTTATAATTTTTTCAACACGTTGACTGCCCTGTAGCATTAATAGTTTATAATTTTTTTAACACGTTTATAATTGGTAGCATTTATGATTTTATAAATACAATTAACATTAAATAGTGATTCAATTCTTTGGTCTCCGGTACCTTCGCATTACTTTCATTTTGCACGATTCAATCATATTGTGTAGTACTTCATCACGTTGTGGTTTTAATATAGTAAAATACGCACGGCAGTCAACGTGTTAAAGACACCATAAATTCGGGGATACCGCTTATTTGTGACAATATATGTACTTCAAATGAACAACTGCCCAAAGAAGTGATACAAACCAAATTCACATAGACGGAATGCGTTTAACACGTTAACTGCCCTGTAGCATTTATAGTTTATAATTTTTTCAACACGTTGACTGCCCTGTAGCATTTATAGTTTATAATTTTTTTAACACGTTTATAATTGGTAGCATTTATGATTTTATAAATGCAATTAACATTAAATAGTGATTCAATTCTTTGGTCTCCGGTACCTTCGCATTACTTTGATTTTGCACAATTCAACCATATTGTGTAGTACTTCATCACATTGTGGTTTTAATATAGTAAAATACGCACGGCAATCAACGTGTTAAAGACACCATAAATTCGGGGATACCGTTTATTTATGACAACATATGTACTTCAAATGAACAACTGCCCAAAGAAGTGATACAAACCAAATTCACATAGACGGAATGCGTTTAGCACGTTAACTGCCCTGTAGCATTTATAGTTTATAATTTTTCCAACACGTTGACTGCCCTGTAGCATTTATAGTTTATAATTTTTTTAACACGTTTATAATTGGTAGCATTTATGATTTTATAAATGCAATTAACATTAAATAGTGATTCAATTCTTTGGTCTCCGGTACCTTCGCATTACTTTCATTTTGCACAATTCAATCATATTGTGTAGTACTTCATGACGTTGTGGTTTTAATACAGTAAAATACGCACGGCAGTAAACGTGTTAAAGACACCATAAATTCGGGGATACCGCTTATTTATGACAACATATGTACTTCAAATGAACAACTGCCCAAAGAAGTGATACAAACCAAATTCACATAGACGGAATGCGTTTAACACGTTAACTGCCCTGTAGCATTTATAGTTCATAATTTTTTCAACACATTGACTGCTCTGTAGCATTTATAGTTTATAATTTTTTTAACACGTTTATAATTGGTAGCATTTATGATTTTATAAATGCAATTAACATTAAATAGTGATTCAATTCTTTGGTCTCCGGTACCTTCGCATTACTTTCATTTTGCACGATTCAATCATATTGTGTAGTACTTCATCACGTTGTGGTTTTAATACAGTAAAATACGCACGGCAGTCAACGTGTTAAAGACACCATAAATTCGGGAATACCGCTTACTTATGACAACACCACATTTCTCATTTTAGACACCAACTCAAAATGTCTACGCAGGGAAGTGACCTGTACCTGAAGGACATGCTGGACATGTCGACAGCATTCGATGAAGACACTAGTGTAGGAAGCGAAGTGGTCGAGTTTTTTAATGGTCAAAACGTTCTCGTCACGGGTGCTTCCGGTTTTGTCGGAATATTGCTCATTGAAAAATTATTGCGGTAAGTCACGAGCTTATTTCATATAAATTATTTCCGTAACTTGTACATATTTGACGGCCAAATTTTCAAATTAGTATCAATTTAAAAACAAATTTAATGTTTGAAAAATAATATACATATTTTAACGTTAATAATACCTATATTAAAGTTTTAAAATTTGTATCAATTTAAACACAAATTGAATGTTTGAAAAATAATATACATATTTTAACGGTAACTTTAATAATACATATTTTAATGTTTTGAAATTAGTATTAATTTAAATACAAATTGAATGTTTGAAAATGACTATATATATTTAACGGTAACTTTAATAACACGTATTTTAAAGTTTTCAAATGAGTATCAATTTAAATACAAATTTAATGTTTGAAAAATAATATACATATTTTAACGTTAATAATACCTATATTAAAGTTTTCAAATTAGTATCAATTTAAACACAAATTGAATGTTTGAAAAATAATATATATGTTTTAACGGAACTTTAATAATACATATTTTAAAGTTTTGAAATTAGTATTAATTTAAATACAAATTGAATGTTTGGAAATGACTATATATATTTAACGGTAACTTTAATAACACGTATTTTAAAGTTTTCAAATGAGTATCAATTTAAATACAAATTTAATGTTTGAAAAATAATATACATATTTTAACGTTAACTTTAATAATACGTATTTTAAAGTTTTCAAATGAGTATCAATTTAAATACAAATTTAATGTTTGAAAAATAATATACATATTTCAACGTTAACTTTAATAATACCTATTTTAAAGTTATCAAATTAGTATCAATTCAAACACAAATTGAATGTTTGAAAAATAATATATACATTTTAATTTACTACTATTACTACTAAATTACTAATAAATTAGTATTAATTTAAATACAAATTGAATGTTTGAAAAATAATATACATATTTTAACGTTAACTATAATAATACGTATTTTAAAGTTTTCAAATGAGTATCAATTTAAATACAAATTTAATGTTTGAAAAATAATATACATATTTTAACGTTAACTTTAATAATACCTATTTTAAAGTTTTCAAATTAGTATCAATTCAAACACAAATTGAATGTTTGAAAAATAATATATACATTTTAATTTACTACTGTTACTACTAAATTACTAATAAATTAGTATTAATTTAAATACAAATTGAATGTTTGGAAAATAATATATATATTTAACGTTAACTTTAATAATACCTATTTTAAAGTTTTCAAATTAGTATCAATTTAAATACAAATTGAGAATTTGAAAAATAATATAGATATTTTAACGTTAACTTTAATATTAAATTTAATTTTAATGTTTCGAAAATATTTTTGAAAGATAAAAAATAAGGTAACAAAAATGATAAATTATAATAATTTGGTTCAACTTTGCTAATGTTTCACACTGACTTATATAACAGAACACGTGACCTAAATCGTTTGATAAAGAAATGCTTTTGGATATCGATGGAATGATCGTTCTACGTTGTCTATGTAAATCAAATTGTAGCTAAAGGTGGCTTCGGTCAAAAGAATAATTAATTATTAAGTGCGCTGATTGCGCACAACCGTTTAATTTGTCGCTTCAATATGTTGATCGTGCTATCGACAGAAAATTATTCTGTTGTATCAAGTCAACTTAAAAAAGAAAACGAAAAAATGTAAATAAATTGAATTTGAAAAGGAAAAGGAAGAAAGTAAAAAGGTGAATGTTGTACGTCATGATATAAGTGAATTATACCGAAAATGTTACTTAAAAATATTACTAAAAATATAATATTATTGTTGTATTAGGGACACATTTCTTTTATTCTTTCTTTATCTTTCTATTGTTTTGTTGTAAATGTCGACCCGATGTTATTGTTGCATTAGGCACACATTTCTTTTATTCTTTCTTTATCTTTCTATTGTTTTGTTCTAAATGTCGACCCGATGTTGTGCCGCTCTTTGAACTGATTTGCTTATAAAATTTTATTGTCTTTTGCGTTAACCTCGATAATTAAGATTCAAACGGAAATCACAGTGCATTTCTCTTTGACTTTCTTTATAATTGTTTATGATGTGTAGTATACTATATATCTCGGAGTTGTTACGCCTTTTTCCAACATATTTACAACAAACAACTATCAAGAAAGCCAACTAAAACCCGACATTTTATTATTGCAAGAAAGTAGTATACCACGTTATATGCATCCGACGGAACATTGTCATTCTTGCCTTTAATTATTAATTCCTGAAGTGGACACTGAAACAGAAACTGTTAATGCAATGAAATATTCTTGTTGCTAATTGAAAAACTGTCTCATTGCGGTGTCCCATTTGATAACGCAATAATGCAATTTTTTCGATTTTTCTCGTACAATTAAATATTTTTGTTGCTCATTAGCAAATTTGTTCGATTTTCTTCATGTGATTAAACATTCTTGTTGCTCATTAGCAAATTCGTTCGAGTGTCTTCATGCGACTAAACATTGTTGTTGGTCATTAGCAAATTTGTTTGATTTTTTTTAAAAAATCATTTACAAAAGTATTCAAATTCAAATTCAAATTACAAAGTATTTTTTTATGGTAACCTTGAGGATATACCATAGACTGTGACGTACTTTGTATAGTTTTTAATTAAAATCCTTTGTATCTGCAAATATATGTAACTTAAATTCGCATAATTCCAATATTTATTGTATTTAATACCTTCAGGTGCAATTTCTATAAAAAGCTTTATACTTACTTCTATAAAAAAGTGGAATTAGAAGCATAATAAACCGCGAAACTATTTTTGAAGTAAATTTGGCTAATTAAGATTTTTTGTCAAACTTTTCATAAAATAAACAAAATAAAGTGTAATGTAATTCATTTCGGTTACATAACAGATGCAATAGTGGTTTTTTCGCCAGGCCAAATAAATAATGAGTTGCAGTTTGTGGGCGCGCGAGAAGCTAAAACTAAATGGGTAATAGAAGATAGGGGCCTAAAGTGCACACAGATTTCTCTAAACGAAGGTGGACTAATAACTTGATCTGCTCTGTACACTTTGCCTGCGGGACGATGACTGCCTATTAGTCCTCGCCTCTCCAGGGCCTACGGTTTAGTACTGCACCTAATAAAGATAACGGCGCGATCGCCGTTCGACGGAGGGCCGGTGACGCATAGTCACCTACAAGTTTATGAAAAATACAAAATATGACCGAAAAGGTGCATGCAATTAAATATTCTTGTTGCTAATTGAAAAAGTGTCTCATTGCGGTGTCCCATTTGATAACGCAATAATACAATTTTTTCGATTTTTCTCGTACGATTAAATATTTTTGTTGCTCATTAGCAAATTTGTTCGATTTTCTTCATGCGATTAAACATTCTTGTTGCTCATTAGCAAATTCGTTCGAGTGTCTTCATGCGACTAAACATTCTTGTTGGTCATTAGCGAATTTGTTCGATTTTCTTCATGTAATTAAATATTCTTGTGTCTCATTAGCAAGTAATATATCGCAAACGATTTGATTTTATACAAAGATGGCATTAGCTTATGTCGATACTGTACTATACTATCGACTGAAGCAAAGCTACGTATGCAAATTCGCAGTTAGTGTTCGTTCGTTTAACTTTGTGACTTAGCAAGCGTAATGGAAATTTATTTATTTATTCGATTTCGGCCACGCGTAACATAATTTGACCTATGGTGCTCATAAAAGTCTAAACGGAAAGAACTACGTTCTGCCGAGATTCAGTTCACGTTTATTTCCTGTCGTATCGAAATTGCACTGTTCTGGTGATTTTAATCATTCAATTTCTAACCGCTTGTTTCTTTTAATAGCGAGTCACGACGCAATTTATACAACGTATTATTTACAATACTATACGAAATTTGTATGTTACTGGTTTTCATAGTTGCCAGAATTATTCGAGTGATTTTAATCATTCAATTTCTAACCGCTTGTTTCTTTTAGTAGCGAGTCACGACGCTATTTATACAACGTATTATTTACAATACTATACGAAATTTGTATGTTACTGGTTTTCATAGTTGCCACGAATATTCTTGCAGATATTTTTGACACTACCAAACGTGAACACATTAGAGTTTATTATTTTGTTAATAAGAGATCTCATAGGTAAATGGAAAATATATTTTTTGCAGTATGGCGCAACTGTAAACGCAATTTCATGGACTACTTCTGTTAATTTTCTAATATTCCTCGCAGTTATACAAATGAAAAGTTATGTTCAGAGGAATAAACGCATCAAACCGTTACATTATGATATGCTTTAGTCAGAATATATTCAAACGTGAATGAACTCAGATAAAATGTGCTTTACGTGCACTACTTCTTCCATAATCTTTTCTTCTTTAAAATTAACTATTAGAAGAGCAACGAAGTACTGGTTTTTTGGTTCTTGTGAGTTCTTCATGCAAGTTCTTTGTGGAATTTTAGACGTTATTATGGTTACCGGTATAAAAAAACTGTGGCGAGTATCTAGGTCAGAAAATTAATTAAAAATGGAGTGTGCTGTTTATCTGTAAACTTTGAGATCGTCTTTACGACTCTTTGATTGTTGCATCATTAGGAGGTAATAAGTAGACAAGAAATAGACTCACAATATGTCACAAGGTCCGAATAATATACATTTTAGGTAGAGACTATTAAAAAGCAGTATAATTTCCTGCGCTAAAGTTAACTGAGCAATGCTCGTTATTTACCAATCACAAACGATCTGTAGCTGTGACCTACTTCTTGAAGCCAATACTATCGAAATTACAAACATATTACATCTAAAAAATACTTAGCCTCATACTACTTAAATAAATATAGCTAATATTAACGATGTATTAAAAATACGTATTAACTATTTTGCATGGTATGATATTTTTCCAAACTGTACGCAACGTGCAACGCAAAGTAAAAGTATGCTTTTATTTCATTTACATTAGGCTCTTCCATTTTTTCTTCAAAATTTACAGTCCACGACATTCTTTACGCATTACTTGCCTGCGAAACGGTTAGTATTTGTAACCAAAATATTCCATAAATCTCCTGACAGCATAACAGTTACTATTTATAAAAATGCGACACTCTTATCTAGCAAATATTCTTAAATATATATCGTTACATTATGGTATACTTTAGTCAGAATTTATTTAAACGTGAATGAACTCGGATAAAACGTGCTTTACGTGCACTACTTCTTTCATAATATTTTCCTCTTTGCAAATTAACTACTTGAAGAGCAACGAAGTGCTGGTGTTTTGGTTGTTGTGAGTTCTTCATGGAATTTTAGACGTTGTCATATTTACCTGTATAAAAAATTTGTAGCTAGTACCTGAATCAGAAAATTAATTAATGGTGTAGTGTGCTGTTTATCTATAACCTTTGAGATCGTCTTTACGATTGATTGATTGCCGCATCATCAGGAGGTAATAAGTAGACCATAAATAGATTCGCGAAATATCACAAGGTCTGAATAATGTAAGTTTTAAGTACAGACTATTGAAAATCAGTGTAACTTGCTGCGTGAAAGTTAACTGAGCAATGCTCGTTATTTACCAATTACAAATGATCTGTGGTTGTGACTTACTTCATGAAGCCAATATTATCGAAATTTCAAACATGTTACATATAAAAATTGCTTAAATAAATACAGGTAAAATGAACACTGTATTAAAAATGCGTATTAACAATTTTGCATATTATGATATTTCTTCAAACTGTGCATAACGTGCAATGCAAAGTAAAAGTCTGTTTTTATTTAATTTACATTAGTCTCTTCAATCATTTTTCAAAATTTACGGTCCACGACTTTTTTATGCGTCACTTGCCTGCGTAACGATTAATATTTTTAACTAAAATTTTGCCCAAGTCTTCTTTCAGTATAGCAGTTACTATTTGTAGTATTGCGACATTCTCATCTGACAAATATTTTCAGATATGCTTCATTTTAGTGGGATTTTCTTCATGTTTTCAAATCCATTAAGCTGTCCTTGCATCTTCCTTATATCAAATTATATCACCGTATGCGCTATTGTTATATTCACTATTTAATATTCTACCTCTTGGCAAAATGGAATAACTACTTTGCTCCACGTGTTCTTCATTTTCTCATTTTCATTTATTACTCTTCACATGTCTAACATGTTTTATTTATTACTGTATCTTTACTGCCGCTTTCTACCTTGTGGTCGTAAGTTGAATTTTTTATTGCGCAAAAGTAAAATGCACTAACTGCATTTTACTATACATAACCGATGAATGAAGATTTAAAAGAAAACAGTAAGGTTTTTAAGTTGACTTTCTAATATTATTATTTGTGTCAACAATCTCAGCATGTTTCCAAGCCTTTAAGCCCTGTCCCCAGGAGTCACTTTTGAAAACATCTTTAATTTTTTACATTATTTAATTACATTTATTCCATTATTATGACATTATTAATTAAAGACCATTTCTCTGATTTTTAACCCTCTCGAGATCGACGTTCTATAACAGAACTATTGGGTTTACAACTAAGTGATTTTGTCGATAGATGGATTTACACTTTTTTTTGTTTTGTTAATGTGGTCATTGCAGCTGACCTATATTTTTTTCTTATTATTCGGATTTCTACCTTTAATTTAGCAAAAAAATTATATCGATTAGTGCTTTAGTTTTGTTTTTATCTCAATTTAAAAATGGAAGAACAAGACGTACACTTCAGACATATTTTATTGTATTACTTTCGAAAAGGCAAGAACGCATCGCAAGCACAAAAAAAGTTATGTATCATATATGGAAATGAAGCTTTGAAAGAAAGGCAGTGTCAAAATTGGTTTGCCAGATTTCGTTGTGGTGGTTTTTCACTGAAAAATGCTCAACGATCTGGCCATCCAGTTGAAGTTGATGAGATCCATATCAAGGCCATTATTGATTCAGATCGTCATAGTACAACACGTGATACTGCGGATAAGCTCAATGTATTATATACAGCATTGAAAAAAAATTAAAAATGCTTGGTTATGCAGCTTAAGGAAATTCATTTGATGCAACGCATTAGCATCTGCGATTCGCTTCTGAAACGCAACGAAACTGATCCATTTCTGAAAAGCCTAATGACTGGCGACGAAAAGTGAATAGTTTATAACAACGTAAATCGGAAGTGATCGTGGGTGATGAAAGATGAGCCAGCCCAAACGACATCAAAAGCAGAGATTCACCAGAAAAAAGATTATGCTGTCAATCTGGTGGGATCATAAAGGAATTTTGTACTTTGACTTTATGCCACAAAACCGAACGATCAATTCAAACGTATACGTTCAACAACTCGCCAAACTGAGCGATGCAATTCAAGAAAAGTGGCCGGTATTTTCAAATCGTAAGGGTGTCGTTTCCCACCATGATAATGCAAAGCCCCACACGTCTTTGATCACTCGCCAAAAATTATTGAAACTGGTTTGGGATGTTTTATCACATGAACCATATAGCCCTGATCTTGCGCCTTCAGACTACCATTTGTTTCGTTCCATGCAGAACTCCTTAAATGGTAACATTTTTAACAACGCTGATGATGTCAGATCACATTTAATTCAGTTTTTTGATAGCAAAGATCAGAAATTTTACGAATGTGGAATTTTGACACTGCAAGAACGATGGCAAAAGGCCATCAACAAAAACGGGCAGTATCTAATTGAATAAAGGTATATTTTTAAACAAAAATGAAGAATTTTCCTTCTTATTTGAAATCCGCAATCACTTAGTTGCCAACCCAATACCTTCAGTTGCAGGCAATATTCACGCAGCTCACATTTGTAGTTATTATTTTTCTATTGATACGACTGGAACATAAAACCAATGGCGAATATGTTTTTTATATAGTTTGTTCTTAATTTCACGTATTTAATTATATAAATTTCTTCGCTACTGTCTGATAAACGATTGATAATACGGATCTGTATATGACCCATACGCTGAGTCATCGCCTAAACTTAAGGTATATTACACAAGACACACATTGGTTTTTTGATCTCGAAAGGGTTCATTTATTGCATTATTAACCCTTTGCGGTCGGCAGATTTCGCTCTAAAGAGTACCAGCAGATTGGATGAAATTTAGCATTTCGCAGTCGAAAGCAGTAAAAAACCATACGATTACAGAACAGATAAAAGTACATCAAATTATAGAAAATGTCCATATGTAACTAAAAGACATCAAATATTGAGCAGTTGTAAACTTTTTGGATACATAGAGTCCTTATTGTAGACTGGAGTGGCATGACTAAGAAATTTGAATGCTGATATGGTGACAACCACCTAAATTATAGCAATAGAAACAGTGATGTAATAAGTACGTAAAGCAATGTAAAAATAGTTATATCTATCAGTGTTCAACATTATTTCGACGATATTATTATGTCAATATGAATATATTAATTATTTTTAATTCGTGTTTATATGATGGATAAAATAAAGACTGAATGGGCAAGATTATGGGGTACAACGTTCCATACTATTGAAATAAGTAGTAATTTTCTCGATTTTCTTTTACTAAGTGTCGAGGTGATATCAAAGTATTACCACAAAATATAAGAATACTTTTCATAATATTGTTTAATTCGTGTTGATGACTGAATTTACCTATAGTCTAAAATGTTGAATCTGTCTGAAACAGAAGCATGAGTAATTTTGAAGCCGTGAGTAATTTATTCAACGGATTTTCTAGAATCAGTATTATACATTTAAAATAAAATATGTTTTACAATTCAATATTAAAAAAAACAGGTTATTACAGAATAGATATAAGTATATAAAATTATAGGAAATGTCTATGGGTAACTGAAATAAATCAAATATTGAGCAGTTGTAAACTTTTTGGGTAGATAAAATCCTTATTGTAGACTGGGGTGATATGACTAAGAAATTTGAACTTCCCTTTTGCTTAGGTTCGCAAGTCTAATTTAATCCGTACATTTATTTTATTCGTTTTCTCCTTTCATTTATGTTGTGTTTGCTATACTATATATTTTGCTATGCAACGCTATCTCATATGACTATTCGCTATTTTGTTTTACCCGACCATTTATTGCATTAATTATGATATAGTATACAAAGCGTAAGCATTACAGAAGTATAAAAGAACACACATAAATGCACATATTAACCTTTTGCGGTCGGCACATCTCACTCTTAAAAGTACCAGCAGATTGGATGAAATATAGCATTTCGCAGTCGAAAGCAGTAAAGAAAGCAGACGATTACAGAACAGATAAAAGTATATCAAATTATAGGAAATGTCTATGTGTAACTAAAAGAAATCATATATTGAGTAGTTATAAACTTTGTGGATAGATAGAATCCTTATTGTAGACTGGAGTGACATGACTAAGAAATTTGAACTTCCCTTTTGCTTAAGCTCGCAAGTCTAATTTAATCCGTACATTTATTTTATTCGTTTTCCCCTTTGATTTATGTTGTATTTGCTATACTATGTGTCTTGCTATGCAATGCTATCTCACATGACTATTTGCTGTTTTGCTTTACCCTACCATTTTTATTGCATTAATTATAACATAGTATACAAAGCGTAAGCATTACAGAAATATAAAAGATTCTATTCCAGAAGTATAAAAGAACACACATAAATGCACATATTAACCCTTTGCGGTCGGCAGATTTCGCTCTTAAAAGTACTAGCAGATCGGATGAAATATAGCACTTCGCAGTCGAAAGCAGTAAAGAAAGTAGACGATTACAGAACAGATAAAAGTATATCAAATTATAGGAAATGTCTATGTGTAACTAAAAGAAATCATATATTGAGTAGTTATAAACTTTGTGGATAGATAGAATCCTTATTGTAGACTGGAGTGACATGACTAAGAAATTTGAACTTCCCTTTTGCTTAAGCTCGCAAGTCTAATTTAATCCGTACATTTATTTTATTCGTTTTCTCCTTTGATTTATGTTGTGTTTGCTATACTATGTGTCTTGCTATGCAATGCTATCTCATATTTTGCTATTTATTTATTGTATTGCTATCTATTTATTTATATGCTATTTCGCTTTACCCTACCATTTATTGCATTAATTATGACATAGTATACAAGGCGTAAGCATTACAGAAGTATAAAAGATTCTATTCCAGAAGTATAAAAGAACACACATAAATGCACATATTAACCCCTTGCGGTCGGCAGATTTTGCTCTTAAGAGTATAAGCAGGTCGGTTCAAATCTAGCATTTCGCAGTTACTCTTCCAGAGTTTAAAGTCAATATATAGATATTAAAACACACAGAACTTGTGGAAACTAATTTGTTGTGTTTATTACTACTTTTAATACGTAAGAATATAAATTTTTAATCTCTGTATTGTTCAAAAGTATGATATTTCGCGAAGCAATCAGTGATATGAAGTCCTGGCTTTCGTGTGCAAGTATCATAGTACGTGTGTGTTTGTTGTATTTTAAGCGCAGTTTTCCTGTCGGAACATACTGCACAGTTTTTCTTGCCTTCTGAACGAATTACATGAAATTGATTATTTAATCTAACGTCTACGAATGACGCTAAAGGTTGCGGTGTAGATAGTGTTTGGTACCCCAAAATGTCCTACTAACTGATCGACTAAATATTTCACAAAATTTAAGTGTGTCGGTGGCTTTTCGTTGATCTGTTGTTTTGTTATTTTATACAGTATGTGTGAGTTGATGACGCACATCTCTATGCCCCAACAAATAATTGCATTTTCAAACGTTCCCGCTGCGGGATATCGACTTCTTCGACGATTGAGAAATGTCCCCGCGACGGGGACATTGATCGCAAAGGGTTAATAATGCAATAAATTAACCTTTTCGGGATGAAGAAACCAATGTGTGTCTCCTCTAATATACCTTAGCCCTTTTAGTCCCGGACGACGATATATCGTCGTTCGCAACACTTGCGAAAAGTGCCAACAACGATATATCGTTGCGCGTCCAATAACGCCTTACTATTCGCACTGCGAGATAACTCAACCTCAAAATAAATTTATAATACGCTATAAATGGTCTAATTTTATTAGGAGAGAATTGAAAAAAATAGTTTTTCGGTTTAACTTTATATTACCTATAAGTTTAAGTTAAGTACCTTTATATTACCATACCATGTACCTTGGAGTTATTCTTTATTTTTGATATGCAATATTATTTATTTTGTCACAAAATATTTTGAAAATGCAAAGTACATACTTTGTCATAAATGATCTATATAAAGTTGTGATGAAAATATAACTTTTCGAATGTGGTAATACGTTTTGAAAGAGAGAACTTAATTTTTATTTTCTTTATGATCATTTACACCTTTGTTATTTATACATGATTTTCAATGGATTTAGAAAAATTAGTGACATCGTTTTATTCTCTATTTCGTCCTTAATACGCTGCTTTTTCAATTATATAAATATTGTTTTTTGTTTGGTTTTTATGAACCTTCTTTCAAACTCTAGTAAAAACGTGAAATTCGGCCGGTTATCTTCGCATAGGCACCTCTTTTTCGCCCGGCACTAAAAGGGTTAAGTTTACGCGATGACTCAGCGTATGAGTCAGGTACACATCCGTATTGTCAATCATTTATCAGACAACAACGAAGAAAGTTATATAATTAGCTACATAAAATTTATAATAAAGTACAGGTAACCCTCCTATAACACGGTATCTTATAACACGGTTTCACTATAACACGATTCGTAAATTGCGGGAACACTCCTACAACACGGCATCCTATAACACGGTTGTTCCTCTTATCGGGGCCTGTGTCCCCCGTAGGACATTGGGGACATATCGCTGAAAGAAAGAAAAACATCAACCTTAAATGCGTGTTGGAAGAAGATATGGCCGTCTTCAGTTGAAACAGAAAACATGCGTGAAACATCAGTAAATGAAATTGGTGCCATATTAGAAGTCGCTAAATCAATCGGAGGCGAAGGTTTTGTGGATATGGCTACCAAAGACATTCAAGATTTATTAGTGGAAGAAGAAGTTGACGAAGCGGATTTGATGCAAATGGCATCCCTAGATGCAAATCAAATTAAAAAAATACAAGAAGGCCTATGCTTAATGGAAAATCTCCAGTCATTTTTCTTGAATACAGACCCTTCCATGGAAAGAAGTCGAAAATTCAAAAGGGAGCTGCTAAACTGTTTAGCTCCATACCGCGAAATTTACAATGACCTAGTTAGAACAAGCAAGCAAAGTTCGATTACAGATTTTTTTAAGAGGGGAAACATACAAAAACTTTAAATAGAGAAAAAAGTTCTGAAAGTGAAGGCAATATCGTTCCACCGGAAAAACGTTCTGGGTTGATTATATTGAGCAGTGACGACTAATAAATTCATTAAATTATGGTGGCGTTAGATTAAATTTTTTTGTTTACTTTGTGTTGTGCATACATTTATATTTTTAATAAAAATTAAGTTGTTTATGTCGAATTAAAAAAAAATGTTTGTTTTTAATAAGTTTTTGGAACGTAACCCCCCTTTTTGTACTAGCTCAGGGTCTCATGCAACACGGTTTCACACAACACGGCATTTTCTAGGAACCTAACTACCGTGTTATAGGAGGGTTACCTGTATACAGAAAACAAATTTGTCATTAGTTTTACAATGCCTTTAGGTTTCCTCGTTAGGAGTAAAATTTTGATACGCGTCTTTCGTCCCTGTTTCAAATAGATAACGTTTCTCCCCTTTTGGCACAGTTTCTATGATTTTTGAATACGGATGAACGAACAGTCTCGATTCCTCTCCATCGCATACGTTTTCGGATTTAAGATTCGACGAAGGCGAAAGTAATGGCAACATTTGCATTCTCGGAACTGCTAAACAGAAAACGAAAACTTTGCGTGTAAGTCCGTCAAGGCGTTTAATCTTGTTATGTAAACCTGTGATACATTTGCATAAGACCGAAGGAACGGACATGCATTTTGTGTAAACGTACGTTTATTTGAGCACGTATAGTCGCAGCCGTTTTTAAATTAACATGGAAACAGCTACTTGTTGGTGACGAATGACACATACACGCGTTTCCTGATTTTTTGCGCTTCTGTCTTAAAATAAATGGACAAAGCGCTATATACGGTTAAATCTCTCTTCAGGTACTTCATATTAAATATTTTGCTACACAAAATAATTGAATATCGACACTTGAAGTGCATTTATATCAGAATGATATGACACAAGTTCAACGCTTGGGATAGGTTTTAAAATGAGTAGTTCATAAAATCATAGTTTACGAATTTAAATCATAGTTTGCGAATTTAAATCGTAGTTACGAATTTAAATCGTAGTTTACGATTTAAAATCATAGTTTTACAAATAAAAACTCGAGGACCACTTTTTCCAACATTTCTTTGACAAATATTCATTGGTTAAATGATTTGCCTCGTCAAAAATATTAATTATTTGAATGAAATGCTCTGTCACCAATGGAGTAACACTTTGAGTGCTCCATTTTGAAATGCGTTGCATTGAAAGCGTGTACATGATATAGAATTTGTTAAATACAAACACAATATATTTTTGTAGCTGTATTTTGTGAGCTGCAAAGTTATTTACGCTGATAAAAATGATAGTGACCGCGTCAAAATAATTGTATATATAAAGTTGTGGTACTATACCGATAAAAAAATAACGTTTTATTATTATATTATATATACAACGAATATATTATTCTTTTCCCGAAATTCTGCAAAATGTGGTGTATACTTATCATTTTATGACGTTGGCCATAAATGGAAGTCACTTTCTCTTTCTCTGCTATTGTATAACGCATTTTTGAAAATTGAATAGTATAAAGTCGCACTTTACTTGATAAAAAAAACGAAAACTAGCGTTCATGAATGCAGGTAAGCATAATTCATACGATCAAATACACGTTTATATTCTCTGATTTAAAACTCTTGTGTTAATACAAGAGCGATACGCTGACAAGCTTGATTAGACAAATAAAGCTTCGGATAACTTTCATAGTAGAACATTATATACACTTTCAAGCGTTCTATCACCGTACAAATAAAAACGAAATCATTGCATTAAATGAAAAATGCGTTCGGCCTTTATATGACCTCTCCACGTGTAGCCATAAAAAGCTAATTACATTAAATGATGACCTCCAACATCATGCCAGTTTGGCCTGACATCCTTTTTTTTGCCATTAATACGTTGACTGCCACGCAATTTTATAAGAAAATCTGCGTGGCAAGGCGCGCTGCTACACAATGCGCGAATTGTTCCTTATCGCTTTAGAAAATGATTACATTTTTAACAAAATGCCTGCGGATTTCTATCGAGTTGAAAATCTATATTGGAAACTCATACTGGACCTATTGTTTCTTATCGTAGCAGAAGATAAGCACGTTTACATTGACACATTTCGGAATATGCATTCAGTTGAAAATCTGTCCTTAGAAATGAAGTATCTAAGAAAGCGTGTGTGCGCCGAAAATTATTTCTTATTTTTCAAATATGTTTTATCTAGTGACGCATGGTTAAAATTACTCTTATTACAGTTTAATGGTGTTATTGTGTCCTGTGAAATATCTTTCCAAACACGTACTAACTTACTCCATAAATACCCAAATGCGCGTCACCCGAATACTGGTGACGCAGCAGTCACCGTGTTAAAGCTTGACAATGTTCTCATGATAATGCATACAGTGCATCATACATTTTGATGGAGTGAAATATTAAGATTCCTAATTTGTCGTCATGACGTATACGGTGCGTTATCAATTTTAATGGAGTCAAATATTAAAATTTCTCAAATTTTCCGTCATGAGGCACACGGTGCGTCATCAATTTTGACGGAAACAAATATTAAAATTGGCACTATTTTTCAGTATGACATATGCGGTGCGTTAACAATTTGGACGACGGTGAAATTTAAATTTCACAATATTTTTACCATGACGCATACGGTGTATCATCAATTTTAATGGAGTGAAGTATCAACGTTTTCCAAATTTTTCGTCATGACGCATACGGTGCGTCATTAATTTTGAAGGAAACAAATATTAAAATTGGCACCATTTTTCAGTGTGACACATACGGTGCGTCAATAATTTAAACGGTGGCAAAATTAAATTTTGACAATATTTTTATAATGACGCATACGGTGTGTCATCAATTATAATGGAGTGAAGTATTAAAATTTCTCAAACTTTTCGACATGACGCATACGGTGCGTCATTACATTTGACGGAAGCAAGTATTAAAATTGGCAGCATTTTTCAGCGTGACGCATACGGTGCGTCAACAATTTGAACGGTGGCAAAATTAAAATTCGGCAATATTTTTACCATGACGCATACGGTGTATCATCAATTTTAATGGAGTGAAGTATTAAAATTTCTCAAATTTTTCGTCATGACGCATACGGTACCAGGTTGTTCAATAAGTTTTCTCGTTCGATAAGAAAAACACAATGTTATGGTTCAAAATACACTTTATTATTCAGTATAATCTCCCTGAACATTAATGCACTTGCTCCAACGATCCTCCAATCTGTGGATCCCATCCCTGAAGTGAGATTCCGGAAGGTCTGCAAAATACGCTTCAACAGCCGTTATGACCTCTTCATTTGACGAAAAACGCTTGCCACGCATACATTTTTTGAGTTCTGGAAACAAATGGAAGTCGCTGGGGGCCAAATCTGGTGAATATGGCGGATGCTCCAACAATTCGAACTTTAATTCATGGATTTTAGCCATTGTCAAAATGCTCTTGTGAGACGGTGCGTTGTCCTGATGAAAAAGGATTTTTTTCTTCTGCAAACCGGGTCTTTTTTCACGAATTTTTTCCTTCAACTGGTCCAAAAGGTTGCAATAATATTCAGAATTAATTGTTTTACCAGTTTGCAAGTAATCCACAAATAAAATTCCTTTCGCATCCCAAAAAACTGATGCCAGAACCTTCTTGGCCGATTTCTGGACACGAACTCGTTTCGAAGCCGAACAACCAGATTCACACCACTCTTTAGCCTCTTGTTTTGATTTAGGATCAGGGTGATAGACTCAAGTCTCATCCATAGTGATGAATCGACGCACAAAATCCACTTTATTCTTTTTAAAACGCTCCAAATGTTGTTGAGAAAGTCGCATTCGAATGTGTTTTTGTTCAATTGTTAGCGAATGCGGCACCCATTGTGCACACAGCTTTTTAAAACTCAAAATTTCATTTAAAATATGACTCACACTGTCTAATGAGATGTGTAGAGCCTCTACTAAATCCCTCTCAGTCAATCGACGATCTTCCAAAACCATATCCTGTATTTTGGCTACGATTTCTGGTGTTGATGCGGTTTTTGGACGTCCTTCACGTGGATCGTCTTCAAGGCTTGTACGACCACGTTTAAATTCAGCAACCCATCTTTCTACTGTTCTAATTGAAGGTGAACGTTCACTATACACTCTTAACATTCGTTCGTGAATTTCTTTTGGTGCTACACCTTCCAAAAATAAGAATTTTATCACTGCACGATATTCAATTTTTTCCATTGTCGAAAATACTGTGACACGGCGACACTAAATGGCTTGTAAACAAAGAATGAATTGACTGATTGAAATGAACCTTCACATACGTTGATAAGAAGAGTGAACCAACAAAACAAAAACAAATTTGGACTAGTAGCAACGCCCTCAACAAAACAAAACAAAACTTATTGAACAACCTGGTACGTCAACAATTTGGACGGTGGCAAAATTCAAATTTGACAATATTTTTATCGTGACACATACGGTGCGTTTGGGTCATGACGCAAACAAATCCTAAAATTAGCAGCATTTTTCCGCGTGACGCATACGGTGCATCACCAATTGTGCCGGAAGCAAATATTAAATTTGGCACCATTTTTCAGTGTGGCATATGCGGTGCGTCAATAATTTAGGCGGTGACAAAATTAAAATTTGACAGTATTTTTATCATGACGCATACGGTGCGTCAACAGTTTGGACGGTGGCAAAATTAACATTTAACAATACTCTTATCATAACGCATCCGTGCGTCATCAATTTTGACGGAAACAAATATTAAAATTAGCAGCATTTTTCCGCGTGGCACATACGGTGCGTCAACAATTTGGACGGTGGCAAAATTAAAATTTGACAATATCTTTATCATGACCCATACGGTGCGTTATCAATTTACATGGAGTCAAATATTAAAATTTCTCAAATTTTTCATCATGACGCAAACGTTGCGTCAGCAATTTTGACGGAAACAAATATTAAAATTAATAGCATTTTCCCGCATGACGCATACGAGTGCGTCAACAATTTGGACGGTGGCAAACTTAAAATTTGACAATATTTTTATCATGACGCATACGGTGCGTTATACATTTTGATGGAATTAAATATTAAAATTTTTCAAAAATTTTGTCATGACGCATACGGTGCGTCAACAATTTGGACGGTGGCAAAATTAAAAGTTAACAATATTCTTATCATGACGTATACGGTGCGTCATCAAATTTGACGGAAGCAAATATTAAATTTGGCACCATTTTTCAGCGTGACATATACGGTGCGTCAACAATTTAGACGGTGGCAAAATAAAAATTCGACAATATTTTTATCATGACGCGTACGGCGCGTCATCAATTTTAATGGAGTGAAGTATTAAAATTTCTCAAATTTGTTCGTCATGACGCGTATGATGCGTCAACAATTTAGACGGAGGTAAAATTAACACGTTGACTGCCACGCAAGTTTATAAGAAAATCTGGGTGAGGCGCGCTGCTATACTATGCACGAATTGTTTCTTATCGTAATAAAAGATTAGTACATTCTTAAAAAAATGTCTAGGGATTTCCATCGAGTTGAAAACGAGCTGAAGATGCATTTAGTTGAAAATCTTTTCTCAAGAACGAAGTATCTAAGAAAGCGTGTACGCTTTGAAAATTATTTCTTCTTTTCAAATATGTTTTCTCTAGTAGCGCACCATTGAAGTTATTTTTGTAATAATTTAATAGTGTTATTATATCCTGTGAAATATCTTTTCAAATACCTACTAACTTAACCCATAAGTATTTAAACTCGATCAAGATTTTTACCGTCACCCGAATATTGATGACGCAGCAGTCAACGTGTTAAAAGCCGAGATATTCAGGCGCCTTGCTTCAAACGTCTCACTCGGTATATATACTGCGGGCATTTAATACTGTGCTTACATCAGCTACTGCCGTCAGTTACATATATGAGTCTATCGGCTACGCTAATCATTCATACTATACGGAGACGTGCGTCAATCTGTGCGTCGACTTTGATTGTTTAACACGTTCGTTGCCACTCTAGTTTTATATTTTGTTTTCAAGGGGGCACAAGAGAACTTTCATTATACAGGTAACCCTCCTATAACACGGTATCTTATAACACGGTTTCGCTATAACACGATTCGTAAATTGCGGGAACACTCCTACAACACGGCATCCTATAACACGGTTGTTCCTCTTATCGGGGCCTGTGTCCCCCGTAGGACATTGGGGACATATCTTTGTCGCTGAAAGAAATAAAAACGTCAATCTTAAATGCGTGTTGGAAGAAGATATGGCCCCCTTCAGTTGAAACAGAAATCATGCGTGAAACATCAGAAAATGAAATTGGTGCCATATTAGAAGTCGCTAAATCAATCGGAGGCGAAGGTTTTGTGGATATGGCTACCAAAGACATTCAAGATTTATTAGTGGAAGAAGAAGTTGACGAAGCGGATTTGATGAAAATGGCATCCCTAGATGCAAATCAAATCGATTTTGAGGACGCTAGCTCTGATGAAGATTGTGCAGTTAAGAATTTAACATTAAAAAAAAAAAAAATACGAGAAGGCCTATGCTTAGCGGAAAATCTCGAGTCATTTTTCTTGAATACAGACCCTTCCACGGAAAGAAGTCGAAGATTCAAAAGGAAGCTGCAAAACTGTTTAGCTCCATACTGCGAAATTTACAATGACCTAGTAAGAACCAGTAAGCAAAGTTCGATTACAGATTTTTTTAAGAGGGGAAAACATACAAAAACTTTAAATAGAGAAAAAAGTTCTGAAAGTGAAGGCGATATCGTTCCACCGAAAAAACGTTCTCGGTTAATTATACTGAGTAGTGACGACGAATAAATTCATTAAATTATGGTTGCATTAGATTAAATTTTTTTTTACTTTGTGTTGTACATACATTTATATTTTTAATAAATATTAAGTTGTTTACATCGAATTAAAAAAAATATTTGTTTTTAATAAGTTTTTGGAACGTAACCCCCCTTTTTGTACTGGCTCTGGGTCTCACGCAACACGGTTTCACACAACACGGCATTTTCTAGGAACCTAACTACCGTGTTATAGGAGGGTTACCTGTACTTCGAGGCTCGCCCTCGAGATTACAGATGTAGTACCATTTCTCCGACCTACTCAATGTCACGTTTTTAGAGTTTTCACAAACTTCAAGTTTGCTGGCTTGTGCCCGTGACGCCTACCTGCGCTCTTCTTCGTCATAACGTTTTTCGTGCCAAAAGTGTCACGTCCAGAGAAATAAGTGTTTCAGATTTCAGTGAATTTTGGGAATAATATCATGGGCAAACATAAGAGAAGTCATTTTCACATGATAAAGAGAATGAAGACCTTCGGAAAAGATTGAAAAGGCTTGAGAAACTATTAGATCGGGCGAATGTGCTTCAACAGTACGCATCGGTCAATGTAATGGTGGAATCTGAAAATTTTTCAGATAGGGCCATCGTGCCAGAGCCGATTCATCAATCTCTAGATCTTTCGAATATAGCAAGTAAGTTAAGAAATTGTATTGACGGAGTATTAATTTAGAGTTGAGGTTATGCGAGACATAACCCGTAACTCAGATTTGACGATCGACCTTACACGAGAGATAAGACAATGATCGAATGTATTTTTCACGGCTAAGCTTACACGAGAGGTAAGACGGAGCCGAAGTTATTTCTGATCACAGCGTTGTGTATACATAGGTGCAGATATGTACATATATGTATGGTATATGAGAAAACGCCGCAGCGGAATCTATTTTACCGACGGTAAAATCTTGCTAAATGTATCGATTCTCGTCCGATCACTGAAGTTAAGCAGTAATGAACACGGTCAGCACTTGGATGGGTGACCGCTTGGGAACACCGTGTGCTGTTGGCATTCTGTTTCCCTGCGTCAACGACTTTCATTGCAATAATGAAGAAAAATTTACCGGAGAGGAATCAGTTGTCAAGCAGAGTGACTTGGTTTTATCTTGTCACATTACTTTTCGCTGGAAGACCTGGCTAAAAACAGATCAGAAAAAAGAGGTAAAGGATGAGTGGTTGGAAAATATGTCCTCGAGCAGGAGAATGTTTCCTCGAAGTTCCTAAATTAAACCCTGAGGTGGCAGCATCTTTAAATTATGGCTCGCTTAAAAGAAGCAAGTACTTTTCAATTACGCAAAATTTAGCTCGTTCAGCATTATCAGGCTTGGGATTAGTTATTGAGCCACTGCTACTTCAGAAGAAGGATATATATATCATTATCTATACCACTTGCAGATGTCGCTATTGGCAACGAAATAATTTGAAGCATGTAATAAACATTCATAACCTCGAAACTGTATGTTCGGGAGCAGCGTAAGAGAGAGATGTTAAGATTCACTATCTGGCTCGAAAGACCAAAGTGTTCGAGGGCAGCAGTGATGTAATATAATTTGGGCGTAAACCAAATTGGCTGCTCCCGGTGTTTTTAAGCTAAATTGTTTCCCGTTTATTAATTACAAGGGTCCAGTGTGGCCGGTCACTGATGGCCAAGGTGCACTGGATGTGTCGCGTACTGAGTTCGAAGTTGGTTACAAAAAGGTCCAGTGTGGCCGATCACGGAATGGCCAAGGTGCACTGGATGAGTCGCGTATTCGAACTAGTTACAAAAAGGGTCCAGTGTGGCCGATCACTGAATGGCCAAGGTGCACTGGATGAGTCGATTGCTCAAATCGAACTGTTCCAAAAAGGGTCCAGTGTGGCCGGTCACTGATGGCCAAGGTGCACTGGATCATGTTTGAGATCGAACCAACTTCTAACGAAGATTCAAACTTTGTGTAGGAATGAGCAGTGCCACCCCCCCCCCCCTTTGTTGGAGCCTCCCTTATTAGAAACTCCCTCATTGGAGCCTCCCATATTGAGGCCTCCCAAATTGGGTCCTCCCACAATCGGGCCTCCCATATTGAGCCCCCCATAGTGGGTTGGGGGTGGAGTGCCACATCCCGGGCTAGTATGTACGGGGTCCTCCTTGTCCTTGCTTGCAAAGAAAGTGATATAAATTAAGACCCCGCCATAAACAACCCGGGTACTCATTCCTGGCCACACGGATAATTTCGAAGTTTATGGCAGTGCCTATGGAACTCTTTAAGTGCCAGACGACGACAGTGTGTCGTCGGACACTTTCCAGAGACACTGCCTTTTGTTAGTTGCGATGCAACGGAATGTTCTCATGAATAGAATATGTGAAAGTAAGACTTCACAGCACGTATTTGTATATTTTCCCACGCGTTTGGGGCAGTTTTCCCAATGATATATGACCGTTCGTCTTCCCGACCGAAGTGGTCGTTGGAACCGTGAAGAAACCCTGAACACTATAACTATGTTAAACCTGTGTGCAGAGTAGAATCGAAGAGCCGCGATTATCGAAAGTATTCGCGCTGGGCGCTCAGCGACAGAAATGATTCGATTCTTCGGATACCCAAGATCGACTGTGTATGATGTTGTCGCGAGATATAACGAGTCTGAGAAGTCCAGCGAAGGTTTTGCAACACCGGCCAGGAAAAGTCACTCGAAGGAGCGCGTTGTTAGGACGCCCGAAATCATTCAACGGGCTCAGGAGCTCATTTTTGAGGATCCAGGGCATTCGATCCGAAAATTGTCGTCGATTGTTGGTGTAGGCGAAAAAACTATGCGTCGAACCTAGGAGGAGGACCTCCGCTAGCGCGTCTTATGCGATAAAAGTGAGACAGATGCTTTCCGAAGCTGCCAGGACAAAGCGAGTTGAACGCTGTAACCTGCTTTTCTGCCTCCCAACAGCCCAGATTTAAATCCTTTGGACTATTATGTATGGAGCGTGATTGAAAGGGTCACCAACAAGTCCAGACATCCCAACGTCTCATCAGTAAGAGCCGCTATTGAAGCGGCATTCGTCGATATGAACTGAGGCTCGTTAAAACGGGCCTGTGACAGATTCAGACCGAGAATGGAGGCGGTCATTGAAGCAGAGGGGGTTATATTGAATGAATGTTTTCTTTATGACCCAACAAACAATACAGTAACAAAAAAATTTGTTACTTTCCTATTATTGCAATACAAACTATGTTCCAAAAAAATGTTTGATTTTTCCGGATTTTGGCACCGTACCCTGTATATAAGTAGCGTATCGTGGAGGGCGACTATAGTCGTCCATAGTAACGAAAGGGTTAACACTTGGCATGCGGGCAACGTATTTTTACGTTTTTTGCAGTCTGTCACTGGAGCGCGGGTCACGTAAAAATACGTATTTAGTTGATTTGGTGTTGTTAGTGGATATCCACGACAAATCTACTAAATACGTATAATTACATGAATGTGTGACATTATATGCGTGTTATTTGCGTTGCTAGGCAACGCTTTGCATTTTTTTCCCATAAGTTATGATTGTTGAGTTACTCGATCTTTTGCTGAGTTATTTCGTCTTCAATCGAATTCTTAGCTCCAGAACGTGTTTTATCAATTTGAAGCTTGATCTTTTATTATTGATTACAAAACTGATCAAATGTGCCCATATTATGAAAGTGGTCTAAGTCATATATTTCTTGTTTCGAGATATTTAATGAATTGCATTTGAATAAATTAAAAAATATTTTTACATTATGCGACATTTTAATTTATAATTTTATTAGTCTTAATTAATGGAAATTTACTATGAATATGAAATTTTGTGTGAATTTTATACGATAATATTATTTTTAAAGATTGAATTGACTTAGACCATTTTCAAAATTAACTGAATGTCCTATAAATGACTTAAAGCAATAAAGAACTTTGAGTTTTATTTGAAACAATAATTTGATTGAAATAATTCGTGAACATTTATTACATTTATTAATTATTTTTAAACAGTAATCCATTTTTATCATTATTTCGAGTATTTAAGATTCTTAAAATGTTCCTGAAAAACTGGAGGGATGTACGGTAGTAAACTCATAATATCTTTATGTTTTTCTTCCGATACTAGTCTAATGGTGGTGTATAATGAAAGTAATTTAATATTTCCGTATATTTTTGGTCTTCCTTTTTTAGGTGAAAGATCCAAAACGTGAAATTTAGAATCATCTAAAGATGTTTTATAGAACATTTTATAAGGTTTATTTTTCAAGAATCTCATCCATTGAATTTGTAGCCAAGAGACAGATTCACCCGCGGTATTTTTTACTCTTCTTGTTATTGATTATAAACCGGAATGAAGTTGTCGTTATTATTAAAATTTGATTGTCATTTATTTTATTATGTAGTTCAGAAACGCGTCAAAGAAGGCGACGTGCCATTTTCAAGTTGTTTATATAATTTATTTAAACTTTTGACTTAGACCACTTTCATAATTAAAACTAAATGAATTCCATATAATGTTGAAATTACAACCACTATCTAATGGTTCATTTTTGACAATTTCGTAAAAATTACATTGAATAAATTTAGTTAAAAATAATGTAGTATGAAATAACTGATAAACTCATTTTTTTTAAATTTTGACTTAGACCACTTTCATAATTATGGGCACAAATGAGCCGTTGTGACAAAGATAGTGATGAAGAAATATGCGCTGACAAATTATCGGACTTTTCGTATGATAGTGTGGAAAACTTTAAAAATCGCTTATTTTTATTATTTCGTGAAAATATCGTTTGTTTTTTTGTTAAATAATCATACAGTATATATTTAAGTGTGAAATAAAAAAAGTTTCGTTCATAAAAACGAAGTAGTTTTCGATTTACAGCGATTTTTCTGAATAACCAAACTTCCGCACGATTCAAGAAAAAACGCCCGCTGCACGCGAAATTCGGCGGCGAAGTATGCCCGCATGCCAAGTGTTAAATACCGATAACATTCAATAAGGTACTGTTGAAAGGGAAAAAGCATTTGCAACCGCCTAACAAAACAGCATCGATGCACGGCCGAAACAGATAATGTAACAGTATACTTCCCAGTGTTCGCCGAAGATAGTTCTTGACGTCTCGGAGATGTCAAAATCTATAATGGCACATGAAATAAATGACGTTTCCGAGAGGTCATTGTATGTCAAGTGGTTAAACGATTATTATAATGATAATCGGAGTATTACTCAAAGTTAAAAAAATGTCTTGGGAAGAAAAGGACTTTATGGAATTATCAGATGTTATGAACATATTTTGGTGTAAGTGTAATCAGTGACTAATCACATCTCCATACGTGATCGCGGACGTCAATGTTGCAAACGTAAAGAACGTCAACATAAACAACAGCACGTGCGTACGTGAGCTAACAGAAAACAGATTTACGCATACCGATGTAAGGTTCCTTGTTTCATGTAATACTCGACAAACTGTGAAAACAACATCGTACTGTACATGCGAATATATTTCAGGCAAACGTGGATCCTGGCCGCGTTAAAATTTGTTATCAATAACAATTAAGTGAATGTCGTCCGAATTATATTGTATTTGGCCTCATTTTATTGGGAAAAATCACAAGAATATGTTACAACCATTTTCAGATTTCAAGTAAATGCAACTAAAGAAGTTATATGGACCGTTTATTTTGAAAGGTGTGTAAGTCCATTTTCTCTTGCTTCGAGAAAATTAAAGGTTAGCATATCTGTTAATTAAAAAATTTAGGCAAATTACATGAAGTCTGGCAATGTTTCTACTGATTCATCAATATGTAATTTGGTTATATAAATTTGTTTTAGGTGAATTTTACTAAACTAATATATATTTACGGTCTACAAATGGACTTACACCACTTTCAAAATTAGACAATTGTAAAAATCGTTTAGTTTCAATTTTGAAAAATAAAATATTACTTAAAATATATTTCATATTAATCCATTTTTTTTTTTTACAAATAATGACAAGATAACGGAAGATGTATTTTTAGAAGAAAATAGAAGTTGTGTTTTTAATTTTAGACGTTAATTACAAAATATTTAAATGATTAAAATTACAAAATATTGGTAGTATTTACTTATGCCCTGCATGTGGCGTGTTTTGAAATATTCATGATGCCCCGGAGGTATATAAGATAACAACTGCTTGATATCTTTATATTTTTCATAAGTAATAGACCTGGCATCTTAGTACAAAGGCGCCAAGATGATGTTTTCAAATTTTATTTGGATTGCTAGAATAAATTGTCCTCTTTCTGTATAGTACTTTTGTCCGGTATTTCGCTTAATTTTGTTCATTCGTTGCATATATATTTTCTTCATTTTGTTCTGCCGAATCAAAGTTCTCAGTAACAATGTCATCATCTGATGAAAATTCTACCTCTATAATTGATATTCTCTTTTTACGTTTCTTTAATTTGTTTTTCGTGGTGGAATTATCTTCATCCTCCGCTTCTAAGATTATTCTTTTGTTTATATTCATGGCGCGCTTTTTCTGTGTGACCATTTATTTAAAATTAAACAAAATAAATATTTTCAATCGTCATGTTAACTTAAAATAATATCATCATAAACTCGTATAATTTAACATTACAAACATTTATTAATTTAATGAAGGATATTTATTATATCACGTAATATAAAATTTTTCATTTTGTGGTATTTTAAAAAACAATCTCCAATGTGCATTCTTGGCTTGTCGGGGTAATATGTCACAATAATACACAGTTTGTCGTCTTTGGACGGACTTTCGTTGGGAACAAACTTTAATTTATATTTGTCCCATGGAATAACATGCAGCTTCCCATTGAGTCAGATCATTTCAGAAGTGCTCTGTGAATAGAATGTATCCGTTGGCTTTTGGCTTTTGGCCACTTTGGCTTTCAGATTCACTATCGATTATTCGGATTTTTCGTCTTCTTACACCTATAACGTCGTCACTATCTTCATCACAGCTTCATTTAATCAATTTTTTTAATGTAATGATGTAAAATCGTTCGTTATGCCGAAAAATTTTACTCATCTTCACTATAAATTTCTTCGTCGTGTTTTACTTTTTCACTAACTTTGAAAGAAATATTGCGATTGCCATTATTGAATTGGAACTAATGTCGAAGACAGAGTCCAACATCAGTTTTTTTGAGATAAGACATTTTATCTCAAAATTGCTAAGACGGTGATTGGTTCTTTTTGTACCTTCTTTTGAAATAAATGAAAGATATCGTTGCAACGTCTATCAGCGTTCTATTATTTTCAAGACATAATGCACACATTGAAATTCGTTCGTGTTTTTGAGATAAGACATCTTTATAAAAGAACCTCATAAAATGATCAGATTACAAAAAATATAGATTGTGTCGATATTCGTTGGTCAAACACAAATAAACACCGTTACCACTTTTTTACCGCATCGATGCGAGTGGTGGAGGGAAGTTTTTTTTGGTGGTGCCTGAGAAATCTTCAGCGTAAAGAGTATAATTTTATAATTAATATTAATAATTATTAAATTTCTGTGTAAAATTAAATAAAATAAATATTTTCAATCATCATATCGTCATAAAATAATATCATCATAAAATATCATAATATTGTTATAAAACAATATTGATTTACCATTTTTTCTTACTTATATCACTAATATAAAATTATCCATTTTAGAAGGAAAATAAAATAAGTAATCTAAACTAGTGACTCTTGACACGTAATATAAAACGAATGTAAAATAACAGGCTACTGACTATTTCTGAAAAAAAAAATATAATTTGTATGTGATGGAATAACCTCACTAAAGGTTTTTCGTTTTCGGTTATCCGTCCCGGTTTCCTAATATCGTAATTATCCAATAGTACTAGGGTGGTCAATCACCATATTCGTGGCAATGGATTTTGACAGTAACTGACCACTGACAGATTTAATCAATTTTTTTTAAAATAACAACTAAAATGTATCCTATTTTACAATTTCTATAAATTTCATCCAAATTTATTTTTTAACTAATAAAGCTATGATAATTATTAAAAAACATAATTTTTTTTAATATTACCTAAAATACTTACAATTATACAATTTCTGAAAATGTCACAAAAATTACTTCATAAATAACAAAGTTATGATGTTTTGTAACCTGCAAGTTAAAAACGAAAGTCTAAAATTTTAGTTTTTTATATTCATATATTTGACGACATAAGGAAAAGAACGTTCCAATGTTGCAACTCGTGATACTACTGATTTTTTCTTATAATCTTCTGATTTCCCAATCAACATGTACTTCGAAAAAAATGTATAGTTTAAAACGTACGTGCGCTCTTTTTAGGCAAAATATTCGATTTCTTGTTTCCTTATTCAGCATTTACGTAAGGAATACCAATTTTGCATACTAAATCGGACATAAGTCGACGCACGGTGGATTATAATTATCCTAACAATGGCATTCACGGAAAAAATATTTAAAACATAAGAGGGGGTCGAAGGGGTTAAAAACGTCCGAAGTCTTACTAAAACTGGATTTCTCTGAATTTACGATATTTTCCTGCTTTGTTGTACATACACATATGTACACTTATCTGGCATATACGTTTAAGGAAATTATAACATCGATGAGATGACAATTGGTAATGAAATATAAGATATAATCGTGTTGTATTATGTCGCACAAGAAATTTTAATTATGCTGATGAAGGACTAAAATATTTTTCGACAAATTTCTTATGAAATATAAATACATACAGTCACCATAAATTGCTACTGTTGAAGTTATGAATGAAATTAAATTAGGTAAATTAATTTACGAAAATTACGAGTCCACATATTTTTAATGTGTATGCATCAGTACTTGGATGAATCAATTTTCGATGAGGTGAATGCCTATGTTCTCATAACAGTTCATACGGCATTTACAGAACACCTTTTCAATTAGAAAGTATTTTTTTAATGATATCCTTAAGGATATACCATAGGCTGCGACGTATGTTATATACTATTTAATCAAAATCCTTTGTATCTGCAAATATATGTAACTTAAATTTGTGTAATTCCGGTATTTATTGCATTTGATAGCTTCAGGTAAAATTGCTACCGTTGGAATTATGAATGAAATTAAAAAGTAAATTTTTTGAAATTTACAAGTCCGCATTTTCCAAATATAAAGATTTTTTTTTGTGCGATTGAGGATTATTTCTGTGACACGTTATATTTTTTAATCAAAATTTTGTATCTGCAAATATATGAATCTTAGCGGCGTTAATTCCAGTATTTATTGTATTTGATATCATGTACATATACATGAATTATGGACGAATATATAAATGTGATAAATTAATCGAAATTTATAAGTCCGCATCTTTTCAAATATATTTTTTTTAATGGTATGCTTGAGGATATACATCGGCGCGACGTACGTTATATAGTTTTTAATCATAATCCTTTGTATCTGCAATGATTGAACTTAAATTTGTGTAATGATTTATTGACATTATGATAGTTTGATAAAATTTATGAAAATGGACAAGAAATTAAATTAGGTAAATTAATTTATGATAAAATATATACAAGATCCGCATCTTTTCGAAAAAATATAAAGTATTTTTTTAATTAAAGTGAGATATACCAAAGGCTGCGAAAGACGTTATATACTATTTAATCAAAATCCTTTGTATCTGCAAATATATGCTTAAATTTGTCTCACTATCGTTACGTTTATTGCATTTGATAGACTTCATCGTCACAAAATTGATCACTGAGTTTATGAATTATGAAAAATTAAATCAATAAATTAATTTATGAAATGTACGGAAGTCTGCATCTTTTCAAATACAAAAAGATTTTTTTTGGATTACGAGGATATAGCAGCAAACTATTTATGTTATATACTATATAATAAAAACTTCTTTGTATATGCAAATATAGAATTAAATATTTTAATTCCATTTCTATAGGTCTAATTTATTTATTTAATTTAATTGAAAGTATTCTCTCATCTATTTCATAAATTATTGATGTATTTTCAAGTCCGCATCTTTTCAAATATGCGGTATTTTTTTAATGGTATGAAAAAAATTTTGCGACGTACGTTATATAGTTTTTAACAAAATTGTTTATTATATGTAAGAATTTATAAAATTTTCGAATATTTTTTTGTACGATTTCTTTTATGCGATCCCTATCCACCGCACAAAAACAGGTTTTACTGTACTTATTTATATAAAAAAATATAATTGAAAATATAATAAACCGCGAGACTAATTTCGAAGTAAGTTTGGCTACTTAAGATTTTTTGTCAAACTCTTCATAAAATAAACAAAATAAAGTGTTATGTAATTCATTTCGGTTACATAATAAATTAAATAGTTATTAGTTAATAGATATTATAGATATTAGAAAGATTTAAAGATATTAGTTTATAGATATTAGAAATAGTAATTCTTTCTTCAGGCCAAATGAATAATGAGTTACGGTTTATGAACAATACAAAACGTAATCGAAAACTTTTTATACCCGACCTTTAACAATTGCAGGGTCTGCCCGAACATTGCCAAGCTGTACATTTTTATGCGAGAAAAGAAAGGAAAAACTGCAGAAGAGAGATTCAAAGCGCAATTTGAAGATGTGGTAAGTGTAAAAATTTCATATCCAACGGTATTGTGAATAAGTTATTAGCTGACTTGTGTGGCGTAACATTTATTAACTTCTCGAAAAGAAAGCATTTTAATATTTATATACAGTCAATCATAAACGTCTTTGCGCACACCATAAGAAGACAATTGTGAAGAAAACTGTCAATCATTTTGTATAATACAATGTGTAATGTTTAGCATGTAATGTAATATTAACAAAAGACGTATATGTAATTTTAACAAAAGACACATTAACTCAGAAGTGTTCGTATAGTTTGGAAGTGTAATTGATCTAATAGAATGTTATTACATTACTATGGAAGTTGACCTGTTAATGTTTTGTTTGCATTGCTACTGCTTTATTATTCAGTTGAAGGATTTTAACAATCGGATAGCAGGAATGAGTAGCACGAGAAAATAAACGAGTGTAAAAATTCGCAAAATAATTACTGAACTGTATAAACAGAGCAATTTTTTACGTAAAATTGTACAAATTGTTCAGAGAAAACGTTCCACCATTTAATATTCAATACAAAAATTCAAAGGAATGAATAGCAACGTAAATAAGACATAGTAGTTCTAAAAATGTTGAATAAGAGAGACGTGCAACTTCACATAAAATTTATTCCCTTATTATACAATTTAGTAACCGTTTCACGAATTGCTTAAATTTTAAATATGAGGAATATGCGATCTGTGCTCCAGGTAATAAAAAATTATTTGAGGTGAACGATACATCTTAAAAATATTCAAAGGACTTTAAGAAAATCCGATTTAATGGATATCAGTCGTTCAAAATCGATTAAATTCAAATGTAAAACAATATAATCAGGACGAGTTGCACTTTTGAGAAAAAGTATTATTTATTGATGAAAGGAAATTTAATATATCTAGATCATATGGGAGAGGCAATGATTGGAGAAGAATTGGCACAGCATTCGAAGTTAACCAGTTAGCTTTAATTAACGACTATACTCGTCATGTGGAAAAAATAGTTATCATATACTACTTAAATTTCAATTTCAGCGGAAACAAATATACAGTATGATCAGAAAGTACCCGGAATTTGGAATTTAAAAAACCGCCGTTGACATAGATATAAATTTTTTTTATTACGAAATTGGTGCACCTGTGAGAGACATCTGTGTGAAGTTTCAAAAAGATTCTGTTCACTAGTATTTGTTTGGCATTTGTTTACATCGATCAAGTTTTTGTGCTTCGTCGTTTTTATAATTGTTATTTATCGAATAAAGAATTTGTTTGAAGTTTTGTGTTTCCAACGAAATTTCATGTGTTGAATCGTTCAAAATGTTGGAAAAATCATTTGGGGTGTCTGAAACTCTCTAAAAAAAAAACACAGTCTGTTATTTATGAATGGTATAAGTTATTCAAGAGTGGACGTGATGTTGTCGAAGATTATCAACACAAATTATGTTCTGGACGCCCTTACATCAAATACTCGAAAAATAAATTTGTAAAAAATTGTATAGAAAATCGTGATGCGATACATGAGAGAGATAGCTAAAAAAAAATGTTTAAAAATTTATTTATGGAACCGCTTATAACATTGTATTTGGATATTTTATCAGAGTTTGCAGCGCGTTTTCTAAAGTATGATAAGGCTGAATTTTTCGTTGAAAAAGAGCATCGCAAGAAAGTGGCGGAAGAGATGATTTCTGGGACAAGAAATGATCCAACCTTCGTGAAACGGATAATTATCGGCGATGAGACGTGGGTTTACGAGTATAATGTGCAAACAAGCCAACGGTCGTCCGAGTAAAATATGGAAAATGATTACGAAAGCCAAAAAACCGCGAACAAAGTCGGTCCAAAATCAAATGTTTTGTCACAGTTTTCTTCGATTATGGATATAGTCCACTGGATTGTGTTATTCAGAGGCTCGAACAAAGTCAACAAGGGGTATTACCTATCCGTTTTGAAGCATTTGAGGGATGCTGTGCGTTATAAAAAAAACGACTTTGTTATTTATGGGAAGACAATTTTTCGTGGATGTTGAAACGATAACGCGAAGTATTTTCAGTATTATTAGCAAAATTATGCTGGATTATAATTATCAAACATCGAAAAATACCATCGAACAAGCACCGTATTCGTAGATTTGGCACCATGTCAGTTTTTTCTTTTTTTAACTCAAATTACCGCTTCGATCAAAGAGATTTTATTTAAACACATTTTTAGCAAAATGCGACGAAGGATAGCTGAAGGCATTCTTCATCGGCTTATGAAAAGTGTATGGAGGACTATGTTAGCGTTGGCATATGTGTGTCGCTTCAGATGGATGTTATTTCGAAGGCGAGAAGATAAATTTATCTGAAAATTAAAAACAATGTGTTTTAGTTACAAATTCCGGATACTTTCTGATCATACTGTATTCATATCTTTCAGGATGCGTAAAATATTTGAATACGAAGATGAAATAAAACGGGAAAGATATAAATAATTATTACGAAATTACTCTGTACTGTGTGAACAAAGTAGACTTTTTTCTTCCAATCTAAATGTTTTGTCATTCATCGTTACTTTTGCAATGGATATAGACTTGGATTGTGTTATTCTGAGGTTTCAAAATAAATTTAACACTTGAAGGACCGCTAAGAAATCTGTAAGCAATACGCCTGGGCCGTTTTTCGGAAACTTATACGTTATAAAAAATCATAACTCTATTATTTATGAAACAACTTTTGTAAAACTTTCAGAAATTGCATAGTTGAAAGTATTTTGAGTATTATCAACACAAATTATGTTTTTTAATAATTATCATAACTTTTTTACTCAAAAAATAAATTTGTATGAAATTTATAGAAATTGTAAAATAGGATGCATTTCAAGTATTATTTAAAAACAGTTTTTTTAAATTATTTAAAGAACTTATCATAAAATTTTATTTAAAAGTCATTTTTATCAGACCTTGTACTAGTTTTCTAAAGTATGATATTGCATGAAGCATTTTTCTCTATGAAGAGGAACCATACAAAATTTACATATGTATCGTGACTAGCTTCGTTTTCGATTGAATATTAATGTAAACGCGTAAATAGACAAAATAGATACAATGTATCAAAGTAAGCGACATATAAAAACAGCGTGTAGAGAACACGAGAAAACTCGTGAGCGGTCCCTGAAGAGTTAATCAATGTTGTAGCAGATAAACACATTCGGCGTTTGACTAGGCAATAATCCAGCTAAGATAACTAACTAATTAGAAATGTGTCTACTGTAAAAACTGTAAAAATGGTGGATCCGTCATGGTTAAAGAATTTATGACAGCATCAGGAATAAGCCCCTTAATATTTATATGCACTGCAATGGACTGCTGGACATACTTAACTTTTTCGCCATACCAGTCTCCTGATTTAAATGTCATAGAACAGGTATGGGATCATTGGAAAGAAACGTAAGAAAGTGTAACAGAAGAAATATACAAATTTAAAAACACTTTAAAAGATGAGTAGCAAAATTCTATCAAATTTGATCGCAAAATTAGTGCATTTGATGCCGAAAAGTTTAAGCTTAAACATAAGAAGAAACCAAACAAAGTGTGGATATGTATGTCTGGAACTTGTAATTCAATTAAAATGACTCTATATGAACACGTTTGTGAAGTGCATAAATCGGTTTTCGTGAATTTGTCTAGATGTTCCAGTAAAATAATCTATGGTGATGCGAGTTTAATAATATTAATTCAGGTATTATGTGATAAACATGCTATTATACGAAACTATTATCTAGTTCCTTAAAAATGTTTATTCTATGGGTATGTAGGAAAACTTTCGTGACTGACTGTATATTGAAATGCAAACATACGAATAGGCATAACGTTTTTTTTGGCTCCATTTCCGCAGATTTATGAGAGACTGACAAAGGAACAACCAGATTTTGCGAAAAAATTGGTTCTAATCGAGGGCGATACGTCTTTCGTTGGTTTACGATTGTCGCCAGAGGATAGGAAACAAATACTAGATACCAATATCATCTTTCATGCGGCGGCCAATGTTAAATTTGATGAAACGCTTCGTACTGCGACGAATATTAACGTTAGAGGGACGATGGAAGTACTTTCGCTCGCCAAAGAATGTCCGAATTTGAAGGTACGTAGATTATGAAGTTATATTAACCGTTGTAAAGTTGAATGAAAAATTGAACCTGAGCGGAAAAGACCTTGCTAAGTTAACAGAGTTTGATAAGGTTTGGAATACAAATATAACAATTCTGTAAAAGTTGTTAATTCAAAAATTCAAATAGGGAAATACTAAGAATAATATATAATGTATAATGTACAATAAGTAATATTGTAGTATTTCTGCAAAAATATTCGGAAAAATAGTTAGTTATCTCTTACATAGAATATATGCAAATAAAAAGTGATATTATATATAATTGTTATTTATTACACTAACATGATGAAGATGATTAACAGATTCTCCATTTCAGTATTATTTTTCTGTATAAACAATAATTCATCATTATTACTAACTTTGTCACTTATTTATATATCAGTTAAAACTCAACGATTGTTCGATCTGTATGTTTTTGGGTAAGTACCGTGTTCTTTGACAAAATTCTTTTAGCAGAGTGTCAAAAGACTCTCCCAACTAAGCGGCCAGATCCCTTGTTTAGAATACAGTAAAACCTGTTTTTGTGCGGTGGATAGGGACCGCATAAAAGAAATCGTACAAAAAAATATTCGAAAATTTTATAAATTCTTACATATAATAAACAATTTTGTGCGATATACTACCTAAAAATTTTTTTATGCGGTGGATAAGGACCGCATAAAAAAAGTCGGACTAAGAAAATACATCAATGATTTATGAAATAGATGAGAGAATGCTTTCAATTAAATTAAATAATTAAATTAGACCTATAGAAATGGTCAAAATATTTAATTCTTCATTGTAAATATACATGGAGAAGTTTTTACATTGTACATTAAATAGTTTGCTGCTACTCGTCGTAATCCAAAACGCGCATCTTCTTGTGACGAATTGGTTGAAAATCGCTTCCATCGCTTGAAGATAGGATTTCAATTGATTTGTTTTTTGGTACCATAAACTCAGTGATCAGTTTTTGTGACGATGGTCGACTGGTCAATTGCTTGTAAACGTAACGATAATGAGACATGCATGATCTCAGCTCTTTTTCGAATTTTAAGCGTCTTTCCGCTTTGGTATCTACTTTAAGAAAATGCGTTTCCAATTTTTTCGAAATTTGGATCCCTGCATATATTTTATCTGCTGTAATAGATTCCGGTTCTTCTTGTCCATTTTCATAATCTATCAAACTATTGATAATGTCACTATCATCGACAGTTTGGTCCTCAATCATCTCGTTTAGGTCATTATCGCCGAAAGAATCAAAGCCTTCTCCGCCGATGTTATGTGCAAGCGCACTAATTTCAGATAATAACGTTGACGTGTTTTCGGTAACGTTTCGATTAATTACACATTCATATATTTGGTCCACAACATGTATATGTACATGATAGGAAACGTTAAACTGGTGCTAACGCCGCTAAGATTCATATACCGCATAAAAATAAATCGCACAAAAAAAATTGCACAAAAATAAAATCGCACAAAAACAAAATCGCATAAAAAAAGACCGCACAAAAACAGGCTTTACTGTATTTACTCTTTTGTACGCACAACGTAGTATCGATGACATCCATGTCTGTGGTTCCTTGAAAGGAATAAAGACATAATTGAACTGGTCCGCAGTAGTGTCGAAATAGTCTCCTAAATAATTTCGAATACTATAGACACCGTTATTCTTTTTTTCGACTATCTGAAGGCTTAAACCTTCAATAACCGATTAACACCATCAGGAATATTTATACTGACACGTGTGTCGCCTACTTTTTACCTATTGACGCTGACATATAATATAATTTTAGCGGTCAAATTAACCGTTTCTGCACTGTGCATAGCGGTACATTTTTTTGTAAATTATAGTGCAAAAGTAGAGATTCAAATCAGTTGTCAGCTACTAAACTGATCTATTTTCAACGATATATCGTCGGTACTTTTCACCAGTGTAGTCAACCCCCTGCATGGGTAGTATAAGTTGACTATGTACAGTGACCCATTGGGCAGCCATTTTTCTTCTCCTATTTGGTCTTGCAAAAGTTAAAATATACCGTTTGCCGCTGTACGTGAACAATTTTATACGAGTCAACCATAATTAGTTCCAACAGTATACAAACACTCATCAAACTTGACTTTTTTTACTTATATATATATATATATATGTGTGTGTACATATATATGTAAGTATATATAATTTTATAGTATAAATATATATAAGGTAAATAAAAATAGGGTAATAAAATAAGGTTTTTGATTTTAATGATATTACATAGTTACTTAAAATATTTGACACTAGACAGTGTAAATAATTGAATCTAGATGACCGTGCGGTCATCTAATAAAATGCATTACACTATTCTAAGAAGAGCCTTTTTTTTACTTTTAACCAAATTACATATAAATCGGATATACCGTAAACAATGGAACAATTTCAATTATTTATGTTAACAATTAATCACGCCTGTCAACTATTAGAAATAATCAGAATGACCAAATTCAATACTTGGCCCTATTTGGTAGGCCAATACTTGGTCTTTGGAAATCCGCATAACAAAATAATTACATTCATTAAATACAAACGTCTATGATAATTTAGGTGATGAAAGTTCGGTCGTAAATTTTAAGGCCTTGGGAATTTCTCACTGTGAATTATGCATCCTTTTTGTAACAGCAGCTTTAACAAAATTACAATACAGAAGCTTATAATTGACATCAATAAAATGAGTGACGTCATTACGATGAACAATTTAATTAAATTGAATTTTGCAGCTTTTTCGAAAAACTATTACTTTCAAACACCTTAATTTTCATATTTTCCTAAAAATCGTCAACTACTGTTATATATAACTTTTAAAACAACAATCATAAGGCCTTTATTTAATTTGACACTATTAATTGCGCAGGACTTGTATTGAATGTTTATCTTCATGAAACCTCATGTATTGAACGTAGAAGTTCTATAATTTTGGATACCTAACACTAAGGTGTAACACATTTTAACACTACATTTAGTACAATGCTATTAATATTAATTTGTAAGTGTCCGGATACTTTTATTTCGGGATAATTTAACACAATATTGGTTTAATACGAATAGGAAAGATAAACGTGTGTCAAGTTTCGAAAAATCTTTCGCTATTTGTATAATGATGCAATTAATTACGTTCGTTAAGAAAAAAGAACGTTATCAAGCAAAATAATTTTCTTCACGCAACATACAAGAACCGGTTGAAAAAAATCATACACATTTCGTACTCGCTTCATAAATATCGTGAAAAACATATACATTCCTGCACATATCTTGTTTATCGTCAGCAATACATGACTATTTGTTTTATACAATAATATTTTGGTAATTTTGTATTTGTTCCAAACAACCGTTTATGTAAATGTAAAATAAATGGAAGGCTTCTTTGCTGATAGTTTGATTTTATTAAAATATATAGAACAAATAAATATTTCAATAAAGTCAAACAATCGGCAAACAGGTGGTGTCAATTTAACTGACAATATTATCAACCACATTTGTTTAAATTAAAAACTGATTGGTTATCTCGTTAATTTCATGAATTTTGATACCTGCATGTATTTTCAGGTATGTTTCCATGTATGTGCACGCTCTGTCGCACGGGTACATTAAAAGAAAAATATAAGATAATAAAAAAATATATAAAAAATAGTAAAAAATATATAAAAATATTATATATTATTTCAGGCTTTCGTTCATTTGTCCACCGCATTTTCACACTGTGTAAGGAACTTCATCGATGAGATGTTTTACACTCCTCCGATGGACTACCGAAAACTTCTGACCCTCTTAGATATTATGGATGACGAAGCGATGAGCAAAATTACAAAGACGTAAGTACAACGTATCAGGTGTGTTTAATATATACTACAAATAATACAGTAAATCAACTTTCTTGCAAAAAAAATGTTGCTAAAACGATCGTGCTACATATTCGGAAAATAAGCAGTTACTTTGTCTTGTCATCAATTTAATGTTTTTTGTGTCAGTTTCGGGATTCAGAAGTTAAATGGAAACAGTCGGCTTTATGGTGAACTTTTCTTTTATCGTTATTTATCGTGTAAAATACACCACTCACTTTTTACACACATATATTGACTTGTCATAATCAATAACAATATATAAAGATTTATAACATAGTTCTTTTCACTTTGTTCACCTTCTACTTATATATATTCACTTGGGACCATAAATAACTATCTAAATTGTCAATAAAGAAACCGGTTATATTTCGATTTATATCTTTTGTCTTCAGCTGGCATCGTTTTATTATTAGTGCCCTCTTCGCTAGTTTATACAATAATAAATCGAATATGTGGAAACTTGATTTTAAACTGATTCATAATTAACAAAACTATTTTATTTTGTGATGGTAGACCAACTAAATACAGCAATTAATTTATGTTTAATAATAATTCAAGCTCTTTTTTTCGTACCTACGCGGTCGAAATTTCCAAAATGGTGTCTGTCGTGGTGAAAGTGACGGTTGTTTAAAAATTGCTAATACTCATACTATTTGAAAATGTTTTAATTGTAAATACGAAAAAAATGTTATCAATACATCTGCATTTCGGGTGTTTTATATGTCTTGTTTACCGACCGTTTCAAAATTATATAAAAAGTTTTATAAAGATGAATACGGAAAGGTCTGTTTAGTATTGTTTCATACGCCACAATTTTAGTTTGGTCGAAATCAAATTAGTGGTCGGCATATATGTGATGTTTTAACTCTTTGACTGCTATGGACGCATATGCATCTCCAATCGTTTTGTTTTCTTACCTATTGCAGCTACAATTATCAATGCACCAGATGAATACAGATGTGTTCTTAATCAAATTATTTTTCTGCATTATTTAATCCTTTCGAAACTGTTGGGACACATGTTCCAGTCAAGTTAAAAACGTATATTCTGAGTATCGAGCTACTGAAATTTCTTCCACGTTGCTTCATTGTGAATGGGCCGGTATTGTTACATTCGTTAAATTCTCATAATTCTAGTGATAGTGAAATGTTCACAGAATCGCATAGTTACAGTGAATCATGGTTAGGTATGGATAAAGTGCCTAATATATTAGATTTTACTACTGAACCGGTCGAAAAATGTTACCTGCTGATGAGAAAACCGTAAAAAAAGTCAAATTTTTTATTGGCAATGACTTATTTCAACTGATGGTAAATGAATGCAACATTTATTATCAGGAAAATATGGAAAAAATGAGTAAGGGGAAGAAAATGTTCAATGAAGCCACGTGCAAAAAATTTTAGTAGCTTGATAGTTAGATTTTACGTTTAAACTTGACTGAAACTGTTGGGACATATTTGTCTCAGTCAAGTTTAACGTAGATTCTAACTATCGAACTACTAAAATTTCTTGTATGTTGCTTCATTGTGAATGGGCCGCTATTGTTACATTCCTTAAAATCGCGTACCACAATTTCTTCCTGTCAAAAAGTCCGGTAAGTGTAAGATATCAGCGCGGTAACGTAATTTGTAGAGAGTTTTCAGAAAGTGATTACGGTACATAGATACCTGTTTTTACTGCTACTTTCCCCTTTCGAATCGTAATTTTAAATTATTATGTGTAAATGTACTAAGATTCAACGTTTTTTTTTACTTTAAATAATTCATCTTACTTTTATAAAACAGACAAAATTTTGTAGCAAACACCTCAATCGTATATTTTCATGACTACACTCGACCTGTATGTCACGTTCTACGTGTTTAGATCGCAATAAATAGTGGGCAACATATTATGCCCGTCTTTCCAGCGTAAAATATCAACCTTTAGCTAACGAATCATGAACTGGAGTTCCCTGTAATACTTAAGAGTTCCTTTCTGCTTTCGTAAAACACAATTTTTAATGAAATCTGTAGAATGAGTTCAGTTAAGATTGATGCAAAAATTTACAGCTCCCAATTGAAACTTACCTGTTTTAAATGTTACCGCACTTTCAAAAGATCATTCATTTTGACTTTACGTTTTCTATAAATTATAGAAAATAGTTAATTCTGCCATTTTCTGTCAATTCCGTTTTTTATAAATATATTTGGCGATGATGATTCCGTGATTAATATATTATAATATTATAAATATATATATGTATATATATATATATATATATATAAATTGATAACATTATAACATACTATATATAATATTACAATATATTCGTCACGGGATCATCGTCACCCAATTGAATTTATACCTCGAAATTATTTTTATACACTTTACGTGAAATTATTTTTATACATTTCCTGCTGATAAGAAAAGCGTAAAAAAAGTCGAATTGTTTATTGGCAATGACTTATTTCAACTGATGGTAAATGAATGCAACATCTATTATCAGGAAAATAAGAAGAAAATGAGTAAGGCGAAGAAAATTTTCAATGAAGCAACCTGCAAATTATTTTAGTAGCTTGATAATTAGAATCTAGATTCAAACTTGACTGAGACGATTGGGACACATATGTCTCCATATATATATATATATTTATAATTTTATAATATATTCACAACGGGATCATCGGCACCAAATTTAATTTATCCCTTGAATTCACTTTTATATATTCTTCGCGTGTTTTAAATAATGAAGATTAGTTTTGCATGAACTACCTATAACACAGCATCATTAGGAGGAAACACAATTTATTATATTATGTTATATTTATTGCTATATATTATTTACCATATTCACATATATTATTTATCACATAATTTATTATAAAAAATTCGCGATTACGCATGGTGCGCGTAATTGGCTAAGTGTTAATCATTTATTATCTTTGTCCTGCACATCATTCAAGAAATACGTGTAAATATATCGAACGTTACAGGCTGATCGGCACATTTCCAAACACGTACGTATTTTCGAAAGCAGTTGGTGAGGATGCAGTACGAGTAGAAGGTGCAAATTTACCAGTCTGCATTGTTCGGCCTTCGATCATGATAGCAACAGCAGAAGAACCGTGTTCTGGATGGATCAACAACATTTACGGGGCTACGGGTATCGTTGTTGGGGCAGGTATTGGATTATTGCGGACTTTGCACTGCAAACCTGAGAACACGGCAGACATTATACCGGCAGATTATGTTATTTCGAATATAATTGTCGCCGCGTGGGACATTGCTCAGAATAGGTAAAGTTGTACAGTAAAGCCTGTTTTTGTGCGGTGGATAGGGACCGCGTTAAAAGAAATCGAAAAAAAAATTTTCGAAAATTTTATAAATTCTTACATATAATAAACAATTTTGTGCGATATACGGATCCCCGTGTTGAAATTTTTTTTATGCGGTGGATTGGACCCTTCGGACTTTAGAAAATATATCAATAATTTATGAAATAGATATCAAGTGAGAATGCTTTCAATTAAATTAAATAATTAAATTAGACCTAAAGAAATTGTAAAAATATTTTTCTTAATTGTACATATACATGGAGAAGTTTTCACATTACACATTAAATAGTTTGCTGCTAATTCGTAATCCAAAACTTTTTCTTCTTGTGATGGATTGGTTGAAAATTTTTTCGTCGCTTAAAGATATTTGGATCTTAATTGATTTGTTTTTTGGTACCATAAACTCAGTGATCAGTTTTTGTGACGACGGTCGACTGGTCAGTTGCTTGTAAACGCCACGATAGTGAGACATGCATGATCTCAGTTCTTTTTGGAATTTTAAGCGTCTTTCATGCATTGGTATCTATTTTTAGAAAATGCGTTTCCAATTTTTTCGAGATTTGGATCCCTGCATATATTTTATCTGCTGTAATAGATTCAAAATTCTTCTTGTCCATTTTCATAATCTATTAACTATTGATAATGTCACTATCATCGACAGTTTGGTCCTCAATCATCTCGTCCAGGTCATTATCGCCAAAAGAATCAAAGCCTTCTCCGCCGATGTTATGTGCGAGCGCACTAATTTCAAAATAACGTTGATTTTCGGTAACGTTTCGATTAATTACACATTCATATATTTCGTCCACAACATGTATATGTACATTGATAGGATATATTAAATTGGTGCTAACGGATAGATTCACAAAATGCATAAAAAAAAATCGCACAAAAAAGGACCGCATAAAAATAAAATCGCACAAAACCAATCGCACAAAAAAGGACCGCACAAAAACAGGTTTTACTGTACAATCAAACTTCCTATAACGCAATTTATGCGTACCGCGTTAAATGGAAACGGAAATGGAAACTGATTTTCCAACAAATTAAGTTTTCTTTTCTCCCTTTAACCCTTTCCCTGCACTACTAAGCGGAACCCCGTATTGAAAGTGTACACACTGCGATTTTGACTTTAAAACAATATACTCATAAATTTTACATAAAAGATATCAAGTTATTTAATGGGTATAAAGGGGCTGATTAACAATGTACACGTGGAGAGTGTATCTTGAAAATAAAGCGATTTTTCTTTAACGGGAAATTGCAATGTGAACGCCTAAAAGAAGCACATTTTTAACATTTTTTTCTCAGAAACTGTTCCATACAATTGAGTAAACTTTTCTTCCTGAAGTGTTATAGCCTAGGACAATAGAGGACAATTTTTTTTATCCTTTAAAAATATTTGTGTATTTAATTATATTGGTGGCTTTACACGCAGTAAAAAAATGTTTGTTGTGCTGGCATAGGCAATTCCAGCGCTGCTGGACATCTGAGACAGAAAATCGAAAGAGATTCTTAATCTGTATGAATGTGGTTATTGCATGAACCTCAGGTTGCAAATTGTCATGAAAAATAAATAAATCGCGTCGTTTTGTAAAAAAGTGTAAAAAAAGCAATTTTTTTGCGCTACAGGTAAAGCAAAATTATGGGTTATAATCAAATTTTAACATGATTGAGCTTCATGAACTAGCCACAGGTATGCTGAATATTGTGTTAAAATTTCAAGTCGATCTATAAAGCCGTTTTTGAGTAATTATCTACGCCACTTGCAAAAATCTTGTTTGAAACTCTGCTTTGAAACGTTATTACTAGTCAAAAAGGATGGAATCGCCTAAAGCGCCTCTGATATATTAATTCTATGACGATAATTTATCAAAAAATGCAAAAAGAAAACATCGATTTTTCCGACCCGTCACATTGGAATACCCCCTTAAAACGATGTTATCATAAATTCTACATAAAATATATAAAGCTATTTAATGGGTATAAAGACTCTGATTAACAATGTACACGTAGAAAGTCTATTCTGGAAATAAGGTTATGTTTTATGACAGTTTATGTTTTAAAACAATATACTCATAAATTCTACATAAAAGATATAGACTAATTTAATGAGTATAAAGAATCTGATGAAAAAATGATGAAAAAATGCAAAAAGAAAACATCGATTTTTCCGACACGTCACATTGGAATACCCCCTTAAAACAATGTTATTATAAAGTCTACATAAAATATATAAAGCTATTTAATGGGTATAAAGACTCTGATTAACAATGTACACGTGGAAAGTCTATTCTGGAAGAAAAGTGATATTTTTTTAAAACAATATACTCATAAATTCTACATAAAAGATATAGACTAATTTAATGAGTATAAAGAATCTGATTAACCATAGAAAGTAGTGAAAGAATTATATATAAGGTACAGTAATATATAATATACAATATAATAGCAAGTTTTTAACGTTTACTGTATTTTGTCTATCAACAGTATTTTGTTCAAACTGCACATTGCATTTATATTTGCTATGTTTTAACAAAATAAACCGGAATATGCCTTCGTGATTGTAAGCGAACATATAATATACACAATAATAACAATTTTTTAATAAAATTATAAACAACATCTTTGTATAATTACAAGTTGGTATCATTACATTTTGATAAAATAACAGTTTGTTAAAATAATTGATTAAAAATTACCTTTATTACTTCGTTGTCTATTGCATCTGAAACTATATACCTTTTCTTTAATAATTATGATGTTTACACTATTACAAAAATTACTAAAAATACTGTAGGAAAATCCGTGATTGTAAGTAAACATATAATATACACAATAACAAAAAATTTCAAATAAAATGATAAACCATTTTTATTTAATAAAATTAATTACATTTTGAACAACATTTTGATATAATTACTTAATAATTATGATGTTTAAGTTAAAAAGGATGATTACATTTTGATATAATATCAGTTTGTTAAGATAATTTCTTAATAATTGCATTTATTAATTCGTTCTCTAATTCATCCAAACCAACATACCTGCAGTTTCTTTATGACTAAGAGAGTGACTGTTTAACAAACTAATGAATACGGATAAATTAATTGATGAGAGTAAGTGTCTCTGTAATTTACCTCGTACTTCTTTTGGCGTTAAACCTCAACTCTCAACTGAATTGCCGATCATCTCCTCGTTCGTTTGTTCTGTTTTCTTCTCCATGGTAACGGATTCATTCTAGAATGTTCTCGTTACCACATACCTTTCTCTTAACAGTTACTTTCGTTACATTATTACAACAATGACTGAAAATACTGTAGTGAAATCCGGAAAATAACTAAAAATCCGGGAATGCGCCAACTACTAAAAAACATATATTTTTATATTTAGTTATTTTTAGTTTTATTTGTAGTTATTCCTACTTTTTATTTTTAGTAATTATTAGTTATTTTTCAGGCGCTCAATCCCTTTAAGCATCACAGACCCTGCAGTCACAGCAACGGATTGCAAACAATCCACAGAAAGCAAGGACTTGAATTCAACAAACTGCGTTTCTGCAGTATTAGATGCAAAAGTGTGCGACGCAGAGTGCGATACCAAAGAGATACCCATTTACAATGTAGTCTCATCGTGCCAAAATCCCATTACATGGGGCGAGTTTGTCAAGCACACTGAGTTATTTGGAATTAATATTCCGACAGTACATTGTATGTGGTATTACTCGTTCAGGCTGAACAGGTATCTGTTCGTTCATTATATTTATACATTATTCCTACATCTGATACCTGCAGTTATTGTGGACACTTTGGCATATTGCACCGGACGAAAGCCCATGTAAGTTGACTTACACAATTATATTACCATAGCTGTATTACTATTCTTATACTATTTCAATTATTATATATTCTTGAGGGGATATTCTACTTTCTCGGTTCGAAAAAATCGATTTTTTTTTATTGCCTTATTCGAAAGTATATACTTTCGAGATTATGTCCTTAAATTTGCAGCGATAAATTCGAAAAATTGGGAAAGTTATAGGCCTCGCATCTAACCCACCTGGCGCAGATACCAGGTTGCTCAATAAGTTTTGTCGTTCGATAAGAAAAACACAATGTTATGGTTCAAAATACACTTTATTATTCAGTATAATCTCCCTGAACATTAATGCACTTGCTCCAACGATCCTCCAATCTGTGGATCCCATCCCTGAAGTGAGATTCCGGAAAGTCTGCAAAATACGCTTCAACAGCCGTTATGACCTCTTGATTTGACGAAAAACGCTTGCCACGCATACATTTTTTGAGTTCTGGAAACAAATGGAAGTCGCTGGGGGCGAAATCTGGTGAATACGGCGAATGCTCCAAGAATTCGAACTTTAATTCATGGATTTTAGCCATTGTCAAAATGCTCTTGTGACACGGTGCGTTGTCCTCATGACTTAAAAGGATTTTTTTCTTCTGCAAACCGGGTCTTTTTTCACGAATTTTTTCCTTCAACTGGTCCAAAAGGTTGCAATAATATTCAGAATTAATTGTTTTACCAGTTTGCAAGTAATCCACAAATAAATTCCTTTCGCATCCCAAAAAACTGATGCCAGAACCTTCTTGGCCGATTTCTGGACACGAACTCGTTTCGAAGCCGAACAACCAGGTTCACACCACTCTTTAGCCTCTTGTTTTGATTTAGGATCATGGTGATAGACCCAAGTCTCATCCATAGTGATGAATCGACGCACAAAATCCACTTTATCCTTTTTAAAACGCTCCAAATGTTGTTGAGAAAGTCGCATTCGAATGTGTTTTTGTTCAATTGTTAGCGAATGCGGCACCCATTGTGCACACACCTTTTTAAAACTCAACATTTCATTAAAATATGACTCACACTGCCTAATGAGATGTGTAGAGCCTCTACTAAATCCCTCTCAGTCAATCGACGATCTTCCAAAACCATATCCTGTACTTTGGCTACGATTTCTGGTGTTGATGCGGTTTTTGGACGTCCTTCACGTGGATGGCCTTCAAGGCTTGTACGACCACGTTTAAATTCAGCAACCCATCTTTCTACTGTTCTAATTGAAGGTGAACGTTCATTATACACTCTTAACATTCGTTCGTGAATTTCTTTTGGTGCTACACCTTCCAAAAATAAGAATTTTATCACTGCACGATATTCAATTTTTCCATTGTCGAAAATACTGTGACACGGCGACACTAAATGGCTTGTAAACAAAGAATGAATTGACTGATTGAAATGAACCTTCACATACGTTGATAAGAAGAGTGAACCAACAAAACAAAAACAAATTTGGACTAGTAGCAACGCCCTCAACAAAACAAAACAAAACTTATTGAACAACCTGGTAGAAGGGTAACGTCGCTTGACCGGTCGGGCCGTTTTTCTCTTTCGGTGATCTTTATTTATTCTAAGAAATTATCTAATTCTGGAAACGATTTAAAAGAGAAGATTACCCAAATGTAAACATTGCATTGGTAAACATTACGAAGGAGTGTGTTCCGCGCACCAAAATAACATCTAAATATCATCTTATCCCTGGCCTTGACGATGTCTGTTATGTTTATTGCTTTCTGAACATGCATTCAGTATTCAAACAGTTTTCAAACGAGACGTATCGTTTTAATGTGGATCGAAAACAAAGTAAATTTATCAATTCGAGACCCTGTCGTTCGCGAAAAAGAAAGTTTATTGGAAATCAGCATACAAGTGAATGCAGTTTAGAGTACGCTAGTACATCGGCAGAAAAATTCAAAGAAAATGCTGATCTGCATGTAAACATTGATCCGGCTATGAATTATTGTATATTACAATTTACTACGTAAGAATCTTTTATATACAAAAATTCGATATGCAAAACTTTAAATGCTTTTTTCTCAGTACTATATTTTTTCAACTGGCGTGCACGATTCCAAAAAAACTATTCGATCAATCGGTCCGAAATTTTAATATATTATTCCACTTACTTATGCCTATCGTATGAACCACGGGTGTGTTAATTAATCAATATTTTCTCATTTTTTTCCATCATAAAAAGACGGAAAAAATGCCATTTTCGTGAACCTAATTTTGGAAAGTCAGTCATTTTGAAAGTTTTCATGCAAACTCTTTCTCCGTGGTTCATGCGATAGTGGTTAGTATGTAAATTAAGATTCCTGTTCTGTTTTTTTTTCTGATTATCCTAACGACCGCAATCACGCACGCCAGTGAGTATAAATTTTTTGGAGGTGCTCCAGCAATCAAGAAGAATTTATATGAAAAAATGTGAAAAAACATAAAAAAAAATATTTTTGTATAAATAAAGGTCGATATGATACAATGTGAAAGTTTCAAAATGTTGCGTTTCTACTTTCGATAAGAAAAAAATGATTGAAAATCAGTACAATTTTTCGATGAGAAAGTAGAATGTCCCTTTAATGTCTCAGACCAAGTTACAATTTTTCTGAATCTTGTTTGTCGCCGTTTAATCTGGAGTGTTTTGATCATTATTCCAATTATTTAAACTTAAGCTGTCGGACAGGTGTCAATTTTATTATTAGACGCTAATTTTTTGCAATGGATCTTTAAGTTTTTTATTTTTTATTTACGGATTCCACGGTTCTTCTTAATCTTTTGTTAAAAAATATCCCGATGTTTTACATACTTTTTCCTTGATCATTTTATTCATAATTATTTATAGCTATTACGTGACTATTGGCTTGATCTAAAATTGCGACATCAATTATTTTATTACGGTACATAAAGTTATTACAGATTGGATTCATAACAGAAATTACAATTATAGGAAGCAATTAATTTAACAAATATTAAGATCTATATGTTAATTAATATATTAATCATTTGAATGTTATGATTCATCCCTTCTGAAATGTTACTTTATTTCTTTAGGATATAGAGAAGCTTCAAAATTCAAGACATACATATTTAACCAATTGTGTAAAAATTTATAACGATTTACTAATAATAATATCATTTAACTAACAATTATTTACTCATCATTCAAAAAAATAAGTAAAACCTAACGTAATGTAATACGAGAAATAATGACTAATTAGTAGAGAACTAATTTCTTTTGTTCATTACAGGTTGTTGAGCGCTTACAGAAAAGTACACAAATTTAGTGGCGTGATATCCCACTTTTCTACCAACCAGTGGACGTTTCGAAACAACAACGTTATGAAACTCTGGAATAAATTAAATTTAGTTGACCGTAGGTTGTTCAACTTCAATATGCACAATTTAAACTGGACAACTTATCTTTATTACCACATCAGAGGCCTCAGAATATATCTTGTCAAGGATCCATTGAGCACAGTGCCCCAAGCAGTTGCAAAATATAAAAAGTATGTATCATTAATTCATATTTGTTCAGTAATTGTATGTAGAGTGACATTAAAATAGGCGGCCGAACTTTGGTACGACATACTATTTTTCCAGAAGAAGAAAAAATATTTGCAGAGACAAATACAAAAAAAAGTGCTTTCTAAGATACATTTTAAGATGGCTTAAAACTCGCTTACAGGAATTATTGAAAATAATTTCTTTCTATGATAAAATATGCTTTGGATTATATCTCATAGACTGTTCAAAATATTCAAGTATCGTTTATTTCTCCACGCAAATATTCAAATAAATAATGCTGACGGTATGTCTTCGCTATGAAACATTATATACATACTGATTTGCTGAGGGTAAAGATTATTAGTAACATATTGGGTCTCTAATGACGTAAGAAATTGGAATTTTTGAAAATGTTTGAAACAGTTATGTCACACCTCTATTGGTGTAAGAAATTGGAATTCTTGAAAAACTTTGAAATACTTGTATCATACCTCTAATGGCGTAAGAAATTGGAATTCTTGTAACAGTTTGAAATACTTGTGTCACACCTCTAATGATGTAAGAAATTGAAATTCTTGAAAAGTTTGAAATACTTGTGTCACACCTCTAATGATGTAAGAAACTGAAATTCTTGAAAAGTTTGAAATACTTGTGTCATAGCTTATAAAAGAAAATATAAGTGATAACACTAAAAGAATGTTTAAGTCTGAATATTTGCCACATAGTATTTCATTCCATTAGTATATTACAAAAAGCATGAATTAAATCTTTAAAAGACTCCATACCAAAAGAAACAAAGACACACACCATCCATAGAATTTCATGCAAGAAATGCAATGAAGTTTATATTGACCAAATCAAAAATTATTTTGAAATTAGAACTAACCAACACACCAAAACTTTAAAAAATCTTTCAGAGTATAGAACCACATTGACACAATAGCACTTAGACACAGAGTATTTTTTGATTTTGATAATACCAGAATACTAGACCAGGAAATATTACTTCAAAAAAGACTATTACTTGAAATGGTATACTTCATCTTAGAACATTGAGTTAATAACAGATACAGAAAACTGGGTATTAAGAATTCTTATAAATCAATTTTTATATGGCAGAATTATTTTCTTGGTTTGCAATCATTTGACTACGCTATAGCATATAATAGATCATTAAACTTGATTTGCTGTCCAATTCTGAGGTATTCATCGGTGAGATAAACATAGTCCATAGAATAATAACATCGAATAGTATGTTTGTGGATTAATCTATTTGGAATTTGTAAGGTTAGACTTAGGTTAGACAAAGAAAGTTTTGAACGAATTGTTAGGCACAATCTTTGATCAACGATTCTCGTCATGAACGTATAATGCAATATTACGTGTTACGCATGTTTTCTAACATTACATCACTATATGAAATTTCAGAATTTAAAAAATGGTAAAAGTTTAAAGATATCACCTACTATTCGAGAGAACACGCACACACTGTCGAAACATTGGATCTCTATGTATTTACAGCACTTTCAAAGAATTTAAATTTGTTCCATTGCTAGTGACAGGTACATGCCAATAATTATTTTCACTTTCATTTAATTGTACGGTTGAAGAAAAACAGAGTCACAACTGCTTTCGGCATAAACTTACTTGAAATTCACGTATTCTGTACTTCTAACAAAACAAATTATAACAGTACTTGAAATTCTAAGCCTGACAGTTATTTTACCAGATTTTCTATGTAAGCATAAAGATTTTTTTTCACCCTCTGGAACTGTTAAATGCGAGTCCCGCTCCTATCGATACGTCACACTTTCATTTCGTGCCTTAGAGGGCGGTTGGAGGCTGGTGTAGGGATATAAGATGTTAGGTGATGTCGAAGTGTGATGCGGAATTATATTGAGTTGAATAATTTATTTAAAGATAAATAGAAGCACTAATATATACATATAAATACAAAATGAAAGTAAAATTATGGCAATTCGACTTCAATTCGGTAAACGGCAAGAAAACGTATCTATACTGGACTGAACTACACTCTGAACTTAACTGATCTATAACTCAACTTAAACTGAACGACAACTTAACACGTTCACGCCGGCGCGGGCCACCGGTGGCCCGCACTAAACTGTCCCATCGGGCGGCGCGGGTCATGGCGATACGCATTCAATTGTGTTCTGAATTATTAGATTATTAAACCCTGTGAATTAAAATAACGAAAATTTAACGTTTATTCAATAAAAACAGTTATTTTTAATAATAATTATAATCAATAATTTATCAGAAACATAAGTTTTGTTCAATAACATAAACACAATATTATACAAAGTATTATATATAGTAGTAGTATATATTAAATACATAGTATTTGGTCTATTCGAATCAGTTAGTGGGTATTAGGGCGCAAGCATTGAACAGTATAATTTGGTGCCGCGCCGCCCCATGGAACGGACACCGAATATCCGTGCCGGCGTCAACGTGTTAAAACTCTGATCTATTACTGAGACATAACTGAACTGTAACTGAAGTATAACTGAACTAAGACTGAACTCGCGTCGCAAATCGGTCCGCCTTTTATACGGACCTCTACCGCCTTATCTTAATCCGGTAGGGCCCGATGGCCCAACGACAGTTTTATGCGACGCATCTACGGCCGTTTTTCTGATGCTACACTGGTAATATTCGTTCGTTTTGTTTATGCAAAGCTGACCTTACTAAATTTATTTCAGAGACTATTGACGCCATCTGTTAGGCTTGTTACGAACCTAAACCCTCACCATCGCTTCTGTATTTCGCATCAACCATACACAATTTCCCACACCATAGACCAGCGTACGTGCAGGCCAGTAATATCAACCACCTGTACGCTATGTATCAGGCACAAACGTAATTGCACTTACGATTTCCCGTAAGGTATTATTTTCGCGACTATTGAAGCCATCTATTAGGATTATTACGAACCCAAGCGCTCACCGACGCCTCTGTATTTTGTATCAACCATACAAAATTTCAAACGCTACTCATTTTTCCACACCATAGTCCAGTGTCTGTGCAGGTCAGTGAATTAACCACCTGTATGCTATGAATGAGATACAAACATTCTTGCACTTACCATTTCTCTCACATATTACTTTCGCGGTCATACACAATTCCAAACGCTACTCATTTTTTCCACACCATAGCGAGCGTACGTACAGGTCAGTGATATCAACCACCATCTCATACCAAGCACAAAACAATGTTGCACTTGTCATTTCTCGTAAGGTATTACTTTCGCGACTATTGAAGCCATCTGTTAGGCTTATTACGAATCCCAGCGCTCACCGACGCTTTCGTATTTTGTATCAACCATAGACAATTCCAAACGCTACTCAATTTCCCACACCATAGACCAACGTACGTGCAAGTCTGATATTAACCACCATCACGCATTAGGTACAAACATTCTTGCACTTACCATTTCTCTTATATACCACAGAAACCATGATCAGGCGATTACGTACAAATAATTGTTCTCATTCATACACATGCAACCTTTACGTTCGAATTTCGTTTATAAACTAATATAAATCCAATTTCGTCTATAAACGAATATAAATCGAATTTTGTCTAAAAACGAAGATCAATTACACTGGATAAGTCTTTAGTGATACAGACTCACTGGATATGAAACACAGTCGAATAGTGCCAAGAGACAGAAAAAGGCAATCTTCTTCCAAACCATAACACTTACTTCCCCGTCGCCGTCTACTTACACTGTCAATTTTCTTCCATGGAAATACACTAAATCGGAATTTACTTTTTACTTACCTTTCATCTGTTTAGTGTTTCCAGTGATTTTGTGCACAAAATTCTGTTGTGAAAGTTTAAATAAGCAATAATTTGGGATCCAGGAACGAATCAAAGCATTTTACATTCATTCCCATGGTAAAATAGTTTCGAATAAAACTCGTGAGCCGAGGTTTGACCGTACATTGAAACTCAGCCAGACGATGTAATATTTGTATGACATTCTGGTAGATGGCGACACCTTATCAATTTTGAGAGTGGATAGTCACACGCAAACCTTTATTGCAGAAAACTAATGAAACTAATGGTTAAAATGATTCGATAAAATAATTATATCAGTTTTGTCCAGTCTGTTAAAGTATTTGCAGCCAAAAATACAATGTATTTGATCTCTTATGTGATTATAATCAACGTTAGGGCTGAGTGTTGTATGGATGTTGCCCAATATTTCACCTCTAAGTGACAAATCATGGCATTGCATTGTATTGTTTAAAAATGTTATACCAATCGAAACGGCAAAAATGACAGAATATTCGAAAATGTGGTACTTCTATTATATATTTATAGTGCAAATATTGCGCGACATTATTCAATATACGGTGTTCATATTATAATAATATTTATAATATTGTAGGATTTTTTGATTGGAATGATATTAAACAGTTTTAAACACAAAAGTAGTAATTGTAACGTTTCTCGCACTTCACTCGGTATTAAACTCTAATAAATGTTCGCTCAAAACTCACTAAATGCATTCGCTGTTAATCTCTAAATATTCGCTATGAGGTACACACTGTTACGCTTGGAGGTTTCGCAAAGACTCACTTCTTTTATTATCGCGCTCAACACTTTTATATTGATTGGTTTCTAGAACATTCCTAATAACGAAATAGATACCTGCATTCTTTCTCACTCTCTCACTCTCGCTTTCTCTCTCTCTCATACGCACACTTTCTCATTACTCGTTCGTACAAAATCACACATCCTACACTCGGCCATCCTGCAGGAGCGCATGTCCTCAGGCGCTGTCATTCTCACTATCACTGTTGCATACGTCGTCACTATCACACTCATTATCACTACAGTACACTATATTGGCTTGCCCTTTTTCGTTTCTTATAGTAAGTTCGCCTGTTCTGTGCCTTCCTTTTTGCTAAAATACAATTAACGCTACTCCCAGCAACTTTGTCTACGTGCGCTCGCATGTTAGGAAACCAATAATCTTTTGTTAAATGTAATTCTCCCTTGTTCGCCGCGAAATGACCACGCTCGTGCAATGATGTACTTCCGTAGCCGTCCTTTTTCGGGGTTATGATTATAGGATTCGCATACTCGGATAATGAAGATCGTACAATGCCGTTTCGCAATCGCTCGTCTACTTGCGCGTTCACCTTTTTCTTATCCGAAGATGATAGCCGTCGCGCCCGTTGATAAACAGATTCGTCGCCCTTGACAATGATTGTCTTCTTAACTGGTACTTCGCATCTAACAGGATTGTAATTCTGACCCATTGACCCAATTTCTTGAATGTATTTCTCATCTCCAATGGTTACTCTCTTGTCTGTGTTCGCATCGTACTCTATATTAAAAATTTCAGGAACATCACTATGCTTTCTCTGTATCGCGGTAATGCTTCTCGGAGTATTTACGGCCCTGGCCACTATCTCTGGTTCTTTTAGAAACTGCGCACCTAACAGAAAATCAAAATGCATGAAACTATCCGGAACTATACCGATATTAATCGGATGCTCAATGTTGTTAATACTAATGTTCGCAGAAAATTCACCAATTGTTCGACTCCCTTTAGCCCCTACACTATCAAAACTGACTTGCGCTTGTTGCAATTGTGGCGCACCCATTTCTACATATTTGCTTGCACGCATCAAGCACATATCACTGCCGGTATCTAACAATGCTACTACCTTAATGCCATTAATAAATACATCCTTGTAATACTTTACATCTAATGTTTCGGACGCTACACAATTCTGCGTTGGACGCTGCCAGCCTATCGCTGGTTTTCTCGAAGGGCACGCTGCCGCTTTGTGTCCATATCCTCGACACTCGAAACACTTGAACCCTTTCTCTCGCGTAGGACATTCTGGTTCGGTGTGACTTTTCGAACCACAGCTTCGGCATCGCGCAATCATATTTGTCCCCCGTTGCGTAGTCGAGTTGGTAAGTCCGTTGCTGCGTCCCGCTGCTGTCAGCCCGTGTGGTAGCTGTCCTCTGTCTTCGCGGATCGTCGCTGCGCCGATGTTTCCCTTGCATCTCCATTCCACCATTTCGAAGGCTTTTAAGAGATCTGATTTGGCTGCAAATCGATGCATCCGCGCCTGGTCTCTTAAATCTGCATCGGGAATGCCGCGGATCAAGTTTTCAACCATTTCTTCTTCGTCAATTGGTACTCTATTTGCCAAAATAATTTTGTCATGATAATAATCACTAAATGCTTCTGTTCTTCTCCACGTACGCTCCTCGAAATGGGATCTTCGCTGCGCTTTTCCGGGCTCGCTGTTGTACATGTTCCGCATTTCTGATAGGAATGTGTCGATGCGCATTTCTAGATGTTGGGGTTGCGAATGGAACCAATCTAATGCATCTCCCTTAATGGATGATCCTATTAAATATTTTGTCTCTTGCTCCGATAGGTGGTATTCGGTCATGAGCCAACGCAATTGCCTCTCCCATCTCACGTATGCTCCTCGGTTGCCGTCGAAGTTTCCCAAAAGTTCTCCTATTTCTCGCACGCTGAGCCTGCGCTCGTTGGGCGTCACGCAGACTGTTTCGGATGATAATTGACCTGGCTGTGCGGATGACGACATATTGAACTCTTGCATCCGTCGCAACATCTCAATCTCTCGGTGGGCTATTTCTAATTCGCGATTTGCCAAATCTCTTTCACGTCGCGCCATGATCAATTCTCTGCTCACCCCTGCGCCTTCCTCAATCCTGCTGTTATCCATCGCTGCTCCCGAGTATATGTCTTGTTCGCTCATTCCTAGGTTTTCGGCTTCGCATACGGTTCTTTCCATTGTGTTACGAGATAATATCCGCGTCAATAACTGCTTTTTATTTCCCTTCGTGGAGAGACCTGTCGCCTTCAGAATTGCTTGCAGTTCACAGATTCTTAATTTCTGCAGAATTTCTGCATTCATTACACTACAACAGTTTAACTTCACGCACACTACTTTTGCTATACCGTTTGTATTCGCGACGTCGTATCACCAATCAATTGTTACCGACTGTTTGATCAATATCCCGGACGAGCCCCCAAAATTTGTAGGATTTTTTGATTGGAATGATATTAAACAGTTTTAAACACAAAAGTAGTAATTGTAACGTTTCTCGCACTTCACTCGGTATTAAACTCTAATAAATGTTCGCTCAAAACTCACTAAATGCATTCGCTGTTAATCTCTAAATATTCGCTATGAGGTACACACTGTTACGCTTGGAGGTTTCGCAAAGACTCACTTCTTTTATTATCGCGCTCAACACTTTTATATTGATTGGTTTCTAGAACATTCCTAATAACGAAATAGATACATGCATTCTTTCTCACTCTCTCACTCTCGCTTTCTCTCTCTCTCATACGCACACTTTCTCATTACTCGTTCGTACAAAATCACACATCCTACAATATAATAGAATTTATAATATATTTATAATATAATAGCAGCTATTGCGTATGTCACACGTGAATGTATTGCGTGATCTTATTAAAGAAGTACATTTTTGTTTTCCTCGCCAGAGAAGTTGCAAGAAAATAATAATAACAGTTTCTAAAATTTAAATTTGGTGTCTACCCGCCAAATGATTAACCCTTTGCACTCCTATGTCGAGTGTCACTCGACATCACTTTTTATCTCAGGAGCTCCTTTGTCGAGTCCCACTCGACATTTTTTCATGTTCAAATAAATAGATGTCGCGCACATATTATACGTTATCAACGCTCTCGCAATGTCACTAGAAGTGTTAGACATTCAGGTAATCGAAGAGAAATAAAAAAACCGAATGTGATCATAGATTATAATAAAAATATGGGTGGTGTCGATATGGCGCACCAATACGCGACATCTTATTGTTTTTTCCGTCGAGCACTCAAGTGGTGGAGGAAATATTTATTTTCGGGATTAGAAATCTCCATAGTAAATGCGTATATTTTATACAATGAAAAAAACAAAAAACCAAGGAACAAAACCTATAGCCCAGAAAAAATTTCGCGAAAAGCTTTTGTCAATGCTTACTCGTGATTGTCGTGCACGAAATATGAAATTGGGGAGGCCTGGAACACTTGATAAACACGGTCGCTTAGATGGAAAGCCTCATTTCATCTTGGTACATTCCGAAGGAAAACACAAAGACTGTGCAGTTTGCCCAAATAGAAAAATACCTGGAGGAAGAAGAGAAACTACCTATTTTTGCGAAACATACGAAAGAAAAGCAGGGTTGCATCTTGGAAGTTGTTTCAAAAATTATCATAGGCTTGAAAATTTCAAAATACGACAATAGCGTAAATAAAACTGGTATTTAAGTGAATTAGTTTCTTCCTTTATTTATTTAAATTGCTTTATTTTTTTAGTTAAAGTAAATTTCAAACAAAACACTTAAAAGCGTTGGGAGCTGCTGGTAACGAAATTGCAATAAAATTCGGAGTGCAAAGGGTTAACATGCTATTATATTTTATTATTAAATTTGAGATTAAATTTTATAAGGCCACTCAAATGATTATCGTCTGAAAATATAATGTATATATATATATGTATATATATAATATATTAAATTTTCACATGGTAATATTATAATTTGAGCGGCACATGCAAAACAAAATGTTCAATTTTTTAACAGCATATCGAAACTTCCTACTACTAAAATATTTGTTTATCTAAACTTGTGGTTTCAACACATTAAACGCGTTATCATTAAGGGACACATTAAATTAAATTGAAAGGAAAAGAAAAGAAATGAAATACATTTTATCATACAAGAAATCGCAGAATTTGAAATTCGTATATGTAGTAAATTATTGTTTTAAGTAGAGATGAATAAAAATCATTCTTATAAGAAGTAGAATTTGAAAACGGAATTGCATCGTTGGCTACTGACAGATTATTCAAAATTACGTTTCTTATGTCGATTTTCTTTTTCAGCTTCAACTCGATACACCTTGATATATTTTACGTGTTTTTTTACGCACTTTAATTAGACATTCTGCTTATATTTACATTGCTTTTTCTACATGTTTTGTTTAATTTACGATTGTTTTACTTGTTTTATTTCCTATCATACGGCTTCGCGAAGAGTTTTATTTAACGCAGATAATAACACAACAAATACGTCTAATGCTAAGATTATTTTATTGCAGTACGAAACAAACAAATTCATGGTACAATATGCAACGCATAAGTGCATGGATGTTGTTTAATTTTAAATATTCGTTTTCTTTATATTTTTTTTTTCAACAAATTGGCTTTATTGCATGTTTTGATATGCATGTGTACTTTGAAATATGTTTACTAAATAAATAATCTTAATCGGATGCACCTTATTACGTTAAATTGATTTTTGTATAGTTACCCTTAGTCTTTTATGTTTTTAAACATTTTTCTTCAAACTGTATATTTTGTCTAAAACCTCTCATGTTTTGCGCGGTTTCATTATTTTAAACGGTTTTTCTCTACGCGCTCTTTTGTACGGTACAGATCTACTGCCTAAAAACAAACTGATACGTATTGAACAGCTCTCACCTGGCAGAAGCAATGGTGTTTGTTCAGAAACGACTTACACTCAATTAAGCGACGGTGTGTGTATGTGGTAACAAGTGAAACTCTGAAATGGTAACAAAAATAACTTATATTTAAAATCTAGAAAAACACGATACATGAACGTTATGTACCGTTACTGAAAACTAAATCGAAATCTTTTTTCGCATGTTGCATTTCATGTCGTTTTACTTCCCCATTCATAAGAATTTCCGGACATTTTATTAGCTTCAATTATTGATTGTTTCATATGCGGTGGGGTACTAGAGGTGCTCTATGATTTAAGAACTTTGGGAGTGGAATGGCTTGTCAGGGTGGATTCGGAATCATTATATTCCGAATCTTCAGTTAATAAGTATTTGGAAAGATATTTCACAGGATATAATAACACTATTAAATTGTTATGAAAGTAACTTTAACCATGCGTCACCAGAGAAAACATACTTGAAAAAGAAGAAATAATTTTTGAAACACACACGTTTTCTTAGATACTACGTTCTTGAGGAAATATTTTCAACTAAATTCCGAAAGGTTTCGATATAAACGTCTTTATCTTCAATTCAATGAATTTTCAATTCAATGGAAATCCCTAGACATTTTGTTCAAAATGTAATAATCTTTTACTACGATTACAATCAAATTGGGGATTGTATAGCAGTGCGCGTGGCTTTACGGAGAATTTCTTACAAACTTGCGTGGCAGTCAATGTGTTAATATTACCTCCGCCCAAATTGATGACGCACCGTGTGCGTCATCACGAAAAATGTGAAAAATGTTAATACTTCACTCTATTAAAATTGATGACACATCGTATTGCGTCATGATAAAAATATTGTCAAATTTAAATTTTACCACCGTCTAAATTGATGACGCAACGCATGCGTCACGCGGAAAAATACTGCCGATTTTAATATTTGTTTCCGTCAAAATTGTTAACGCACCGTATGCGTCATGACGAAAAATTTGAGAAATTTTAACATTTGACTCCATCAAAATTGATAATGCACCGTATGCGTCATTATAAAACTATTGTCAAATTTAAACTTTACCACCGTCTAAATTGATGACGTAACGCATGCGTCACACAGAAAAATAATGCCGATTTTAATATTTGTTTCCGTCAAAATTGTTAACGCACCATATGCATCATGACGAAAAATTTGACAAATTTGCATAGTTGACTCCATTAAAATTGACGACGCACTCTATCCTTCATGACGAAAAATTTGGAATCTTCATATTTCACTCCATCAAAATTGATGATGCACTGTATGCGCTATAATGAGAATATTGTCAAGCTTGAACACGTTGACACGTTATGATATTGGTATTAGAGTGAAGGATCTAGTTTATAAAATATATGAATCATTTATCAATATACAAGTAAGTAAAGAAGAACATTTACAGAAAAGAAGAAAAACTTAATTTTGTACTACATTTCCACGTAATGATGAACACTGATTTCTCCAAGAGTACTGTGTTTGTATTTATTGAGAGAGAATGAAATCGTTAATGGTTACCCTGCGTGATAGAGATCAACAAATGGTGTTGAAACGTCTGGCAAACTTAACACACTTTAATTTTCAATATTCGAAATTTGTGGTAGGATTTCCAGGCACGATGAAGAGAATGAAAGTGCATATATGTAGTATGTGTGACTATTATTGTCTACTGCCAGTAGTCTAACGATCATTTCACAACTTACCCATTCGCGACAATCCACTTTTATTAACGCATATTATAATATTCGCAAGTTTTGTATTCCCTCGTAATTTCCCGGTATTACACTCGTATTATATCGTAATACGACTATACCCGTATAAAATCATTTCCTTGGCTTCATACCGTTTTGTTAGAATCCGGTTTTTTCGAAGTATCAAAACACCTAAAAATACTTGCAGGTATTAAAAACGTTTACCAAATAGCCGCTGTGGCATAACGAATAAAGAGAATGAAAATGCATATATGTAGTATGTGTGAGCATTATTGTCTACTGCCAGCAGTCTAAAGATAATTTCACAACCTACCCATTCGCGACAGTCCACTTTTGTTAACACTAAACGTACCGTACTTTTATTAATACTAAAGCGGCGTCACATAACTCCTTTCAAAATTTATTTTAAAATCGTATATTCTTGGTCATTTCTTTCGCTCATTTGACTTTCTGTAGATTCTCATATTGCCCGACTTTTTAATTTCTCGCTTTAATAAATTAGGATGTTTTTTTCTGAAAATCAATGTTTATTTCGTAAGGGGTCAAACGACCTCTCATGGTAAGAATAGGTAGGTGTAAGGTACCGGTACATTTAGTGTTAACGCATATTATAATTTTCGTAATTTTTCTGTTCCCTCGAATATTTCCCAGTATCACACACGTATTATATCAAATTCAACTATACCAGTATAACATCACTTTGCAGACTTCATATCAGTTTTTTCGTTTTTTTTTAAAACAAATTTTTGCATAATACCGTAAGCTGGGAATATATCCGTATTCGTCTTTCGCTCGGTCGCAGCACGGTGATGATCGACACCTTTCGGTTTCTAATTGTTGATCGTCACCGGGCCTGAGTGTTTCGAAAACGATGAAGAGAATAAAAGTGCATATGTGTAGTAAATGAGAGCATTATTGTCTACTGCCGGTAGTCTAATGATCACATCTTACCCATTTGGGACAGTCCACTTTTTTTTATTAATGCATATTATGACCCTCGTAATTTTTAAATACGACTATACCCGTCTAACATCACTTTTCTGGTTTCATACCGTTTTGTCAGATTCCGGTTTTTTCGGAGTAACAAACCCCCTGAAAACACTTGCGTTTTACTAACGTACAATACAGGCGTCAAAAACGTTTCCCAAAAAACCATTATGTCACAGTGACCTTAAAACAAATTTTTGCATAATAACGAATCGTCGATCGTGCATAATAACGAATTGTCGATCGTCACCGTTCCGAAAACGATGAAGGGAATGAAAATGCATATATGTGCCCATAATTATGAAAGTGGTCTAAGTCATATATTTCTTGTTTCGAGATATTTAATGAATTGCATTTGAATAAATTAAAAAATATTTTTACATTATGCGACATTTTAATTTATAATTTTATTAGTCTTAATTAATGGAAATTTACTATGAATATAAAATTTTGTGTGAATTTTATACGATATATATTATTAATATATATAAAGATTGAATTGACTTAGACCATTTTCAAAATTAACTGAATCACCCTATAAATGACTTAAAGCAATAAAGAACTTTGAGTTTTATTTGAAACAATAATTTGATTGAAATAATTCGTGAACATTTATTACATTTATTAATTATTTTTAATAAATGTAATCCATTTTTATCATTATTTCGAGTATTTAAGATTCTTAAAATTAAAAGATTCTTAAAACTGGAGGGATGTACGGTAGTAAACTCATAATATCTTTATGTTTTTCTTCCGATACTGGTCTAATGGAGGTGTATAATGGAAGTAATTAAATATTTCCCTATATTTTTGGTCTTCCGATTTTTTAGGTGAAAGATCCAAAACGTGAAATTTAGAATCATCTAAAGATGTTTTATAGAACATTTTATAAGGTTCATTTTTCAAGAATCAAAATATATCCATTGAATTTGTAGCCAAGAGACAGATTCACCCGCGGTATTTTTTACTCTTCTTGTTATTGATTCTTCTAGTAATGAAGTTGTCGTTATTATTAAAATTTGATTGTCATTTATTTTATTATGTAGTTCAGAAACGCGTCAAAGCATTAAAAACGGCCACGTGCCATTTTCAAGTTGTTTATATAATTTATTTAATATTTTTGACTTAGACACACTTTCATAATTAAAACTAAATGAATTCCATATAATGTTGAAATTACAACCACTATCTAATGGTTCATTTTTGACAATTTCGTAAAAATTACATTGAATAAATTTAGTTAAAAATAATGTGGTATGAAATAACTGATAAACTCATTTTTTTTAAATTTTGACTTAGACCACTTTCATAATTATGGGCACATATGTATGTAGTATATGGAAGCATTATTGTCTACTGCCAGTAGTCTAACGATCACTTCACAACTTACCCATTCGCGATAGTTCACTTTTATGAACGACTTTTATAATTTTTGTATTTCCTCAAATGTTTCTTATTATCACGCAGGTATTATATCATAACACGACCTTTCGGGTATAACATAACATTATTAATTTCATACCGTTTTGTCAGAATCCGATTTTTTCGGAGTAACAAAACACTAAAAAATACTTGCAGGTATTAAAAACATTTACCAAGTAGCCGTTGTGGCATAACGAACGGCAATTTGCATATTATGCAAAACACAAATTTTTGCATAATACCGCAAGCTGGAAATATATCCGTATTCGTCTTTCGCTTGATGGCACCACACATTCAGGGCCGGTGACGATCGACACCTTTCGGTTTGTAATTGTCGATCCCTTCGTGACGCTCAAACGGTTAACGAGATATTTCCGTATTGTCGCGCGAGCGCGCAAAGGCGCAAAGTGCCAACGTCGACAACGTGTACGAGTCACCCTTCGCAGTCGGCCATGTGTCAGCGCTAAATGAACCATCAGGGCCGCCATAAATCGTCGGTCTATCAGATGAGGGGCCACGGACGACTCAGCCGTCCCGGATATAACGACCACCGCCCAGCGTAATGGAAGCACTCTCTGTCGACACGATGAAAGATGCCTTCAAGATTGGACCGTGGACCTTGTCTGCTGGGAGACACGCCGACTTCAGCTGATTCCAGTTAACGTCGCCAACCGCGTTTCGCTCTTGCACCGCGCTTTTCTGCGGAAGATCGCTTTATGTGTACGGAAGTTGATGCCAGATAAGATAGGCTGCGCTTTTAGACAGTCTGCAGAGTGCTGGACTTTTCGTAAGTACGATAAAACATGGGGTAGTGGAACGATGTGGAGACAAATCTGGTGGAGAGTAATAGAGTACAATGAGATATTGGGAAACGGAATGTGATGCAAAGGTATAACAGAATATAACAACACGTATTATCATTAAAAAATATACTCTACAGACATGGGAAATTGGGTGTAATAGAGAAGTTGATGCAAGATAAGGTAGAGTTGCGATGTTTTGGTCAAGTGCTTGATTTGTGATATTATCGGTTGCATGATTAAATACAACGTAATACAGGAGAGTGAAATTTGGCAGAAAGGAATATGATGAAAAGATACGATAGACTTTCACAAGATGGAAGGCAATAAAATAAATGTTATGTAAAAACTGTACCAAAAATTAAGCCACTTTTCTAAAAATGGAGGAAGTTTTCAAATGAGAAACGATGAAATACAAGGTACCAATACGATGTAGTGCCAAGTCTGGCAGAGAGTAATGGCGTACAATGAAATGTTGGGAAATTAAGTGTGATGCGAAGGTATGACAGAAAATAATACTCTAAAATATCAGTGAACAATATGCTCTACAGAGATGCAGAATTGAGTGCATTAGGCAAAGTTGATGTGAGATATGATAGACTTTCACACGATGGAGAGCAATAAAATAACATATTACGTAAAAAGTGTACCGAAAATTAGTCCACTTTTCTAAAACTGGACGAAGTTTTCAAATGAAAAACAATGAAACACAAAGTAATAGAACGATGTGGAGTCAAGTCTGGCAGAGAGTAATGGAGTACAACCAAATAACAGGAAATGGATTGCGATGCGAAGGTATGACAGAATATAACATGCGTAAATGACAAAGTTCACAATAAGGTAGAGTTACGGTATTTTGGTCAAATGGTCAACGCCACGCAACAAAATGTCACGAAATGGAACATGATGCAAAGATACCATAGACTCTCATACGATGGAGGGCAATCAAATAAAATGTTATGTAAAAACTGTACCAAAAATTAAGCCACTTTTCTAAAAATGGAGGAAGTTTTCAAATGAGAAACGATGAAATACAAGGTACCAATACGATGTAGTGCCAAGTCTGGCAGAGAGTAATGGCGTACAATGAAATGTTGGGAAATTGAGTGTGATGCGAAGGTATGACAGAATATAATGCTCCAAAACATCACTGAACAATATGCTCTACAGAGATGCAAAATTGAGTGCATTAGGCAAAGTTGATGTAAGATATGATAGACTTTCACACGATGGAGAGCAATAAAATAACATGTTACGTAAAAAGTGTACCGAAAATTAAGCCACTTTTCTAAAACGGGATGAAGTTTCCAAATGAAAAACAATGAAACACAAAATAATAGAACGATGGAGAGTCAAGTCTGGCAGAGAGTAATGGAGTACAACCAAATAACAGGAAATGGATTGCGATGCGAAGGTATGACAGAATTCATGCGAAATGACAAAGTTCATGCGAAATAAGGTAGAGTTACGGTATTTTGGTCAAATGGTCAACGCCACGCAACAAAATGTCACGAAATGGAACATGATGCAAAGATACGTTAGGCTTCCACATAATGGAGGGCAATAAAATAAAATGTGTAAATAATGTACCGAAAACCAGTTCACTTTTCTAAAAATGGACGAAGTTTCAAATGAGAAACGATAAAATATAAGGTAATAGAACGATGTAGAGTCAAGTCTGGCGCATAGTAATTGCTAATAATGAAATATTATGGAAATGAATATAACACCATATATTATCATTAAACAATATACTCTACAGACATGCAAAATTGAGTGCCTTGGGCAAAGTTGATATGAGATAAAATAAAGTAGCGATATTTTGGTTAATTACATTTTCGGCTGCACGATGAAATACAATGTAATACGGAAGAGTGGAATGTAGTGGAAAGTAATGTCACAGAATGGAACGTGATGCAAAGATACGATAGGCTTTCATACAATGGAGGGCAATAAAGTAAAACGTTATAAAAAAAAGTGTACCGGACATTAAGTCACTTATATAAAAGTTTTCAAATGAAAACCGGTGAAACACGATGTACTAGAACAATGTAGATTCAGGTCTGACGGAAAGTAATTGCATGCAATAAAATGAAATAGCACGGAAACGTTAAGCTATAAAATGTAACACAATGTTAATGAGAGATAAAATAACAGCCTCATTATGTTTTACTTATTTTAATTATAATTTATTTCGCGATGAACATCTTTAATGTAATACGGAAGCGTCGCATATATGCGACAAAAAGAAATGTCATGTAACAAAATGTCACTGAATTTTTGAAACTGGGAAAAGGTCACACTGTTTTTATGGACAATTATTATAATAGTGTCTAATTAGCTGCTTCGCTTTATGCAGACAACACACAGTTAGGAACACTTAAAACCGCAAAAAAAAATTTGTAATTGATAAAAAGCTGAAAAAAGGAGAATGTATTTTTGCTAGGAATAGTAATATTTTAGTGCAAAAATGGAAAGATAAACGAGAAGTCTTGACAATATCTACGAAACATAATGCATCATTCAAAGAAGTAAAGTCTAAAAATGGAAATTTAGTAAATAAACCTTCTACAGTTGCAGATTATAATAACAATATGTCGGGCATCGACAGAACGGATCAAATGATCGCTTAGTATTCTTCCCTTAGGAAGTCGTTACGTTGGTATATAAAACTCTTTTTTCATATAATGGACATTACAATTTGGAATACATGTTGGGTATACAACAAAGTTCATTCAATTAAAATGAATTACTTAGATTTTAGAAATTATCTTGATAAAAAATTAATTTGTATAAGCACAATAACTGTGTTTCCATATAACAATACATCGAATACAAAACATTTCCCTAAAAAATGGATAAAAGAACAAGGTGTCATGTATGTAGTATGAAGAATCTGCGCAGAGAAACTTTCTATACCTGCGGAATTTGCCAGACATATAAGGGATTACCTATTGGGCTATGTGTAAATGAATGTTTCAAAATCTTTCATGAAAAAAGTAAATAAATAACTTGTATTTCGCTATAAAAAAATGTTTTTATTTTTATGTTCCTTTCCTATCTAATTAATTTCCTTTTTATAAAATACGTCGCATATGTGCGGCATGTGGTTTATAAAGTAAGTTTCTCATCCCTGGGCCAGCGTCGTATATATGCGTCGTATGAAAAAATGTGTATTTTTTATGTAAGTGGAATGTTATAAATATATATACTCAAAATCAATGCCAATTGAAGTCATATTAGAAGAAAAAACAGAAATGACTCGTTAATTAATAGACTTACGACTCATACAAATCACTACATTTTTATTGAAAATATCACGGTCTTTCAGATCTTAATGAAAAAATATATATTAAAAAAAAAATATATATAGTAATGCATCAAATAATGCAGCCCTCGGAACCATACAAATATAAAAAAAAAAGAGTTTTTTTCATACGATGCGTACTTTGGAAATTTTTATGTTTCTTTCCCATCTAGTTAATTTTCTTTTTATAAAATACGTTGTATATGTGTGGCGTGTGGTCTATAAAATAAGTTTCTCATCCCTCGGCCAGCGTCGTATATAAGCGTTGTATGAAAAAATGCTTATTTTTTATATAATTGGAATGTTATAAATATATATACTCAAAATCAATGGCAACTGAAATTATATTAGAAGAAAAAACACCATGGTCTGTGAAGCCAGAATTTCTTCTCAAGGTCTGGTAGCGAACGAGTTAAAAAATCCATTTCCTCATTAGTTAGTAGACTGCAGCATTGCATTAATGTCGATGGACATCAGTTCGAACATTTATGTTGATACCAGTGTACTGCGTGTTGATAAACTTAGTCATGTAAACATCACGCTGTCCTGCAGAAATGACTCGTTAATTAATAGACTTACGACTCATACAAATCACTACATTTTTATTGAAAATATCACGCTCTTTCAGATCTTAATGTAAAAAAATATAGGGTTCCATTAAAAAAAATGAAGTTGATCTTGAAATATCCGAAACGCCTCCACCAAAAAAATAATGCAGGCCTCGGAACCATACAAATATAAAAAAAAAAGTTTTTTTCTTACGATGCGTACTTTGGAAATTTTTATGTTTCTTTCCTATCTAGTTAATTTCCTTTTTACAAAATACGTCGCATATGTACGGCGTGTGGTCTATAAAATAAGTTTCTCATCCCTGGCCCAGCGTCGCATATATGCGTCGTATGAAAAAATGCTTAACTTTTATATAATTGGAATGTTATAAATACATATACAGTAAAACCTGTTTTTGTGCGGTGGATAGGGACCGCATAAAAGAAATCGTACAAAAAAATATTCGAAAATTTTATAAATTCTTACATATATAATAATAAACAATTTTGTACGATATAGTACCTAACATTTTTTTTATGCGGTAGATAGGGACCGCATAAAAAAAGTCGGACTTAGAAAATACATCAATGATTTATGAAATAGATGAGAGAATGCTTTCAATTAAATTAAATAATTAAATTAGACCTAAAGAAATTGTAAAAATATTTAATTCTTCATTGTACATATACATGGAGAAGTTTTCACATTATACATTAAATAGTTTGCTGCTACTCATCGTAATCCAAAACGCGCATCTTCTTGTGATGAATTGGTTGAAAATCGCTTTCGTCGCTTAAAGATAGGATTTCAATTGATTTGTTTTTTGGTACCATAAACTCAGTGATCAGTTTTTGTGACGACGGTCGACTGGCCACTTGCTTGTAAACGCCACGATAGTGAGACATGCATGATCTCAGCTCTTTTTGGAATTTTAAGCGTCTTTCCGCATTGGTATCTATTTTAAGAAAATGCGTTTCCAATTTTTTCAAAATCTGGATCCCTGCATATATTTAATCTGCTGTAATAGATTCCGGTTCTTCTTGCCCATTTTCATAATCTATCAAACTATTGATAATGTCATTATCATCGACAGTTTGGTCCTCAATCATCTCGTCCAGGTCATTATCGCCGAAAGAATCAAAGCCTTCTCCGCCGATGTTATGTGCGAGCGCACTAATTTCAGATAATAACGTTGACGCGTTTTCGGTAACGTTTCGATTAATTACACATTCATATATTTCGTCCACACATGTATATGTACATTGATAGGAAACATTAAACTGGTACTAACGCCGCTTAGATTCATATACCGCATAAAAAAAAATCGCACAAAAAAAATTGCACAAAAATAAAATCGCACAAAACCAATCGCATAAAAAAGGACCGCACAAAAACAGGCTTTACTGTACTCAAAGTTAATGCCAACTGAAGTTATATTAGAAGAAAAAATACCATGGTCTGTGAAGTCAGAATTTCTTCTCAAGGCCTGGTAGCGAACGAGTTAAACGTCCCTTCCAAGTAACCGTGTCGCACTTAAACTAAATAACTATTCGAGCAATTCGGTTCTCTGAGGTATTCCCATCTATTCAAACTATTCAAAATATTCAAACGTTTGCCATCGTCCAAATACTCGCCTCGCGTCTAGATTAATGAACTATCCGCGTAATTAAAATTTCTCAGGTATTATGGGATATTCAAACTTACCTACTACAAACGTGCAAATACTCGGCGGTCGGAGGAATTATTTTGCACTTGGTCCGCTCGGTTATTTGCAAATGCGCGTAAATACATATTTTATGCACTGATCCCACAATTCCCCGGGGATACGATTATCCGATGCGTTTTACAAGCATCGGCCGCGCATTTCGCCGAAAACAGTAAAATATTTCTCTAACTTACGCGCGTCCGTCTATGCCTACATCATTAGACGAGGTTTATAACGTAGTTACCTGGAATTGCAAAATCGTTAGCCGAGCGTTGACTCGGCACGCCGGTTTACCCACTGCTGACCTTGGTTCATTATCAGGAATTACTGCCTTAGCTTCAGCTAATGCCACAGAGATTCTTCTGCCTGTTTTTTTCCACCGCAATTGTGTCACTTGCGAGCGGGGTTATTGCGCAATTGGATTTTCCTTTGCGACTTAAATAGACACAAAACTTGCGCGTGCCGTTAAATTAATTAGTCTTCGCTGCTGGTTTTTGCCCGAAAGCGTGTGAGAATCTCTTTCGCATCAAGAATGCTACACATACCACTTAGCACGTTGCGTGGGAAATTTTTAAATAAATCTGATTTGTTCTTAAATGTATTAGGTGTACAAATGAATAATCCAAATTGTTTTGAGCGGTTATGAAATCAATTTTAAATTTAATAGATTTTCCCACTCTTTTGTGGTTATGCAGTGCTGACATATAGCTATTAAAAATAACAAATAGTTTTACAAAAAGTCCAACATAACCTTTAATATTATTCAGTTCGAATTTTATTTCAATTTCGGGAACGGATCCCGATGCTTTTAAGTGTTTTATTTGAAATTTACCTTAACTAAAAAATAAGGCAATGTAAATAAATAAAGGAAGAAACAAATTCATTTAAATACCAATTTTAGTTACGCTATTGTCATATTTTTAAATTTTCAAGCGTATGATATCTTTTGAAACAATTTCGGAAGTGCAAGATAACAACATTGGTTTTCTTTCGCACGTTTCACAAAAATAGGTGGTTTCTCTTCTTCCTCCAGGTATTTTTCTATTTGACCAAAGTACACAGTCTTTGTGTTTTCCTTCGGAATGTACGAATATAAAATTAGGCTTTCCATCTAATCCATCGTGTTTATCATGTGTTCGAGGCCTCTCTAATTACCTACATACATGGAACACGACAATCACGAATAAGCATCTATAAAATCTTTTCGCGACATTTAGTGGGCTGTTTTGTTCCTTGATTTTTTGTTTTTTCTTTGTATAAAATATACACATTTACTATGGAGGTTTCTAATTCCCAAAAGAAATATTTCCTCCACCACTTGAGGGCTCGACATAAAAAACAATTAGATGTCGCGTATTCATTCGCCACATCGATACCAGCCATATTTTTATTATGATCTGTGATCTCATCCGTTTCCTTTATTTCTCTTCGATTACCTGAATGTCTATACCTTCTAGTGACATTGCGAGAGCGTCGATAAAATGTGCGGGACATCTATTTATTTGGACATGAAGAAATGTCGAGATGGAACTCGACAAAGAGGCTTGAGATAGAAAACTGATGTCGAGTCACACTCGACATAAAAAGGGTTAATATTATTCAGTTTTAAAATAGAGTCGAAAATGGCAAAAGATAAGGTGCATATTCGATTTGTACATTTACGAAAAATTCCAACATGGGGGAAAAAATGCTGCAATAGTATGTCATAATCGATTTGTTCCTCCTCGGTGAAGGTGTTGTATCATAGGATGTGTGCGCATTTTGGTTTAAGCGGTTTAAAAGCGGTAATTTCAGTCTAATCGACAAACAACGCCCTGGAGGCCCTCGGAAGTGCGATAACGATAATTTGGAAAAACTGCTCGCTGAGAATTCGGCACAAACGCAAAAGGAGCTTGCAGAACAGTTGGAAGTAACGCAACAAACGATTTCCAAACGCTTACATGAGATGGGAAAGATCCGGAAAGAAGGAAAATGGGTTCCGCATGAACTCTTACCAAGGTTTTGGTAAAATTACGATGCGGCATTTTGGAGTTTGCGTAAGGAACAGCTTTGAATGTAGAGCATTTGATGAAGTAATCAAACTTGGCCAAGTGCGGCAAAGCATTTTATCATCTATTAGGGCAAACTTTTGGTAAAATTACGATCCGGCATTTTGGAGTTTGCTTCAGGAATAGATTCGAATGTAGAACATTTGATCAAGTGAACAAACTTGGCCAAGTGCGGAATCACATCTTATCATCTATTAGGGCAAACTTTTGGTAAAATTACGATGCGGCGTTTTGGAGTTTGTATAAGGAACGGTTTCGAAGGTAGAGCATTGGATGAAGTAATCAAACAGCGAAAGCAACAAAAATCAACGAGTGGCAGCGTGTCTTTCTCTCCTCAATAAGCAGCGTCGAAAGTCTTTCTTGTGGAAAATCGTTACGGGCGATGAGAAATTGATACTCTAAGACAATCCGAAACGTAGCAAGTTATGGGTAAATCCTGGCGAACCATCAACATCGGTCGCAAAACCAAATCGGTTAGGAAAAAAGTTCTCTGCATTTGGTGGGATATCAAGGGCGTACTTTATTATGAGTTGTTGGAACCGGGTGAAACAATTACTGCGGACTGCTACCAACGCCAATTAATCTGCTTGAGTCAGGAATTGGAACGAAAACGCCTGTATACCGGCCACACATTACTTCCAATACAAAAGATATCATAATGAGCCTTGGTTGGGACGTCTTGCAGCACCCGGCGTATTCACCAGACTTTGCTCCAACCGATTACCACTTGTTTCGGTTGATGCAAAACGCCTTATCCGATATGCACTTCCAATCAATCGATGAGATCCGAAAATGGCTTGACGATTTTATCGTATCCAAAGACGTAACATTTTTTCGAGATGGAATTCATCAGCTGCCTGAAAGATGGCTTAAAGTCATAGAAAGCAACGGCGAGTACTTTAATTAAAAAATTTAATTTACTTTGTTTTGAAATAAACGTTGAATTTAGCTGAAAAAATTAGATTATTCATTTGTACACCGTCGAAAAATATCGATCTGGACTATGGGGGCATAGATGCATAGAAAACATTATGTCATAATTTAACAGACATATTTCTCTCAGTAATAAAAAGAACATAGTATACATTTTTCGTTCACTTTTGGAACTTAACCTCGTCTTTCACACTAATTTTTTGTTTCGTATATCAGAATTTTGCATAACACGGCACTTCTTTCTTTCATGTTTTGCGACATTATATAACCTCAAGGTAATTTTGAAAACATGTACTGAGCTTCTTTTTATCCATAATCTCATGATGCTAAGGAAACAGTATAACATTGCATTTAAAAAACACATATGACTTTGGTACGTCCATACAAAATTGAAGCTAAAATTTGCTTTGATCACAGTGACATTCTATATACTAAACGATGATGAAAGTATTGTAACATGCTTGTCCTATCATTTGTCGTTTGGCAATTATATCAAATGGCTCTTACCGTGAGAATTTTCAAATCCTTTACGTCTTATGCCTACATACTTCTCCGGACAATATCATATTCCTGCACATTACCCCGTAAATCAACTGTTAAAGAATTCCCAATTGTCAATGTGCGTGACTATGTTTGAGAAACGCTGGCGCATAAACGGATATACAGGGTGTTAATAAAACCATTCAATATTTATACTGGACACATACTGTATTGAGGGAAAATGCCTTAGAAAGTGTAGGTCAAATGGTCAACATATCATCAAAGATATTCTACATGTCCTTCTTCCGTTCTCATACATTCTCGCAAATAGTACAACTCTATCGGATGATTCCACAAACATTTATTGGCGAAGAATACATGTACCTTTTATTGTTATTTACTGACGAAGAATATATTTAGCTTCTATTGTTATTTATTGGCGACAAATATGCTTAGCTTTGCAAATATATCCATAAAAAGAAAACCAAAATGTTTACATTCGGGGATCCACATGGTGACGTAATTGACTGAACAACTTGATTCACATTCTCGCATCATGCATAGAATTTGATGAATCCCAATCATACACGATATCGAATTTACTAACGAAAAAATTGAGATATGCAGCAGTTAAAAGCTGATTTGGAATAATTATAGGACCAATGATGAAATTGTGAAACAGTTTAGAAGCCAGTAAGTTGATACTAATATACAATTATACGATACTATACAACTATATATATATGATAATATATGATAATACACAAGTATATGATACATATATGATACTAATATACAAAAATGTTAAATTTTAGGCTTTCACGGCTATGATTGTTTATATTATTGGTTTCCGGGTAGTTGCCGCATCTTGAAAAATTAAATATTTTTTAATTTGATGAACTGGTCAATCGAAACGTCTCAATTGGCCAGTTGATGAATTAAAACTTCGTGACTGGCTGATGCACCGGTCCGTAATGATGGTTAAAGATGTGTAAGGACCCCTTTTTACCACTAAACGTGCCAAGCGGGGTTAAACGACCCCCTTAAAATTGTACTTAAAATCGTACATTCATTGTTAATTCTTTCGCTCATTTGACTTTTTGTAAATTTGAATACCATCTGATTATTCTATTTCTCGTTTTAATAAGTTAAGAATTTCTTTCTGAAAATCAACGTTTATTTCATAAGGGGTCAAACGAACCCTCATGCTATGAATAGGTAGGTGTAAAGTAGCGATACGTTTAATGTTAACGTTTGTGTACGTTACAAAAAATCATAACTTTGTTAGCTATGAAGTAATTTTTGTGACACTTTCAGAAATTGTATAATTGAAAGTATTTTAGGTATTACCAAAAAACATGTTTTTTTTAATAATTATCATAACTTTTGTACTTAAAAAATAAATTTGTACGAAATGTGTAGAATGCATGAAGCACCAGTAAATTAGCGAAAAAAAACTTGAAGGCAATCGAGACGAATAGACAAAATAATTACAATGTATCAAAGTAAGTGACATCTAGAAAGAGCGTGTAGAAAATACGAGAAAACTCGTGGGCGGTCCTTAACCAGTTAAATGTTTATGACGAATATATTCGTCATGAAACAATTGTACAATTTTGTGTTCTGACGAATATGTTCGTCATGCGTCTTCAGTAGTGACCATTGACAGTTAATTTTGCTTTTTTAGTTAAAACTAAAATATATTCCTAAACTGCAAGAAGTTTGTAATATTTTGAGGCCATATCAGAAAACAAATGTATAAATAATTATTATAGAAAATTAAACATAAATAAATTATTCTAAAAAATATTAAAGTCGTTTCATTGCAACCTAATTTCATATAAAATATAATCTATGTTTGACGAATATATTCGTCATGAAAAAATGGTAAAATCTTGTGTTCCGACGAATATATTCGTCATGCGTCTTCAGTAGTGACCATTGGCGGCGAATTTTGCAATTTTAGTTAAAACTAGAATATATTCCTAACCTGCAAGGAGTTTGGAATATTTTGAGGCCATGTCGAAAAAAAATTTATAAATAATCATTATAGAAAATAGAACAGTAAATTAATTATTGTAAAAATGATTAAAGACATTTCATTGTAACCTAATTTCAATATCAAACATACTCTGTGTTTGACGAATACATTCGTCATCGCTTAATTTGTACGACACACATAAGGGACACATTTTCCAACGAGGTCGAAACAGTTAACTGGTTAAAGTGTTAAGAAAAGGTGACTCCAGTATCAGGGCACCCTCTGCCCCGATGATGCAGACCGTAACGCTTGCGAAATATTTGCAAAATATTGAGGAAAGACACGACAACCGTCCGGAAACTAATAATATAAATGTACAAAAATCTTTGTATCTCAACCTTCTTTCCTCAGTACAGTGGGTGGTAGTATTGGATAAATATTGAACGGTATTTTTTGAACACCCCGTATATCTTCGATGCTTACCCGGCAGTGCTGCTGTTCGGAAAAGACTTTCATTGACGAAATGCGTGAGCAATACGTTTTATAGCGCGTGAGTTCTTGCATGCAAGCGTGCATATGCACGAGAACGGTGGTGCCGTGGGAAACACGAGGCTCACCGAAAGTCGTGCCGAGAGACGCCTTAGATAGTTGTGTGTCGCTTAAGCAGTCGATTGGCCAAGTCATTAGCGGTGGAGCTAATTCAATTACTACTTTCAAATGTTTCATCAATGCAAGTGCTCGCAACCGTCTGCGTTAGAGCCAATTTAGCGGCGTAACAGGAAAATCTGAGAAATATGACGGGGCCAACCTCTATATGACTAAGTACCTAAATCCATGAAGGATTTTCGAGGAAAAATAAATCTATGAATTATGTGAAATATTTGAAGTTTACGTTTCGATACATTTGGATTAAAATTACATCGTTTGGAGACGTATTAAGTTAAATCAAAAGGGGAAACGAAGAAAATTGTAGAAATATAGCTTTAATCGCTTGACGTACTTTGACGAGTTTGACTCGTGATGAGAATTTCGGTTTCAAACGTGAAAATTACGAGTCAGGCATGTAGTCGTAATTTCATGTTAAACATGAATATCACGAGTCTCACTCGCGATCAAAATGTGTATATTCTATGAAGGTAAATATGCATATAAAATTTAAAAGGCAAGATGTTTTTCATGATATTTTACTATTATTATATGAGAATTTTGTAAACGAAAATTTGAATTATAAGTTATTGTAATTTTCAAGTGTATGATATCGTTTAAAGCAATTAGCAGTAGGTAGACCTATTTGGCAATCCTGCATATCGTTCATAGTCATAGTTCCCATATTCAATATGACACCAATAAATGCTTTTATTTCTTCTACTGTTACACCTTTTCAATTTTTCCAGGTAGAACGGTCAGTAATAGTTTTTCCACTAATAATATGTTATGCATATCGATTTGTCTGCTTTACAATGTTGTCTATAAAATCACTTGTAAAAAAGAAAGTAAAGTTTTCCAAGGGTTCATTCAAATTATTTATCTGTGGGCCACACGTTTTGTATCCAGTTGAAAAAATCAAATCGTTAAGGAGTAGTGTTTTCTTCAATGATTTCTTGCCAATTATTAAATGGATGATTTTCGTTAACACTATCTAAATTTTCTGACACCTTTTCATCACTTTCACTAGAATCACTACATTGCAATATTTTTCTTTTTTTCTTCACTGGTGGAGTAATGTTGCTATTATCAGAATCACTTTCATATTCATCCATGCTAAATTCATCATCCCTGCTATCTTGAAACAATCCTTCTTCCATTACACTTTTCGCCATGTTGCATAGTATTTTTTTCTTTGTATCGGCCAAACAAATGACTAAATACTGAAATCAACGAAACACGTGTAACCAAAATTTAACTGTAAATTACAATTTCTTGATCTTCAGTGCAGTATATTATTGGTGTACACTTCAAGTACAACGCTAAAGTTTGGCAGCGCCTGTGAGGAGTACTTCGAATGCAAGGGATTAAAGTATTTTTTAAACGTTTTTTTGTTGAAGTTCATTTGAATTCCACAAGAGCACCATCGTATGAAATGAATAAACGCACAGTTACTTCACAGGCAGTCGTAAAAAATCATTTGTTTCAAGTTCCGACAATATGTCTCCACCGCTTTGACTCATTTTTCGAACATTTCTGCGCATCGCTTGGGCCCAAATTCTTCCGAGTTAAATGTTACGGCAAAGCGTTAAGCAAGGACACGTAAAGATCAGTTTTATAAGAATATAGTATTTTAAGGATATTATTATTTATCCAATTTTTTTAATGGTAAAAAATGATTTCAAACTGTAAATTCTTAAACGATAGCATTATATATGAATTTGTTATACCTGTTGCTGCAGTGATGCCTATGGAGTGCAAAGGGTTAATATAATGTGAAGTGACAGAAGGTGTGCAGACGTATGGTATTAACACGTTGACTGTCATGCGTATTTTACTATAACAAAACCGCAATGTGATGAAGTACTACAGAATATGATTGAATTGTGCAAAATGAAAGTAATGCGAAGGTATCGAATACCAAAGAATTGAATCACTATTTAATAGCAATTGCATTTACAAAATTATAAATGCTACCGATTGGATATTTTTTAAATTTTTCGTGACATCTTTTATGCTGGTCACCGATGACCACTGTGGCAGGCAACGTGTTAAGAAGAAATAAAACATATTTATGAGATGCCGATTAAAGTCACAGCATCATGCACCGTATTGGTACTTGTGACAGCAGTAAATAACACAAAAACGTTATGATCGAAACAATATGAGTGCATTTTACTGTTGTACCGTTGCAGTATATCACAAAAAGTTGGATGAAAATTCACTTGTTCTTGGCGAAAGGTTAAATATATGAACCGTTTATTGTGAAAGTAGTGGAAGTGTATTTCTTTAAAAAATTGAGATATTACATAATTTGTGATTAATTTGGTGTAAACTTTTTATTTATAACTAGTTAATACTTAATACCTAAAACAATGCCAATACTTTATGCAATTTCGAATTGGCCAAGAAAAGGAATTGTGTAGCGATTGATTATGCATGAGCCTATAGCATTAACGTAGATAAAATCTAGACACTCACGTACAAATTGTAAACATTTATCGTTCGACGTACAATCATCCCATAACGCGGTTTTTTTATAACAAGGTTTATATATAATATAATTTAATTACTTTAAACAGTCTCCATACAGTATGTACTTTTCTATTACACTTTCACAGTTCAAATGATTGAGGTGTTTCCTTATATTTTATGCACGTATATGAGCATGCGCAAATTTAAATTGTCGAGAAATTCCCTGTAAATATGGAAATTATGCTTCATTGCTGTTTCTTACCAATATTAACGCTTAAAATAAATTGCACAGACCGTGATACTGTCAGTGATAACTCGAAAGTATTATTGATTATCAAACACTCACGTATAAATTGCAAACATTCAACATTTCACGTACAATCATCCCATAACGCGGTTCTCTTATAACACAGTTTCTGTATAATATAATTTAATTACGTTAAACAGTCTCCTTACAGCATACATAGTACTTTTCTATTACACGTTTACAATTCAAATAAATAAGGTATTCTTTTATTCTTTTTTATGCATGTACATCAGCATGCGCAAATTTAAATTGTCGGGAAGTTCCCTCTAAATATGGAAATTATGCTTCATTGCTGTTTCTTACCAATATTAATGCTTAAAATAAATTGCACAGACACTGATACTGTCAGTGATAACTCGAAAGTATTATTGATTATCAAACACTCACATATAAATTGCAAACATTCAACATTTCACGTACAATCATCCCATAACGCGGTTCTCTTATAACACAGTTTCTGTATAATATAATTTAATTACGTTAAACAGTCTCCTTATAGCATACATAGTACTTTTCTATTACACGTTTACAATTCAAATAAATAAGGTATTCTTTTATTCTTTTTTATGCATGTACATCAGCATGCGCAAATTTAAATTGTCAGGGAGTTCCCTGTAAATATGGAAATTATGCTTCATCGCTGTTTCTTACCAATATTAATGCTTATAATCAATTGCACAGACCCTGATACTGTCAGTGATAACTCGAAAGTATTATTGATTATCAAACACTCACGTATAAATTGCAAACATTCAACATTTCACGTACAATCATCCCATAACGCGGTTCTCTTATAACGCAGTTTCTGTATAATATAATTTAATTACGTTAAACAGTCTCCTTATAGTATACATAGTACTTTTCTATTACACGTTTACAATTCAAATAAATAAGGTATTCTTTTATTCTTTTTTATGCATGTACATCAGCATGCGCAAATTTAAGTTCTCGAGAAATTCCCTGTAAATATGGAAATTATGCTTTATTGCTGTTTCTCACCAATATTAATGCTTAAAATAAATTGCACAGACCCTGATACTGTCAGTGATAACTCGAAAGTATTATTGATTATCAAACACTCGCGTATAACTTGCAAACATTCAACATTTCACGTACAATCATCACATAACGCGGTTCTGTTATAACATAGTTTCTGTATAATATAATTTAATTACGTTAAACAGTCTCCTTATAGCATACATAGTACTTTTCTATTACACGTTTACAATTCAAATAAATAAGGTATTCTTTTATTCTTTTTTATGCATGTACATCAGCATGCGCAAATTTAAGTTATCGGGAAATTCTCGGTAAATATGGAAATTATGCTTCATTGCTGTTTCTTACCAATATTAACGCTTAAAATAAATTGCACAGACCCTGATACTGTCAGTGATAACTCGAAAGTATTATTGATTACCAAACACTCACGTATAAATTGCAAACATTCAACATTTCACGTACAATCATCCCATAACGCGGTTCTCTTATAACATAGTTTCTGTATAATATAACTTAATTACGTTAAACAGTCTCCTTATAGCATACATAGTACTTTTCTATTACACGTTTACAATTCAAATAAATAAGGTATTCTTTTATTCTTTTCTATGCATGTACATCAGCATGCGCAAATTTAAATTGTCAGGGAGTTCCCTGTACATATGGAAATTATGCTTCATTGCAGTTTCTTACCAATATTAATGCTTAAAATAAATTGCACAGACACTGACACTGTCGGTAATAGCCCGAAAGTATTATTGATTTTCAAACACTCACGTATACATTGCAAAAATGTATCATTCCCCATACAATTTTCCCATAACGCGGTTCTCTTATAACACGGTTTTTGTAAAATACAATTTAATTACATTAAACAATCTCCTTACAGCATGTACTTTTCTTTTACACTTTTAAAATTCAAATGAATAAGGTGTTCCCGTATATTTTATGCACGTACATTAGCATGTGTAAATTAAAGTTGTTAGGGAGTTCCCTATGAATGTAGAAATTATGTTTCATTCCTATTTCTTATCAGTATTAATGCTTAAAACAGACTGTATAGGCAGTAACACTGTCAGTCGCAGGTCGAAAGTACTCGTATTACTGGTTCTCAAACACTTATGTGGTATTTTTCGTATAATAACGTCACTCAACTGCCACTGCCTGTGCAATCTGTTTTAAGTGTAAGCATACGATGTGACTGACGATTTCTTTTAAATGAATTCGGACGTCTTAAGATCAGTGTTTCGATAACGTGCTTTTCATTCACTTAATTTGCGTCATCGTAAATTAACAACATTACACGATATTTTAGGTAATAATATTTATTCCCTTTATCAAAAAATAGTAACGTTTACCCGAAGATAATTTTTAAACTTGTGTTTGTGTAATATTCGATAAAATCGGAAACAAAAAACAGCTAAAAAAAAGCTTATTTACCTTGAGAAGAAAATCCATATCTTTAATCGTTTAAACTTAGATTGTTCTTATCACGTAATTTCTGTGTAGCATAATACAAATATAGAAATTAAACACGTGAAACTAGAGAGTAAAATATTTATAAACAATAACAACACAATCAAGACACTTTAATCTTATTTCCTCATTTTCGTCATTTCGTTTTTACGTGTTATCGTCTTTACGTTTCGTCGTCAACTGACTACTATGCAACCAAACAACATAATTCAATAAACTCGTCACCTATGATACCTCAATATAATAATTGAGGATCATAGGCGACCTTTGCTCGCCAATTAGAAAGCCATGTAATTGAGATCCTACACAAATGAATTTGCGTTCTACTTATTCTGGTTTTTTTTAGCGTGATGCACATACAGTGTCATTCAAATCAATCCGATTTGTACCTATCTTGAGGTTCTTAGCACGTGACTTCCATTCAATGCGATGCGAGTTATTCCGCTTCATATGAATTATGCGTTTCTCATAATATAGACGCCACCTAACGGGGTAGAAATTAATCGCCTCACAGAAGGGTTGCTTATATAGTAGGCCCTCGACTTTTGCACACAATTGGTTCCTAAAAGTGTGTGCAAATGTTGAATGTTCGAAAGTAGATGAATGTAAAAACATATGCAGCAAAAAGTGTGTTTTAACCCTTTGCACTCGGACACGTTTCTTCACGAAGTAGCGAATGGCACAACATTTCGTTTAAAATGGTATAGTTTTGAAACAAATACTCTGCTCAAATCATGTTTTGCATACAACTTCGTCGATACATTTATGGGGAAACAAAATTGAAATTTTATAGCCTATTCTTTTCGAATGCGTCATAATTCATTCACCAATGTGCATTGCGGGTTTATTCAAGCACACATCGTAGTGATAACTTGTTTATGATCTTTCATGTGTCATTTTTTCTTCCGAGCATATACAATGTTTGTACAATAACCTGCAGTTTATCATTCAGATTATTGCAGGAATATATAGAAGGTTGTTTTTGCATTCGCTAGAATTCTCCTCTCAGTTTATTGACCAGGAATTTACTAAATATTAAATAGCACACAGATTATTAATTCTATCTCATTGCCTTAAACTGAAAAATCTTGAAACAAATATTTGAACAAACATTTTCTATACATACATTTAATCAATATTTATTTATCAATATGTATACATGATGAATTTAAAGAGACGTGTTTAAATGCTTTCGGGTGTTTTTTTTTATTAACTTGTCAAGAGTTAGTTAAATACCACCTTTTGTTTTCCTTTTCTTGATAAAGATTTCTAGAACATGCTGTATCCTTCTGAATTGCCCTACGTATTGAGACATACGTTGTCCATTGGGATCACATTCTTCCATGACAGTCAAAAATTTGTCAAGATACATGAAGGCTTCATTGATATTTTTAATTGTCAAAGTCTTGACGTTTTTATCAACTTCTTCTTCCTCACTCTCATTGTGTATTTTATTGTTACTCAACTGTTGCTCAATTAAATATTCATTTGACAGCGGTGCTCAGTGAGATTCAATCAATTCATTAATATCTTCATTGTTGACGTCCAAGTTTAGTTCATTCATTAGGCTAACTATTTCATCTGAGATAGTTTCCGGTATTTCGTCAAAATCACTCATCATTTGCGGGCATAATTGTTTCTAGGAACCTTTCATTTTCTAAAATGTGTGGAATAGCGAATCGTGCGAAAGAAAAATATGCTAAAGTCGAGGGCGGCTTGTACCTACTTCCCGAAAAACCTTTTCTTCGATCGACGTTTTTATCAGCTTCTTCTTCCTCACTTTCATTGTGTATTTTATTGTTACTCAATTAAGTATTCATTTGACAGCGGTGCTGATTGTGATTCAATAAATTCATTAGCGTCTTAATTTTTGATGTCCAAGTTTAGTTTATTCATTACGCTAACTATTTCATCTGTGATAGTTTCTGGTATTTCTTCGAAATGTATAAAATCACTCATCATTTGCGAGTATAATTGTTTCCAGGAACCATTCGTTTTTTAAAATTTGAGAAATAGCGAATGGTGCGAAAGTAGAATATGTGAAATTCGATGGCCGCCTGTACCTACTTCCCGAAAAACCTTTTCTTCGTTTGACGTTTTTATTAGTTTCTTCGTCCTCACTTAGATTGTATATTTTATTGTTACTCAATTGTTGCCCAATTAAACATTCATTTTACAGCGGTGCTCAATGAGATTCAATCAATTCATTAACATCTTCATTATTGACGTCCAAGTCTGGTTCATTCATTACGCTAACTATTTCATCTGCGATAGTTTCCGGTGTTTCTTCAAAATGTATAAAATCATCCATCATTGACCGCACAGGTTTAAAAGTTGAATTTTTTAAAATGTGCGAAATAGCGAATTATGCAAAAGTCGAGGCCGCCTGTACTTACTTACCGAAAAACCTTTTCTCCGATCGATCGCTCATCTCACAATCGTATTCATCCCGTTTTCAGCAGCAAAGTCGCTGATCTCATGAATAACTAATACTTTCGCGCTGCGCTACTCCGCTGACGTTTTAAAGTGCGTAAAATTAGATATACTAAGCGTAACGAGCGTGCCAGTTCCTTTTACGATCCGCAGACGCGTTTTCGTAATTCGCTTTCTAATGTCCGGCTGAAATTATATCGTCACTTTTACCAAGTTAACGGTCTTTCTCCCTCCCTTCTGCCTATCTCGTAACACTCACACACGTCACACTCACCCTGGCTCACGGCATTCTCATCTGTGCGCAATCAAATCTACGACGCACACGCGCATACGCGAGGAACATGATTTATAACACTGTGCAGCGATGGAAAAACGACGCTTGGGTTTCGTTCACTCACTGCACACGTTGACGATTCAGTATATTGGCTACGACCGACCGCACGTTGTATGCCAACTCTTTTTGCCAGAGGTGACTTATGAAAATGCGACTTGATCTCGCTTCGACTAGATGAGAATTAGTTGCGAAAATTGTCGGGCTTTGGCGGTCATTGGTGTAGGTGGAATAAATGTCAGTTTTAATGTTTAATGACAATGGTGTACAGAAACTCTTTGTCAGAAATGAGTTTTGGAAATGGGACTTGGTACAATTTGAAATACGTAAGAATAGGAATTGTTTTGTTGGAAGGGATTTTGGGAAATCGGACTAGGTGTAAGTTAGCATGCGTCAAAATTAGTTGATGTGAAAATTGGAACGTTTCGCTATCATTGTTGTGGTCGCGGTTCATTTTCATTCTTTTGGAAGAGCTAAACTTTTAAAATGCATCTTGTTTCAATTTGGAATACGTGAGAATAGGAATTGTTTTTATTTAAAGCGATTTTTGGAAATGCGATTACGTCTGAGTTAGAATGCGTCAAAATTAGTTGATGCGAAAATTGGAAGCTTTCGCTGTCATTGTTGTGGTCGCAATACATTTTGGTTCCTGGTTATAATATTAGTATTAACAATGGCGAATGGGTCCATGTTTTCGGTACATAAACATTCTTTTCTCACTTCGACTAGATTGGAATTAGTTGCGAAAATTTCAAGCTTTAGCGGTCATTGGTGTAGGTGGAATAAATTTCAATTCTAATGTGTAATGCTGGCACTGATAAAGGTATACAGAAAATCTTTATCAGGAACGAGTTTTGAAAATGCGACTTCATCTCGCTTCGATCAGATCAGAATTAGTTGCGAAAATCTTCCGGCATTGGCGGGCAGTGGTGTAGGTGGAATAAATCTCAATTTTAATGTGTATGGCTGGCACTGATGATGGTGTACAGAAAGTCTTTGTCAGGAATGAATTTTGAATTGCGACTTGATCTCGCTTCGACTAGATGAGAATTAGTTGCGAAAATTGTCAGGCTTTGGCGGTCATTGGTGTAGGTGGAATAAATGTCAATTTTAATGTGTAATGCTGGCACGGATAATGGTATACAGAAAATCTTTGTCAGAAATGAGTTTTGAAAATGGGGCTTGGTACATTTTGGAATACGTGAGAATAGGGACGGTTAAAGAATAGGAATTTATTTTGTTGGAAGCGATTTTTGGAACTGGGAGTAGGTGTGAGTTGGAATGCGTCAAAATTAGTTAATTTGGACATTAGAAGTTTTGGCTGTCATTGTTGTGGTTGCAATGCATCTTGGTTCCTGGTTATAATATTAGTATCAACAATCGCGAATGTGCCCGTGTTTTCGGTATATAAATATTCTTTTGCCAGAACTGAGTTTTGAAAATGTGACTTGATATCGCTTCGACTAGATGATAATTAGTTGCGAAAATTGTCAGGCTTTGGCGGTCATTGGTGTAGGCGGAATAAATGTCAATTCTAACGTGTAATGCTGGCACTCATAATGGTGTACAAAAATTGTTTGTCAGAAATGAGTTTTGAACATGGGATTTGGTATAATTTGGAATACGTGAGAATAGGGATGGGTAGAGAATAGGAATTGTTTTGTTTGAAGCGACTTTTGGAAATGCGACTAGGTGTGAGTTAGAATACGTCAAAATTAGTTGATGCGAAAGTTGGAGGATTTCGCTGTCATTGTTGTAGTCACAGTTCATTTCCATTCTTTTGCCAGAACTGAGTTTTAAAAATGCGACTTGATCTCGTTTCGACCAGATGAGAATTAGTTGCGAACTTTCAGGCTTTGGCGGTCATTGGTGTAGGTGGAGTAAATGTCAATTCTAATGTGTAACGCTGGCACTGATAATGGTGTACAGAAACTCTTTGGCAGAACTGAGTTTTGAATACGCGACTTGATCTCGCTTCGACTAGATGAGAATTAGTTGCGAACATTTTCCGGCTTTGGTGGTCATTGGTGTAGGTGGAATAAATGTCGATTCTAATCTCTAATGCTGGCACTGATAATGGTGTACAAAAAATCTTCGTCAGGAACGAGTTTTAAAAATGCGACTTGATCTCGCTTCAACTAGATGAGAATTTGTTGCGAAAATTTTCAGGCTTTGGCGGTCATTGGTGTAAGTGCAATAAATGTAAATTCTAATGTGTAATGCTAGCACGGATAATGGTATACAGAAAATCTTTGCTACGAATGAGTTTTGAAAATGGGATTTGGTGCAAATTGAAATTCGTAAGTATAAGAATTGTTTTGTTCGAAGCAATTTTTGGAAATGCGGCTAGGTGTGAGTTAGAATGCGTCAGAATTAGTTGATGTGAAAATTGGAATATTCCGCTGTCGTTGTTGTGGTTACAATTCATTTTGGTTCCTGGTTATAATATTCGAATCAAAAGTGGTGGCCATGTTCGTGTTTTCGGGATATAGACATTCTTTTGTCAGAACTGAGTTTTGAAAATGGGACTTAGTACAATTTGGAATACGTGACAATAGGGACCGTTGGAGAATAGGAATTGTTTTATTCGTAGCGATTTTTGGAAATCGGACTAGGTGTAAGTTAGCATGCGTCAAAATTAGTTGATGTGAAAATTGGAAGCTTTCGCTATCATTATTGTGGTCGCGATTAATTTCCATTCTTTTGACAGAACTGAATTTTTAAAATGCATCTTGCTTCAATTCGGAATACGTGAGAGTAGGAATTGTTTTTGTTCAAAGCTATTTTTGGAAATGCGACTAGGTGTGAGTTAGACTGCGTCAAAATTAGTTGATGCGATCATTGAAAGCTTTCCCTGTCGTTGTTGTGGTCGCAATGCATTTTGGTTCCTGGTGATAGTATTCGTATCGATAATAGTGACCGTGTTTTCGGTGTATACACACTTTTTGTCAGAGCTGAGTTTTGAAAACGCGACTTGACCCAAATGGAGGTTTTTGCTGTTATTATCACAGCTGGAAGTAATCTTGCCTTTTATCTATAGCACCGGTACTGATAATTATAACATTTTACAATTCACCCTCATGTGCTCAAGTGATTTTCATATGTTCGTGTCCATGTCTATTAAGATTACTTGGGTTTTTTTAATGTTTCTAATTGTTTAGGATCCATGCTCAGATTTCGTACATCTCTAATTTTGTTTTATTGGTGTACTCATTTTTCGCACGGATTGTTCTTGTGGAATTCGTCGCATGAGCGGAAGATTCTGTAGACGCTTCTAATGTTTAAGAGTGGTCTTGGATCTTTGGCAGTAGAAACTACCTGTGGTATCTTCTTTTGGGATTTAAAGATGACACCGGCAGAAAGAAAGAAATTCCTTATCTATTAAAGCGAGAAATTGAATAATCAGATAATATAAGAATTTACAGAAAGTCAAATGTGCGAAAGAAATAACAATGAATGTACGATTTTAAAATAAATTTTGAAAGGAGTCATTTGACCCCGCTTAGTACGTTTAGTGTTAATACAGGAAACTGCCTCGCATTGTCCATCCGGGCGGAATTGAAATGAGACCATGTGAGAAGAGGAACACTGTTCACCAACTCCGCAGCTCAGCTTTGTATCGTAGTTTAACGAACAGATATAAAAAGAAACCGAGTCAAGTACCAACACTACAACAAGACGTCGCATACATTTTTGTACATTTAATTTTTGCTGTATGAAAATGTTTATAGCGTATTGTCATTATGATTACCATTAAAATAATACTGAACATGATCTAATTCGGGCCACCGTTTACTTCTTAGTAATTTATTTCATTTCAAGATTGCTTTGAATGAATTACAAAACTAGATTGCTGCGAAAACACAGGAAATCTCACTATATATTATCCATAAAATGTATAAGCTGTGTCTGAGTAATGTGAGAGCGTGGTATATATTTCAGGAACAATGTGGAAGCAAGGACTACATAAAGGATCTCAAGTACAGGGTCCTCTAATTGGCGAGCAAATGTCACCTATGATCCTCAATTATTGGGTTGTCCGGGAAGTTCGCGCCGAATTTTAAGGAAAATTGGAAAGCAGCACATTTGAATTTTGGTATACGTTTATTAAATGACACAGGTGCCAGACTGTTCCACAACTTTTCTCCGTCTTTCAGGCAACTTGAAAGTTCCGTCCGGTTGTGCGGCATTTTTGCCTTTCCGGTAAAAGAACAGCTTTAAATGTCCATAATGCGCTTTGTTTGCATCCATATTCAAAGGCGTATAAAACTGACAAAATGAACGAGTCGGAACCGAACATTTTTGCAAATATGCCTGAAGCACCGTCTTCTAGAATTTGCACGCGTGTCATTTGTCTTCAATCATTCCGATATATTCAAACCCGTCCTTACGTCACCTAGCAAAAATCAGAACGAACTTTCCGAACGACCCAATATTATATTGAGGTATCATAGGTGACGAGTTTGTTGTATTGTGTTTGGTTGCGTAGTAGTCAGTTGACGACGAAACATAAAGACGAAAAGGCAAAACGACGAAACGACAAAAGATTAGAAAACAAGACTAAAGTGTCTTGATTGTATTATTATTCTTTACAAATATTATACTCTTTAGTTTCACGTATTTAAATCCTACATACATTTTGATTCCGTTGAGGGAGACAATGTGAAAGACAAGCAAGAAGCAAAAATCAATTTATGCCGTTTCTATGGACATGGAGTCTGTTTCGATAGATCCATGACTGCGTATTTGTCTTTCTTTTGTTCCCCGTGTTTCTCCTCATTCTTTTTCGAACGTATTATGCTGTTACAAGGACAGCTTTGACAAGAAGTTGTTTCAGAATCTACGCCATTGGATAAAATGATCGCGAGATGGTACACGACACACGTGCTTCATGTTATGTGAAGCCATTGATGTAGATTCCAAGTTGACAGTAGGACTGTTGTCACGTCATGAAGTTTCTTCGAGGGAATTTGTGTAGCAACGCCACTGGCGAATCAATGGGTTAACAAATTAATACTTTGACTGCCGTGATGGTCACCAGTGATCGGCGCAAGAGATTTTACTGAAGATCTAAAATATTCACAATGGGTAGCAATAATTATTTTATAAAAGCAGTTACTGTTAAAATAGCGATGTGATCCTTTGGTCTCCAATACCTGCATATTATTTACATTTTGCGTAATTTGGTCAAACGCTGTAGTATTTCATAGCATCGCCGTTCTAATACAGCAAAATACGATTGGCAATTCAATGTGTTAAATACCGAATCGATGATTTTTTACGTTTAAGACGTGTATAAGTACAGAAAATGTATTTGTGTATACAGAAATAGTACTGAGGAGAAAACTTCACTTTTGCTTAAGAAATTTAAATCAAATTCATGAAAAAGTGTAAACCAATTTTTTAATATTATCTGATTTATAAAATATTATAAGTAAAGAAGGCATGTATAACTGTGGCCACGAGTACGGTTACAAAGAAACGGAAAGTTGTGATTAACTGATAGAAAGCAGATACAGTTGCATTGCCGATTACACGATTCTCTCTCTCTCTCTCTCTCTCTCTCTCTCTCTCTCTCTCTCTCACTCTCTCACTTTTCCCTAGGTTGAATTTATTCCCTCAAGGACAAAACATCAAGCAATAAGAAAGGTACTCATTCATATTAACATAAATTTGAAAAAATAAAATGCAAACGTACACTAAAGAAAATGAATATTCAGAACCATATGCTTACTAAACACAAATTTTAAGCGGAACATAATTTTTATTATAACACATATAAATTCTGGATACCGAAAAGAACTATGGAAAATAGGTATTGAAAAATAAGTTCCACATTACATAAGAAACCTCTCTCTCTCTCTCTCTCTCTCTCTCTCTCTCTCTCAATATGTAGCTAGCGCTTTTATACAATAATAACAAACAACGGAGTAACGTAAATACGTCCTTAATTCTTCTATAAGACAGACAAAAATATCTCATGATATAATATAAATTCAAAACTCAAAACAACTCAAAACTAAAATATCTCATAATATAATATAAACTCAAAATATTTCACAATATAATAATATAATAAACACATAATCCCACAAGAATAAAATATCTGCAGAAGTAAGCTCCTATCTGCATAATCTTATAAGTATTATAACATTATAACCTTTCCACAAATATCATTGTAGCCCGAGGCTTCCGAAAATTGTAAATACCACAATTAAAGGAAATTCAAAGTTGTAATTATCACAATCAACGGAAGTTGAAAGTTGCAAGTACCACAATCAAAGGAAATTCAAAGTTGTAAATACCACAATTAAAGGAAATTCAGAGTTGTAAATACCACAATTAAAAGAAATTCAAAGTTGTAAATACCATAATCAAGTGAAATTCAAATTTTTAAACACCACAATTAAAGAAAGTTCAAAGTTGCAAATACCACAATCAAAGGAAATTCAAAGTTGTAAGTGGCACAATTAAAGAAAATTAAAAATAATAAAAATTGCAAAATAACTGAAACACAAAAATAAAGAAAAATTATGTGGAGCCTTAATTGAAAATGCATGTATATTTTTTATATCCAGGCCACAAATACTCGCTGATGTATATTTGGAAAAACGGCGATTATCCTTTATATCATTCTGCAGCGGGCAGGTTTGAGAAGCACTGATTGATGCAATCCGCCAGACGCTGCAAGTGCATCTAGAGTCGCGGATTAAAGTCGGTTATACGAGTCGACCGGTCGAACAATAACGAGTGCGAAACAGCCCGTTGAACGTACACGTTTATGCGCGCGCACATTTAAACATGCAAACATCAAGCGACATACAGTGGGTCACAAAAGTATACGTACATTACTGCTAACGATTCATAGAGATTTTACTGAAACATTAGCGATTTAATATTACATACATAAGTTCATATTCGTTACATATAGTATACATAAATTAATAATATTTATTACATATAATATATGTAAATATTATATTACTGCTAACAATTGATATAGATTTTATTGAAACATTAACGATCTAATATTACATAAATATATTAATATTCATTATATATAATATTTATTACCTGCAGTTATATTAATACAAATGATTTAATATTAACATGTTCGAAGAACGATATCGGAAATAATGTTAATAAAAAGTAGTGCCTTTGGTAATTACCCAATTGTATTATTATCTTTATTGAAAGAGTAACAATTCAATGTGAGCAAGTGGAAATCTATCTATTTATGCCTTTTTGCTTCAAATTTAAATCGGAAATAATATTAACATGTTTTAGTACTATGTGTCGTTAAAGTGACTTCAATCTATGTAAGTTTTTTGAGATTATGCGCAAGTAAAATGGTTCGTTTGCTTTCATGGTTCAAAAGCTGCGTACGGTACATAATGTGGAAATCTCTTAATTTGTTTCAATGCGTATTTGTTTTGTCACAACACATTGTAGTAGCAGTATTAAGCAATATTTCGATTTCTTGTAAAAATTAAATGTTAAACAAGAAATGACCATGAAAGCATTTCACCTCAAAGTAATAGAGAAAAGTACTAAATAAATATGGTGACGTATATACTTCCAACAAAGTTAAAAAATCTTCTGATGGTTCGCTTCGCTTGAGAAAAAGACATTTCTTATCAATATATATAAGTGCAACAGGAACAAAAGAATTCCGAAGATGTGTAGAGTGCCCAAAAATGATACGGACATAATTTGACATAAGTATACATACATTCTCATGATTGAAAAAATTTCACACGCAATTACGTCATTAAACTTTAAGATGCTCATGGTTATATTTATTCTTAAGGTTAGTTATATAATAGTTCTACACACAATGTTATATATACAGAATATCATAATTCACACAAATTTTACTATATGTTATAATATAGTAAAACATATATATAAAATAATATATATAATATATATATATAATATTTAAAAACATATACATATATATATATATATATATATATATACATAAAGGGTGTCTCAAAATGGATTGACATTTTAATTTATTAATAAATCGTATAATTTAAAATGTTCATAATTCCAATGCGTTGTTCGATCGTGTAATTCTCCATGACTAAATCTCAATACTTTCTGATACCAGTTGTCAAAGATTAGTACTCTATGTTCATTACGAAAAAAATGGCGCGTAATTTAAAATGTCAGGTCATTTTGAGCCACCCTTTATATAAATATAATATGTACCTAATAGTATATTACATCTATTATTTTGTGTCTTCATCGACATATCGATCGTGGTACCGATTTCGTTTATATCTACTCTGCGGCAGGTAAGTTCATGTAAGTGACTAAAAGCTTAACGATTCGTACGTTTTCTACCAAATCCTATTTTTGTTAACTGTTTCAGTACCAGTCAAAGAAGTAGTACTTATGTGCCAAATAACGCTTCAAGATGGTGTAGTTTGATTAATTTGTTTAGAAATAAGCATAAAACCAAATGCAAAAATAATATTTGCATAATTCAACAAGAAATATATTATGAGGCATATGGACAATAAACTAATGACAAAGATTAAGTCAGCATTAGTTTAAAATCACACAAGTACCGGTAATTGAAAATTATAAAATGGAAAAGTTTGTTTTGTTCATTAAATTATATTTAAAAATATAAAGAGTTGTTAATTGATCATATTTTGATATGAAACATGTAAACTAAAACCTAAGGAATGTATTTCCATTTTTTTCAAATAAAATTACTAATTTAATAACGAGTAAACGAAACATTAATTTCAAATGTTTGTGCTAAAACGATTTTACGAAACTGAATCCATTAAAAATATGCAACGTTTTACACATTTATTTTCAGTATTGAAATGTTTATAAACCCACACCATCGCAAGAATTTGTAATTCCTAACTGCGGAAGCAAAGGTTTCAGTAACTTCGAAACACGCAAAAGATTTTTCTAACCCAATTCGTTTAAACAATTAATAAAACGGCGTATTATTTCTAACCAATTTGCAACAACATTGGAAAACATGTCTTTTAAACCTTTGAAACAGTTCGTCGCCATACTTGCCTTCCGCAATTTACGTAGATTTAATGACTGCCTTTTATGACAAGTTTATTCTCCACCAAAGGTGGGGATCTTCTACCAAGAAGTCAGTACATTTTCCAAGCTCAACTCCCAGTTGTTTCCGCTTGGCTTTACTATACTCCTGTAGTTCAGACACCTGTCGACACGCCATCTACGTATTTTACTGGTTCACATAGGCGCTTGCCAGTTAAATCTTACAGAGAATCCAGGATGGTGTAAACAAGTATCGGACTGCGGAACACACACGTTATTCGAATCCCAAGACCATGTAAGATCATACAAAATTTTACTTCAATTGCCAGTATTTTTTAACACTAGATCTACCGGCTATTTAAGTATACCTATGTGGTATCTCAGATACAGGGTCCTCTAGTTGACGAGGAAAGGTCACCCATGATCCTCATTTATTATATTGATGTATCATAGGTGACGAGTTTATTGAATTGTGTTATTCGGTTGCTAAGGAGACAGTTGACGGGAAGACGTGAAGACGATAAGACGTAAAGACGAAACGGCGAAAAGACGAAAAGGCGAAACGACGAAACGGCGAAAAGACGAAAAGGCGAAACGACGAAACGACGACAGATTGGGAAATAAGATGAAACTGACTTGATTGTGTTGTCATTGTTTATAAATATTACACTATCTAGTTTCACGTATTAAATTCCTACACCTATTTCTACCAAGACCAGTTAGAATGACTGGTCTTTAGAAAAAAAAACGCTTAGTGGTGTTTCCAGTTGTTATTTACTTTTAAAAAATGACAAAAAAAGTTGAATAATATTATTTGTAATATAAAAATAGATTTACAGACATTATCGATTAATCAAACGTTTAATTGTTTTTAGTTCATCGGTCACAATTTTTACATATGTAGATTTCCTCAGTGTACACTTTCAGCATACACTTTTTTTGCATATATTGCCTTCGTTGAAAAGAGTTGCTCATCTACTGTAACATAAGCTCCTGGTTTAAAGCAATTTTGGCTATTTTCAATCAATTTGTTCGAAACTGTTGAAATTAAAACAAATTTGTCTCTTTGTAAACGTTGACTCCTCTGATTTTTTTTGTCGAAACGAATGTAACGTAGAATCTCGGTAAAATCACATCTACTCATAGTTGTGGAAAAAAATGTTGGTCCCCACTTGTTATTCCATAAATATTTAAGTCTCAAAATGAATCTGTCGTACGCTCCACGTGCATACAATGTTGCAATAAACGCTTTCAATTTTGCTTGCGTAAGTGTGCATTTTTTCCTCAAAACTCGGGAGGGTCCTAACTGTGCACAAATTCTTACATGTTTTAAAATATGGTGGTCAATTAGTAATAAAAATGCGTTACTTAGCTCCCCCTTCATAATATTTCTTTTTGCATATGCTTTAACCCTTTGCGGACGAGTGTCGGATATATCCGCTAATCTTAAGCCAATTTTTTATCATATATTCTGGACATATGTTGATATATTGGCATCATATTCTAGCTGCGGCTGGCGTACGTCTGTCTCAAAAATGGTGGCGAAAATTATTTTAAGGGGGAGATCAGTAATAAATTCCTATCTATTACGGTTCAGTCTCAGAACATCACAGGAAAGATAATATAAAAAAGTTAAATCATTTGCAATTTATACGTCGCTTGACTGATCAATTGATTGGAAATTTTCGAGATGGTGATCCCAAGCCTCCTTCGACTTTTGGAAAAGCGGATTTATTTTTCAACGGTCTCCTTTTAACATATTATTCAGCGAAATGAAACAGGAAGTAGTAAAGATTGTGTCGTATGCTCGAATCGGAAGGTAAAACATGGAAGGAGAGGGTCGATGTACTATTGTGCTACTTGTTCTGGCTAAACCGACCTTGCACATAGGTGATTGTTTTGAACTATACCATACAAAGGGAGAATATAAAACGTCTCATATGTAAACACAATTCAATTTGTTTGTTTATGATTTTGTTAGATTTTATGAAAAACTTATTTGAATTAAGATTTAGTTTTTATAACGCAAACGCGCGACGTGAATATTTTCTTTACTGCGCGCTCCAATATCTGTCGTCCACAGCGACGCTCGTCTGTCGAGCGGCTCCGTCCGCAAAGGGTTAAACCCGGGTACATCCTTGAAAATACACTCAACTGCTAATCTTCCAGCAACACCCCCTCCTTCAATTTTTTGGAATCATATATTCTGAATATCATATATTTTGAAATCATATTTTGGCATCATATTGTAGCATCAGGGAAGCGGCCGTAGATGCGTCGCATAAAACTGTCGTTGGGCCATCGGGCCCTACCGGATTAAGATAAGACGGTAGAGATCCGTATAAAAGGCGGACCCATTTGCGACGCGAGTTCAGTTCGAGTTCAGATATACTTCAGTAATAGATCAGAGTTTTAAGTTGTCGTTCAGTTTAAGTTGAGTTGTCAGTCAGTTATAGTTACGGTTTAGGTCAGTCAAGTTCAGAGTGTAGTTCAGTCCAGTATAGATACGTTTTCTAGCCGTTTACTGAATCGAAGTCGAATTGCCATAGCTTTACTTTCATTTTGTATTTATACGTATATATTAGTGCTTCTATTTATCTTTAAATAAATTATTCTACTCAATATAATTCCGCATCACGCTTCGACATCACCTAACATCTTGATATCCCTACAATGGTAATCTTATATTTTACACGACGAGTATACCACGCGTCATACGCATCGCAATTGAGATTTGGTTCGACGTGTATACACGTCAAACGCGCTTAACCCCTTGCACTACACTAAAATTTGGGAGAAGCCATGCCTAACATAAACACCGGAATGATCGCGAAGTTTAAACACGATATCTTACGATTGAGTGTGAGATACCCGCGCTCGTGTTCTTCACTACTGTCATATTTAATTGACCTTCTTGCTTGGTTCATCACTGGCATAATGAAACAGCTGTCACTAGAATTTTCATCACTGTTTTTATAGCCCTTTCAATGTCTATCGATTGACTGCTTGAAACATCGGAAGCCTTTCCACTACTCTTACTTCCACGCGAACTACTTGCTTTTATAGTAACTTTGCTCCTTTTTTTATACATGCTGGAGAGTTTGACAAAATTAAAAATGATCAGGAATATTATTTTTTGAGAAGAGGACTGTTCGAAACTTATGCACCTCGTGTAATGGCATAGTAAGAACTGAGGAACGACTGAAGCTTCCTTGGTCCGGCCGAATGCATATGTTTACTTAGTTTTCAAATGTTACCTGGACTACGACAATGTATCCTACATAGCAGGTAAACTGCATTAGGACACAAAATATAAAATAACCATTCATATAAAGAAGAAAATAGAAGAGGTGACAGCCCATGCAGACGTTCTTGTTTAGCCCAAGCTTAACTCGTTCGCTACCAGGCCTTGGGAACAAATTCTGGCTTCACAGACCATGGTATTTTTTCATCTAATATGACTTCAGTTGGCATTGATTTTGAGTACATATATTTATAACATTCCAATTATATAAAAAATAAGCATTTATTGATTCGACGCATATGTGCGACGCTGGGCCGGGGATGAGAAACTTATTTTATAGAGCACACGCCGCACATATGCCACGTATTTTATAAAAAGGAAATTAACTAGATAGGAAAGGAACATAAAAATAAAAACATTTTTTAAAGCGAAATACAAGTTATTTATTTCTTTCTTTCATCAAAAATTTTGAAACATTCATTTACGCATAGCCCAATAGGTAATCCCTCATTCATCTGACAAATTCCGCAGGTATAGAAAGTTTCTCTGCGCAGAGATTCTTCATACTACATACGCAACATCTTATTCTTTTATCCATTTTCTTAGGGAAATGTTTTGCATTCGAAGTATTCCTATATGGAAACACAGTTATTCTGTTTATACAAATTAACTTTTTAGCAAGATCATTTCTAAAATCTAAGTAATTCATTTTTCAACATGCATTCCAAATTGTAATATCCATTATATAAAAAATGTAACAATCTCCAGACCAATGACAACCTAAATCTATTTTATTGTTCTATAGCCCAATAAATGTATTTCTGCAAAAAATTCATGTAGCATGTTATTATAAATTGATAAAATAAACATGTCGCATATATGCGATGTTGGGCTCAGAAACAAGAACTGAAAGGTCGCATATATGCGACGCTAGTAGTGAACGAGTTAAGACCACGAACACGGCTCGTGATATTCATATTTGGTCCGAAATTTCGATTACGAGCCAGACTAGTGATATTCACGATTGACATGAAATTAAACAACGAGTCTGACTCGTGATATTCAAGTTTGGCCTAAACTTTTCATCACGAGTCAGAGTCGTGAAAATAGTGGAAGGGGTTAATTGGTTAACACGTTGACTGCCACAGTGGTCACCGGTGACTGGGGAAAAAGATTTTACTAAGAATGCAAAAAATTCGCAATGAAGCCTATTTGCAATTTGGAAAGGCAATTGATATTGGAACCGTGCTTCAATGGTTCGGCTTCTAACAACTCTGCGTTATCTCGATTTTGCACGATTTAATCATACTCTGCAGTATTTTATTGCATCGCGGTTCTAACATAGCAAAATACGTTTGGCAGTCAAGGTGTTAATTGCATTTACAAAATGATAAATGCTACCGATAGGGTATTTTTTGAATTTTTCGTGAGACCTCTTACGCCGGTCACCGATCACCACCATGACATTGCAATCTTTCAAAAGCCATTGATATTGGAATGGTGCTTCAATACTTTGGCTTCTGACAACTTCTTACCTTCATTTTGCACGATTTAATCATACTCTGCAGTATTTTATCCCATCGCCGTTGTAACATAGCAAAATACGCTTGGCAGTCAAGGTGATAATTGCATTTACAAAATTATAAATGCTACAGATTCGGTATTTTTGAATTTTTCATGAGATCTTTTGCGTCGGTCATCGATCACCACCATGACATTGCAATCTTGTAAAAGCAATTGATATTGGAATGGTGCTTCAGTACTTTGGCTTCTGACAACTTCTTACCTTCATTTTGCACGATTTAATCATACTCTGCAGCATTTTATCGCATCGCGGTTCTAACATAGCAAAATACGCTTGGCAGTCAACGTGTTAATTCCATTTACAAAATTATAAATGCTACCAATTGTGTATTTTTTGAATTTTTCTTAAGACCTTTTGCATCGGTCACCGATCACCATATTGTAATCTTGATTGCAACCGATTGCAATCTTGTAAAAGCAGTTGATATTGGAATGGTGCTTCAATACTTTGGCTTCTGACAACTTCTTACCTTCATTTTGCACGATTTAATCATACTCTGCAGTATTTTATCGCATCGCGGTTCTAACATAGCAAAATACGCTTGGCAGTCAACGTGTTAATTGCATTTACAAAATTATAAATGCTACCGATTGTGTATTTTTTGAATTTTTCTTAAGACCTTTTGCGTCGGTCACCGATCACCATGTTGTAATCTTGATTGCAACCGATTGCAATCTTGTAAAAGCAGTTGATATTGGAATGGTGCTTCAATACTTTGGCTCCTGAAAACTTCTTACCTTAATTTTCGCACGATTTAATCATACTCTGCAGCATTTTATCGCATCGCGGTTCTAACACAGCAAAATACGCTTTGCAGTCAACGTGTTAATTGCATTTACAATATTATAAATGCTACCGATTGTGTATTTTTTGAATTTTTCTTAAGACCTTTTGTGCCGGTCACCGATCTCCACCATGACATTGCAATCTTGATTGCAATTGATTGCAATCTTGTAAAAGCAGTTGATATTGGAATGGTGACTTCAATACTTTGGCTTCTGACAACTTGTTACCTTCATTTTGCACGGTTTAATCATACTCTGCAGTATTTTATCGCGTCGCTGTTCTAACATAGCAAAATACGCTTGACAGTGAACGTGTTAACGCGCCCTCTTCTACCTAAGATCTATTCTAAACATCCCAAGAACCAAACGAAACCGCACGACACGCAGTGCACTTTTGTGCCTCCCTGTATGCACGGGTAAATACGCACACGCTCGCGAACATTACGAAAGGACATTATCTGCATGTACGGCGCGCAGCGAGGTAATAGACGATACATACGTATATATGTATGTAGAGGCAAACGACTATTGCGGCACGCAACGTCCCTTCTCCGTAAGTACGCGGTCTAGTACTATACCTTGGGATGTTTTTACTGCTCCGCGAGACTCCTAATGGGATGAGGTATCCGTAATTGAATTTACGAACGAGCTTTTCCGTGCGAGAACGCCACGTGACATTCCCATCACGTCGAGCCCAATGAGCCACGAACGTATTTAACGCCGACGTGGACTCATGCTTCTTCGACTCTCACTCGGGACCTGGACCGAGATCGCGGCTTATTTTATTGCTGCTAATCGTAACATAACTGCGTAATGGTTACAAATTGACGTACGAACATCCGCCACGCAGGTAAAGGCGAGGATACCTCGAGTCGAGCGGACTCTGCCGGGAACGGCGCGAAACGGAATAAGGAATCGTGTCTGATACGAATGGTCTGCGAGACTTGAGATGCTGCGAAATTCATTGTTGTCACAGCTGTGAACTGAATAAGTGCAGTCGCAGTGGTATGCTGGGATACTCCTGGTATAAGCATGCAACGGTTCTTTAATTTTTTTTTCAGAAAATAAAAGAGGCGGGTTACATTTCTAATACACCGGATGAAGAATTTGTTCACGATAATAGGGTAAAGGAAAAAAATGAATCTTTTTCTTTACCTCAGTGGAAAGTTAATCCCTGGGATGTTTATATCCCATTAGTCCTATAAAGATTGCGGCAAAATTTATTCTCAATTGATACGCATGTATTGTATGTAGGGGAAAAAACTTGGGGGGTTAGAATAAAAATAATTTCCCCTTTTATAATAGAAAAAAGAAACGAAATAGTTTGTTATAAGAAATATAAAGATAACACAAATTTTACATACACGGGAGAAATTAAGAAAACATTAAAATACGTCTTTCGAATTGTTCGCGTCTTTTACGTCTTTAATTGCGTCTTTGCTCGACGGGCTTCGTCTTTATACGCCTTTCGTCTTTGATTGTCGGGCTTCGACTCTTAACACTTTGACTGCCATGGTGGTCATCGGTGACCGGCGCAAAAAGTCTCACGAAAAATTCAAAAAATACCCAATCGGTCGCATTTATAATTTTGAAGATGCAATTAATATTGAATGGTGATTCAATTCTTTGGCTTCCGGTACCTTCGCATTATTTTCATTTTGCACAATTCAATCATATTCTGTAGTACTTCATCCCGTTGCGGTTTTAATATAGTAAAATACGCGTGGCAGTCAAAGTGTTAAAGTACGTCTTTCGTCTTTGATCGTCCGGCTTCGACTGCCCAATATTAAACAACATCTTTGACCTTCTTTTGTTATATGCGGCGTCGCTCACGCCACGCATCATACATCACACTCTCTCTAACTTATACGCATTTGATACGCACTATTCTTTCGCAAATTTTCGATCCTACATGTATTATATATACTAGCAAGAAAAGTAATATAAAAACAGTGTTTGAAACATATAAGTCTGCTGGGTCATCTTTGTCTCCATTTGAAAGACGGTGAGGATATATGTATATATGTTGATTCTTTAACTTTTTTGAGATTAATTTTTTTTTTTTAAGAAAATGAAAGAGGCGGGTTACATTTCTAACATACCGGATGAAGAATGTATCCACTATAATAGAATATATATAAGAGAATGAATCTTTTTCTTTACCTCGGTGCAAAGTTAATGCCTAGGACGTATATGTCCCATTAGTCTTATAAAGATCATGACAAAATTTATTCTGAATTGATACACATGTAGTGCTTTATATATAGTAGGAAAAAAAGTAGTATCAAAACAGCGTTTGGAACCTTTAAGTTTGCTGGGACATTTTTATGCCGGTTTAAAAGACGGGTGGGATATATATGACGGTTCTTTAATCCTTCCGAGACGATTTTTTTTTAAAGAAAATAAAAGAGCCCGGTTACATTACTAGTACGCCAGGTGACGAATTTATTCATTATCATAGGGTAAAAGAAAAAAGAATGATTTTTTTTTTTTTTTACATCAGTGGTAAGTTAAAGCCTGGGACATATATGTCCCATTAGTCTTATAAAGACTATGACAATATTTATTCTCAATTGATACACGTGTAGTTTATTATATGTAATAGCAAAAAAGTAATATAAAAACAGCTTTTGAAACCTATAAGACTCCTGGGACATCTTTATCCTGGTTTGAAGAGAAGGTGGGATATATATGTCCTACCGCTTTTTTGCATAAAGAAATAAGTAATTTTAACTGGGTACATACAAATATTCAACAGAGAGCTAATAAATTACAAAGCAAAAACTTATCGGCTCATTTTATCTATATACCGTAATGACTTTTTGAAAACTACCTACAAATGATGTTACCGCGCTGATATTTTACACTTAACGGATTTTTTGACAGCAAGAAATTGTGGTACTAGATTTTAAGGAATGTAACAATAGAGGCCCATTCGCAATGAAGCAATGTGCAAGAAATTTTAGTAGATTGATAGTTAGAATCTACGATTGAACTTGACTGGGTCATATATATCCCAACCGTTTTGAAATGGTTAAATGGTGAAACTTAACGTTGGTACATTATTTATAAGTATGTTTCATTACATGTAAATAATATTTCTTTGGGATTGACATCATTAGTTCCGTAAATAGTTATATATTTTACAAACAGGTGTAGCAACAAGTAGAAAAATCTCTCATACATCATTTAGGTTTTGTGTGAAAATTAATCTGTCAATTTGTGAGCAAACTCTGTAATGGATTCCAGGCATTCATGGTGGATTATCAAACATAGATCAACAACATCGGAATAAGGAGAACTTTGTCTGTTATGATGGGAAACAAGTAAAAGACATGACTTTGAATACCACTGTGAAAGATGCTTAAGAAAATCACGATTATATTATAATATATTATACCAAAGGAAACTACAGCTAAATTCACATAAAATATCGAGTACCAAGATAACAAATAATATGCATGCAGCTTAAACAAATTTAGTTAGAATAAAAATCATTTGTTCTTGAGGCAATAATTGGCTGAACGCAGTGGGAAGGCAGAAACGTCTATAGAAAATACGTCTGCATAGCGTTAATTTCATGGAGTTGGAAATTTGTTTGGCGTGTAATTGATGAATCATTCAGTAAAACTGAAACCTTCTGTTTATGCTGGTTGATTGGTTTCCCCGAAGTAATTATTTGTTCTACATGTTTCGATACATTGAAGGGTTACCTCTTCAGGAACTAAAGTGTGCTTCTACTAATTAATATCGGTGGGCTCTCAATTCAGCCGTAAAAATATACTTTAATAAGACCAAGCAACAAGCACAACAACGGCTTCAATTTTATTATATGTATATATTGCGTACACGTCTCGGACCCATGCAATTTTTCTTCAGGGAAAAGAACTGGTCGATGTACGGAATGAAATTTCGGTAAATCCGAAAACGGATACGCAAAATATGTAGAAATTTACTATTTAGGCAAATCTGATGTTTCATCAGTATGAGCAGTACAAGAATTTACTCATTTCATCAGATTTCTTCGAATACCATATTTCAACATGAAAATCATCTGACCGGTACACGCCAAACAAATTTCATATCTTAACTTAATGTATTTTTTTGGACCGACAACATTTCTTTTCTATTATATTTTAATGCACATGGGATAAAATAGAAAGATTAAAAAACAAGGAAGAAGTGTTGATAAAGAAACGATGCAGACATACCTATTGTAATTGTATTGTAAAACAATACTTTTACGCCAGAATTATGCGACCTTTCTGCACTTTTTAAAAAATGAACCAAATCATCAATTGTCGATACCTTTCTCGTTATGTGCTGCAAATAATAAACAAATTGTGTAATAAGAGGTGGGGACGTACGTAATATTGCAGAATCTCTTTTTATGATCCTTGAAATGTTGCGAAATTTATTACTTACAAATGTCTGTGTTATATTGAAGATGGTGTAATGAAGAAATTGTACAATGGCTATAGAGAGGAACGGGTACAATTATATATATTTTGGGGATAGGGAGTGGAGTTCTAAGTAATAGCAATTTTCTTATGCGAAACTTGAAATACCACCTTATTAACGACTTACTCAATGCATATTGGAAGCAACATATAAATTGTTTAACCGGCAATGAGACAGATGGGGAGAATTATTTATTCATTATATTAATTATTACTATTCTGAGAAGAAAGAAATGAAGTCATAGATAGTAAAATGGTTTTTGCGCGAAGACTTGAGGCGCTGGAAAATTTACTGTAGACGATTTTTACGAGAAAGGCAGGCGGAATTATTTATTTTAATAACAGCAGAAGGCAAGAAATAAAATCATAACCAACAGATCTGTGTTTTTTTTTGTAATCATTGAAATGTCGTGCAATTCATTTTTTAAAATACGTTTACCTTACGTTGGAAATGTGGTAATAAATAATCTTTACAATATGCACTGAGGAAGTTACATAATACGAACTGTACTAAAAGCAACAAAAAACACAGTATGAACAACTCTACTCCTGGGATTGCTAAAACATTACAAAATTCATTTTCTATAACGTTTCCTCGAAATGGTATGCTTTATCCCGTGAAACGTACAATAACTTAATTATGTAATATACAATCATAAAGATGTAAGTAGAACTGGCTGTGTTATGAACAATAGAAAGCAGAATGCCAAGTCGTATCTAACAGGACTTTTCTTTTATTTTTGAAATATGTCGAAGTGCCTTTAACTTTCTAACACGATATTAGAAAAAATCTATTAAACAAAAGCCAAGAAATTATGTTCCTACAAAAAATTCTACAACAGACGCCCGTATCTGTTAATTACCTTCTGACGGAAAAATATGTTTAACATAATTCAACTTGCGCAAACACTATTAGCTGCTAGTGCTATCGAAAGAGCGTATAAAACGCATGATATGCGGGATGTCTAAGACAAGCATAATATAAGAAGGCAATAAAATAGCAATAATTACCTGTCTTTCAATAGCAGCTCTAGACGCTGGAACGAAAGTGTCTAACGGAAAAGCGGAATGCAACGTTTCGTCGTGACGTGTGAAACGAAAGGGTGATAATATTTGTATAAATCAGCTTGATACCTTATCTTCGCCTATAAAGAAGAAAAATGACAAAGAACGTCAACAGAAAAACTTCGGCAACTATGTAACGTGTCTGTCGATTACTTTTCGTCGCAGGAAAGTATTTAATACAATGAAATTCATGGAGTATAGAACGGGTGAGCTATGAAAAGTTTAGGATAACGATAATATAAAAGTGCAATGAAGAATATAAAAAGCAATTATATAATAAATAAAAAGTACAAGCGACTTTAACATAACATATTTTTCAACAGCCTGATTTTTTAATTACCTTTTGTCGCAGAAATATAGTTAATGTGAGTCAATTTAGAAAAACCTCATGTAGCCTTAAGTATTAGAGTAAGTGTATTATAAAGCACAGGGCATACAAAAAGCACACGGAAATATATAATATAAGAAAATGTTGAAAAACCAACAATTAGCTATCTCTTAGCAGCTGCATCAGACGCAAGAATGAAAGTGTCTAACAGAAATGTGGAATGTAAAATGCGGTGTAAAATGCATAAATAAACAGTGATAGTATTTGCATCAATTTGTTTCAGTAAATTTGCATCTGTACATTGGATTCAATTATAAAGAACACAAATTGCGAATGCCGTTAATAAAATAAAATCTACGTTCATTAGGTATATCTGTTAAATACTTTTCGTCGCATATGAGTATTTAATATAAATAAATTTATGCACTATAAAACGCATAATATAAAAAGGCAATTAATAATTGATGATATTATATAAAAGCAATTAATAATATAAAAATTTAATATTATCACACTGTAATATAACAAAACAATTAATAGTATAAAAAGGAATAGTGCAAGGAACAAAAAGTTACAAACAAAGTTGATACAAAAATGTCTTCAATAAACAGACATGTATATGTTTAACGTAATTTAACAGATATAAAAATATCACGTACCTTAACGTAATGCAACGAAAAAGCAATAAATAATATAAAAAAAACAATTAATAATATGAAAAGAAATGATGCAAGGAATAAAAAGATGATTTTGGCATAGAAAAATGTTTGACGTAATTTAACTGATATAAAAATATCACATACCTTAACATACTATGGAAAAAAAACACTTAAACGGCATAAAAATCGTAATATAAGAACGCAATGAAAAAGCAGTAATTATCTGTCCCTCAAGAGCCGTTTTAAATGCAAGAATGAAAGTGCCTAACGGAGATGTGGAATGTGAAATGTAGTGTGAAATGCATAAATAAACATTGATAGTATTTGCATTAATTTGTTTCAGTACATTTATATCTGTACATTGGATTTAGTTATAAAGAACACAAATTGTGAATACTGTCAATAGAACAAAATCTATTATCATTAGGTATAGCTGTTCATTACTTTTTGTCGCATGTCAGTATTTAATATAAATACATTTATGCAATATAAAATGCATAATATAACAAAGCAAGTAATAGGATAAAGAAACAATTGATAATTAATAATATACAATTAATAATATAAAAATTTAATATTATCACATCGTAATGTAACAAAGCAATTAATAACATAAAGATTTCATATTATCACATTGTAATATAAGAGCAATTTATAACGTAAAAAAGAAAGATGTAAGGAATAAAAATATGATTTTGGCATAGAAAAATGTTTGACGTCATTTAGCTGATATAAAAATATCATATACCTTAACATACTATGAACAAAAAAATACTTAAACGGCACGAAAATCGTGATATAAGAATGCAATGAAAAAGCAGTAATTATCTGTCCCTCAAGAGCCGTTTTAAACGCAAGAATGAAAGTGCCTAACGGGGATGTGGAATGTGAAATGTAGTGTAAAATGCATAAATAAACAGTAATAGTATTTGCATCAATTTTTTTCTGTACATTCATACTTGTACATTGGATGTAATTATAAAGAACACAAATTGTGAATGCTGTCAATAGAACAAAATCTACAATCAATAGGTATACCTGTAAATTATTTTTTGTCGCATATGAGTATCTAATATAAACAATTTACGCACTATAAAATGCATAATATAACAAAGCAATTAATAATATAAAAATATAAATAAAAATATAAATATAATATAAAAATTTATTATTCTCGCATTGTAAACAAAGCAACTAATAATGTGAAAAGGAATGCATTAATGAAGGAAAAGGTACAAAGTTGATATAAAAAATTCTTCATCGAACAGACATTTTTATTCATTACCTTTTGGCATAGAAAGACGTTTCACATCATTTAACTGATATAAAAATATCACGTACCTTAACGTACTATAGAAAAAACACTTAAACCGCATGAAAATCGTAATATAAGAATGCAATGAAAAAGCAATAAATAATATAAAAAAGCAATTAATAATATAAAAAGGAATGATGCAAGGAATAAAAAGATGATTTTGGCATAGAAACATGTTTGACGTCATTTGACTGATATAAAAATATCACATACCTTAACATACTGTGGAAAAAAAGACTTAAATGGCACGAAAATCGTAATATAAGAATGCAATGAAAAAGCAGTAATTATCTGTCCCTCAAGAGCCGCTCTAGACGCAAGAATGAAAGTGCCTAACGGAAACGTAGAATGTAACGTTGCGTCGTGAAATGCGAAATTAAACAGCGATAATGCTGTTTGCATAAATTTGCCTCATTTCCTTTCTCCTGCATCTGCAGTAAAGGACGTCATGTCGTCGGTCAGTCCCGGTGTCCCATCTATTCTTCCATGGAATTCCGCCAGTAGACTGGAATCAGCAGCGGTATTCCGCTTAAGTTATGGCCTCGGTTATAGCCGCCGTTCGGACTACAAATTCTCGTCGAGCTATACGAGAGGATTTGTACTTGCCGACTACGGAGAGGCTACTACTAGTGATGGCATTCAAGCCGTATCAAGACTCCTTCAGTTTCCTCCCTAAACCCAATATGCCCCAAACTCTTTGGAAAAATGGAATATGATAACATAATACCGATCCTTGTTAACCGTTTTTGGTGCCGACTGAAAAAGTGACAATTGAACAATTGAGGAATAAAGGAAAAGTAAATTAGTGGCAAACGTATTTAGATATTGGATGAAAATTGGGGTAATAATGTATTTTTGCAGTTATAAGGATAAATTAAAAAGACGGTTATCTTTGAAGAACAGTAGTTGCAAAGAAGAAAATTATATTATGTCATTATTTGTTACAGTAACTCACGTTCTCATACTTCCGTATTGTTTTCACTTTCATTGATACTCCTTATTTTTATATATTTTTTTTCATATTTTTACATTCAGTTATCTTTGAAGAAAAGTAGATGCAAAGAGGAAAATCATATTATGTCATTATTTGTTACAGTAACTCACATTCTCATACTTCCGTATTGCTTTCACTTTCATTGATACTGTTTATTTTTATATTTTTTTCATATTTTCACATTCTTATATTATTTTTATATAAATAATTATTCGTCGCTGTCGCTCTCTTCGTAACGTACATGTAATTGACCAGTATTCTGCTATTATTACATGTACCATCTATTACTGCTTCTAGAAATATTTCTGCATCGTTCGTACCGGTATATTTGTTTGCAAATTATAACGCAACGGCGGAAATGCAAATAAGTTCGCAGCTGTTCATCCTATCTGAAACGGTAGGTTAACACTTCTTCATGCATTCTCATTCTCTGTCCACACGCAGAACAATATGTCATTGTTCGGCACTGTAAGAGCTAATGAAATTAGAAGTTAGTTTAGGATATGCTGGTTAAATAATTAATATGTTGACATTTGCTATTCGAAGAAACCTGACTTTTCAATACGTACCAACATCAAATAAACAAATGTTTGTACTACTTCTAGATAACAAAACTTGTGATTTGATATTAACAATTGTAATAAAGCAATATTAAAAAAAACAGTATGATCATTCGATTTTCTTAATAATTTTTTCATGATACAGTGTACGATAGTTCGTTAGCCTGATTTTCTGTCTGACGCTTCGGTCAATACGTCAATACGTCTGACAGTTCGGTCAGTACGTTTTGGAGGAAGAAGTGCAATGGAGAATACACTTTAGTCTCTTTTAATGCGATAGATGCACATCGTGTAAAAACAAATGTGCAAAGAAAAACTATGTAATATAGAGAAAGGGCGCGAAAATGCTCCAGACGAAATATATTGTGTAGTTTCTTTAAACGAAGTTTAAAATACAGTTAAAAACGAATAAACTCTTAAGAAATATAACGATTTTAAAATAATTAATTCACTATTTTCCCTTCTTGACACGTCCGTCTTGTTTAGCGTTTCTATGCGATTTAATCAATGTTTTATTTTTCACTGTTCTCTTGTTTCCCTTTTTTGTGTCCTTTTGCAATCACACCATCGGTAATATAGGATATAATTATTTCCAATATTGTGTGGAAAAAATATTCGTAGGAAAGTAGAAAACTGAGGCAAGTTGTACAAAAATCTATATAGAATAAAAAGATGCGTAGAATCAAAATGTGATATAAAAAATAACATATTTCAAAGTACATATGTATGTTGAAATATATAAAAAATAGTCTAGTCGTTGATAAAAATATAAAGAGAACAATATTTTAAAGAAATAGACTTTAATTCACTGCCGTTACATATTATATGATTAATCCGTGTTTTGAAATGTAGTAAAATTATGTTTGTCACCGGAAATCTTCCTTGTATTATCCTCTGCGTTCAGTATAGCGTCTTAAGAAACCGTGTAGAAGCAAGTAAAACATGTAAAAGAATCACGTAAATGTAAACAGAACGCGTAGAAAAACAGCGTAATGGCAAGTAGAATGTTTAAGAAAACGCGTATAAGTTGATTGCGTTAAAAAGGTCCAATGTGTGTTCTGAATAACAAATACAAATATCTTTAATGGATTATTCATTATAAACTCAGAACGTTGCAGGTGAATGATCCATATCACCTGTATATAACACATGCATGGTTGCTCCTTTTAACATTTCTATTGATATATATAGTTAGCAATTTCGAAATCTCGAAACTATATAAGGATGTATTTCTTTGATAAAAGCACGTGCCTAGTGTCAAAACGTTAGATTTCTTTAGATACTAAATTTCGATATATTAACACTATGCCGTCCGCATGTCTAATTTTGATTTTTTCGTGTCGCGCCGGTAGAACTGACTTAGATGATTTCGCTTATCGCCCCGGCAGTTTTTCGAGGTTCTTGTTTACTAATCTTATAATCAGTTCCCATGTCTCAATCCCCTCCCTCTATTTTCTCGAAAGTGCAAGATTCTTTTGTATTGTATCCATTCATTTATATTTTGTGTGGATACTTAGATGATAGTTTTTGCATGGCACCAACATTTTGGTGCCATCGGCAAGATACCGATGTTTTCGCATGGCACCAACGTGGAGCCACCGGACGGCATAGTGTTAATCATTTGACCAGTAGACGCCAAACAAACTTCTAATTTCTTTTGGAATTCGTCTGCGATTGAGTTTTTGAAAAGTATGGAGTGTTTTAGAAGTGACGAATTGTTGGGTGTTGCGTGGGATAAGTTTATTTGGGTTTATTGTTAAAATGTGTGAATGTAGAGACTATTTGGGGACATGACATATTTTCGCGGAACTGCAAGATACAATGTCTGCATAATATGAATTGTTTTTATTTGGTATGAAATTGTGGATGTCACATATTTTTTTATATTTTCTATAAGAAAGTGGCAAATTCTTCGAGACCTCCAAAACTAGGCACCTTCCCATACAAAATTGAAGATCTGTGTATTTCGAATAATATTGCAAGTTCTAGACCTACGGTATGAAAACGTCAAATTTCCGAGACCACCATGACGATGTTTCTTTCAAACAGATTTTGCTGTTGCAGTACACTCAAACTGATTGGAATTCTATGTATTTAGCATAAAACTGCATATGTCACATTTGTTGATATTTTCATTACAAAACTGTCAAATTCCCACGACGCTCAATATACTAAATTTGGCGTTTTGCGTACGTACCAGAAAACTGCGAGTTCTAGACCACATTTTGATATTTTCACTATGAACATATGAAGGCTTTCAACCTATTCTGACATCGCAGTATACTCACTGACTCAGATAAAAATTCTTCGTGTTTAGCATGAAATTGCATATGTCACATTTGTTGATACTTTCATTACAAAACTATCAAATTCTCACGACGCTCAATATACACAATTTGGTGTTCCTCGTATGTACCAGAAAACTGCGAGTTCCAGACCACATTTTGATATTTTCATTATGATCATATGAAGGTTTCCAACCTATTCTGACTAGTATACTCAAACCGACTGTAATTCTGCGTATTTAACATAAAATTGCGAACATCAGATCATTTATTAACATTATCACTATAAAATCACCCTCCTTTCAGTTCTGAAAAAATGTTTATTCAATACTTTCAACTGTACTCTAAGATAGCCGACTGACAGTCCTCGTGTGATTTGTTTGAGGCCTCCAAGCAAACGTTCCAAAGTCCCATCACTACCGGCTACTACCTGCGTAGCGAGTTAGCGGAATAATGCTAGCGGAAAGTTTGTTACCGGGACGAGACAAATATGTCAGGGCTTTTAGCGCGAGATATTGCCGATCCCAACTTGTTCCGATCTGGAAAGTATTCTAATGGTCATGATGCATGGGACATTTTATGTGTTCCGATGTTTCGCGTCGTGTGTATGTGTTCGCATGCACACGAGTCTCCATAAGGCGAAGGTTACAGTGAATGCGTGTGCTGACGAGGAAATCTTCTGATAAACTGATGCGAAGTGTATCTCCGAGACAGGTGTTCAGAACATATGTATACTCTAACGATATGTTATGTTGTGACGGTATTGAGTGCACTGAGTACATGTATATTGTGTGGGGCTCAATGGCTAGAGTGCAGTTTTAACCCTTTGACTACGTGACTAACTAGTGACCAAAACAGTACCCTGAACTTTGCTACCATTCTTAGGGTTTAAAAAATAATAATGGCAAAGGAATTAAACATTTTTTTATCTTAAGTAACTTCTTAAGCTATTTTAATTTACTTAACTTAAGTTGTGCATTCCATCAATAATAACCTGTAATTAAATATAAAGGAAAAAATCCAAAATTTATAATGTAACACAGGATTTGACAACATTCACAGAATATTTTGATAATTTCAACATAATAATATGAAGGCAAATGACTGAATGATATTGAAACAATTGTCAATATTTAGTTGTTTTGTTACATAGGACTCAATCGTGAAACAGTAATAAAAGTGTTATAGTTAAAAAATACAGAGAACTAGACTCTGAGGGTAGAGACCTCAACAGAGACTGTATACAATATCTAATTAATTCGCAATTATATTTTTCGTTATTAACAATATATAATTTATTCGCTGATATTTTCGTGAAAAATATTTTTTATTGGGGAGTGTTGTAGGGACGTCGCGAATAATCAATCGCCGGCCACTTGCCTTTCTTATCCGCAGCTATTGCTCAAACGACTATATTAAAAACGCGTTCGGAATTGCTAGAGAGTTAGTAAGCAAATCCTTTTGTGAATGTGCGTAGCAATACTCTGTAATTTTGTGTCACCGAACATATTATTAATAAACACCCAAACCTAATTTCTGGACTTTGTTTTTATTTCTGTCCACAACACCATCAAAATGAGATATGTTAACAGGATTTTATGTGTACATATGAGACTTTCACGGCAGGAATTTTGACAATTGTTGGATTCCGGATGCTTGCCAAGTCTAAATTTAACTAAGTACATGCTGACATTTCGGAGATCTCCAGTCTTCAAAATGCAGGCGTCTACAATGTGTGCAGCTGGGTTTAGACGCTGCAACTACTCGGAAGCCAACGATTTTAAGTTGAACTCGACGTTTAATTACATTACCCGTACCATAATCAGGAGATACATTAAGTTAAACTGAGAGATAGACAAAGAAAAATAATACTGTATTGTTACTTTGTTAGAATTATTGCAAGATTTCTGCGAAGACACCTACACCGCTAGTGTATTCAATTGCATAAAGCATACAAAGAAGCTTTAGCTATACTTAACAGAGAATAATACTATAAAGAGAGAAAATCTCCGAAAAATAAAAAAAAATGCACCTTACTAACATTAGAAAAAGTAACAGCAGTGATTTAAACTTGACGTTTAATTACTTTAGCCGTACTATAATCAGGGGATACATTAAATTAAACTGAGAGATAAACAAAGAAAAATAATATTGTATTGTTACTTTGTTGGAATTATTGCAAGATTTCTGCCAAGACACCTACACCGCTAGTGTATTCAATTGCATAAATCATACGAAGAAGCTTCAGCTATACTTAACAGAAAACAATACTATAAAGAGAGAAAATCTCCGAAAAATAAAAAAAGCATCTTACTAATATTAGAAAAAGTAACGACAGTGACTGACAACGAAAAGGTGATGTAGAAGCCAACTTATTTGAAGGAGACAGTGAATTAGACGCGTATCGGCACGATCCATCTTTGCGCCGAAAAATATTTTTTTTTAAATTAAAGTTCTTCATGTTTTATCCTTGCACTCCTTTCACAGTGCTGTGGATTAAGTCTCAGATTTAAAAATAGCCAACTTGGATCCTTTTAGATTCTACAAACCTAAAGCTTCAATTATTATTTTTCTTGCCTATAAGTTGCACGGTGCAAATCTGAAGAACGTCGAACTCATAAAAAATATCATTCAACGAATTTATTATCTTACAAATTTTGGCTATTAAAATTAGATGTTTCGTATTTGTTCATTCGTATCATCACATACACTCAATCATGAAAACATCCCATTCTTTACACCATCAGGCTTATCGCAATTCCCATTCCAATTCCAACACAATAATATCGCCATCCCTTTCTTCATTCCTGAACTGCACTGTTTTGAAATTCATCCGCTTCTTTTACATACTTACAGCCAATCACTGCATTTCACATTTTCTTTACATAATAACAGTCAATCACCGCATTTTACATTTTCCACCTCCCTTTTAGTTCATCATTCTCTTTCAGAAACATTCATGCAAAGGAACATCACACTTTTTTGACTCTCGGACCGTTCACACCAATTACCACAGTTCAACAAAATAAATCATATGCACAGTTCTTTCATTTAAACATCCTAAGTATCCAACAGGAACTCGGGAATAATCTCTCATCACGCAATCCGCATATCGGCAATTTCCGATCGAAGATTTACAACCTTCGGTGACGCAAGGGTTGGATCAATTATTGGATCCGTCGTATCGGACGCGAAACTCGAGATAAACAGTATTACTTACCTTTGACCAAAACATTTATCAAGACAATTCATGAGCAGTCCGTATCGGTGCTTCAGTTGGTGTAAATACGAGGGCAGTCCGATAAGTACTTAGCCTCACCGCCTAATGGCGCCACTATCGTAGAAAAAAAATTACTATCGTGTAATACATTCTCGTAGACGATTACTGTCAAAATTTCAGCCATATTGGATTTGTAGTTTTGTTTTGATCGCGTCTGAAAGCCGGCGTATCCGCGGATTATGCAAAAATGGAAAAAGAGCAATATCGGTCGGTGATTCGATTCTTGTTTTTGGAAGGGAAATCGCGCAGCGAAATCAAAGAGCGCTTGGATGCTGTGTACGGTGACTCTTCTCCTTCAATGGCGACCGTCAAAAATTGGTTTAACGAGTTTCAACGTGGTCGCACTTCAGTTTTTGATGAGCCACGCCCAGGTACCCCAAAAACAGTTACCACGGAGGATAACATGACAAAAGTCCACGATCTCGTATTGGCAGACCGCCGACTGAAGGTGCGCGAGATAGCTGCGACAGTAGGCATTTCAAAAGACCGCGTGAGTTATATCCTGCATGAAATATTGGGCATGGGAAAGCTTTCTGCTCGATGGGTGCCGCGTTTGCTCACTCCGGATGACAAGCGCATCCGTGAGACCACTTCAGAGCAGTGTTTGACACAGTTTAAGCGCAATCCGAAAGAGTTGCTACGTCGTTTTGTGACTGTCGACGAAACGTGGATCCACTGGTGCACACCAGAGACCAAGGGACAGTCGAAACAGTGGACTGCGCCCGGCGAATGTGCTCCGAAGAAGGCGAAGACTGTCCTACCGGCCGGAAAGGTGATGGCCACCGTGTTCTGGGATTCACAAGATGTGATCTACATAGTCTACCTGGAGAAGGGCAAAACAGTCACAGGGCTGTACTATGCCGAATTATTGAGCCGATTCGGCGCCGAATTAAGGAAAAAACGGCCCCATTTGGCGAAGAAAAAGGTGCTCTTTCACCACGATAACGCACCGGCTCACACCTCTGCCCAAGCTACAGCCAAATTCGTTGAATTAGGTTACGAACAGCTGCCCCATCCATCGTATTCTCCAGATTTGGCCCCGTGTGACTTCTTTTTGTTCCCAAACTTGAAAAAGTCTCTCGCTGGGCAGAAATTTGAGTCGAATGAGGAGGTTACCGCCGCCACGGAGGCCTACTTTGCAGATCTCCAGAAAACGTATTTTTCAGACGGGTTGAAGAAGTTGGAGCATCGCTGGATCAAGTGTATCGAGTTAAAAGGAGACTATGTTGAAAAATAAATCATCAATTTTCCAAAATTTTCGTTTTTCTTTTGTAGGCTAAGTACTTATCGGACTGTCCTCGTATAGTTATACCATAAACTAACATAAGATAATTTACTCTAAAATCGTAAATATGGGTAGGGCATGGAAGAACATAATCATAGTTTTAGTTATTTTCTCAATTTTAATATCATCACCCTGCCAAATACAGTAGTAATAGTAATATTATTAATTATAAGAATCATAATAATGATAATGATAATAGTGTTATCCAAAATATGTAACCATCATGTCGATTGTAATGTTACTGATAGGCGCATCATTGGCAACACGCCATCACATGACGTGCTCAATGTAACGCACCTACGTACATTCTATTTTTATTCATGTGTTACAACTGTCGGGACGTCAATCGCATACTTTTTATCTGTCGATCGCTTAGCGCAACTTATCACTTTTCTTATATGCCCGTTTTTCTTAGCAATTACGAGAGAGTTTCAACTCCATAAATAGGAATCGCCTGTCAAAATGCATTCTTGTACATAAAAATTCTATTGTACCGAGTCGAATATTCTTAGGACATTAAGACGTTCTCTCATCTCGTATAAAAAATGACACCTGATACGGTCACGGTACAATGTATATAAATATATAATTTCACGTGTATTGATATATACTATATATCTATAATATATCTATATATATATATATATATATTTATGTATATATATATATATCCACATATATATTTTTTCGCTCTAATTTCCTTCCGTACTGATATACATTCCTCTATTCGTACTCTTTTAAACGCGCACAATAAATAAATTATCCAAATTAAAGAGACATCGACATATCGATAACAGTGAATAAGATTATAACCACATTTACAATAGATTCTATACTTATTTGCCATCTATATAAATAATGCATTTACGTACCTAGTTCTCTGTTAGTTAGTTGAAATGCACTAACGAACCGCTCCCGTTGATGTGCGTGATAGCGCGAAACTTCTCGTTCTACATATCGTAGGAGATACTTTAAATGTTACTAGAGAGTAGCTCTAATGACGGCAATGGCGTTAATATCAGAAAGTTCTTAAGCGCGACAACGGCGGCGCTAGTTTGAAATGAGAGCGACAATGGCAAGTAGTGGAATGCGAATGATCGTCAGCGAGAAAATTGACGGTGCTCTATGAAATTGAGAGTACAGCGACAGAAAGCAACTTCGGCACCGTAACGACGATTGCATCTTCATTTATTGCGGTGTCGACGTTAGCAAGGATAACTTGTTATGCAGGACAGCAGCAACGGGTAGAAAGTGTAGACATAATGCCGTCGTTTATACACCATTGTAATATATTAATTATTAGTCAAATCTTCGTTACGAAAAACATATACAGTTAACCCTTACGAAATAATAGTTCCTGGCGGCTACGCGGACCATTCCAAATTTTAAGGAGCACCTGCTGTTTCGAACCTCGTTTATCACGGCAACAGTTGTCATGACAGGTTCCTCTAAGGGTCGGGTGTCGAGTTTATACGAAGTGCCATTGCGTTAGCGGTACTATGTGCTTAACACTTGGACTGCCACGTCAGCTGGTTTTGGGTGACGGCAAAAGTTTTAAATAGGACACGCCGGCTGAATGTGATTGATCGTTGTATTGATTGACTGCGAAAGATTTTAGCACGAAAGATATTCAACAATATACAATATATGCCTTTCCAGTTGTTATGAAAATAATATAAGAACAGAACTATTATATCTTCCATTTTCTGCATGATTTTTTTCACTACTATATGGTTCACTGACAAATAATTGTATTATAATAAAGTTCTAAACAAGACGCTTCGGCTGTAGGCGACTGATCGTTACATTGAATGACTGCGAAAGATTTTAGCACAAAAGGTATTCAACGATATACAATATATGCCTTTCAAGTTGTTATGAAAATAATGTAAGAACAGAGCTATTATATCTTCCATTTTCTGCATGATTTTTTCACTACTATATGATTCACTGACAAATAATTGTATTATAATAAAATTCTAAACAACACGCTTCGGCTGTAGGCGACTGATCGTTACATTGAATGACTGCGAAAGATTTTAGCACAAAAGGTATTCAACGATATACAATATATGCCTTTCAAGTTGTTATGAAAGTAATATAAGAACAAAACTATTATATCTTCCATTTTCTGCATGATTTTTTCACTACTATATGATTCACTGACAAATAATCGTATTATTATAATATATATGTTGTATTATAATAAAGTTCTAAACAAGACGCTTCGGCCGTAGGCGACTGATCGTTAAATTGACTGACAACGAAAGATTTTAACAGGAAAGATATTCAACAATATGCAATATATGCCTTTGAAGTTGTTATGAAAATAATATAAGAACAGAACTATTATATCTTCCATTTTCTGCTTTTTTCACTACAATATGATTCACTGACAAATAATTGTATTATAATAAAATTCTAAACAAGACGCTTCGGCTGTAGGCGACTGATCGTTACATTGAATGACTGCGAAAGATTTTAGCACAAAAGGTATTCAACGATAAACAATATATGCCTTTCAAGTTGTTATGAAAATGATGTAAGAACAGAGCTATTATATCTTCCATTTTCTGCATGATTTTTTTACTACTATATGATTCACTGACAAATAATCGTATTATTATAATATATATATATTGTAATGTAAGAACAGAGCTATTATATTTTCCATTTTCTGCATGTATTATTATACATATATATATTGTAAATAATAAAGTTCTAAACAAGACGCTTCGGCCGTAGGCGACTGATCGTTAAATTGACTGACAACGAAAGATTTTAACAGGAAAGATTCAACAATATGCAATATATGTACTTTCAAGTTGTTATGAAAGTAATATAAGAACAAAACTATTATATCTTCCATTTTCTGCATGATTTTTTCACTACTATATGATTCACTGACAAATAATCGTATTATTATAATATATATATTGTATTATAATAAAGTTCTAAACAAGACGCTTCGGCCGTAGGCGACTGATCGTTAAATTGACTGACAACGAAAGATTTTAACAGGAAAGATATTCAACAATATGCAATATATGCCTTTCAAGTTGTTATGAAAATAATGTAAGAACAGAGCTATTATATTTTCCATTTTCTGCATGATTTTTTTCACTACTATATGGTTTACTGACAAATAATTGTATTATAATAAAATTCTAAACAAGACGCTTCGGCTGTAGGCGACTGATCGTTACATTGAATGACTGCGAAAGATTTTAGCACAAAAGGTATTCAACGATAAACAATATATGCCTTTCAAGTTGTTATGAAAATAATGTAAGAACAGAGCTATTATATCTTCCATTTTCTGCATGATTTTTTCACTACTATATGATTCACTGACAAATAATCGTATTATTATAATATATATATTGTATTATAATAAAGTTCTAAACAAGACGCTTCGGCCGTAGGCGACTGATCGTTAAATTGACTGACAACGAAAGATTTTAACAGGAAAGATATTCAACAATATGCAATATATGTCTTTGAAGTTGTTATGAAAGTAATATAAGAACAGAACTATTATATGTTCCATTTTCTGCACGATTTTTTCACTACTATATAATTCACTGACAAATAATTGTATTATTATAATATTGATATATATATACAATATTAATATTGTAATAAGACATTTACGATTTCTATCACGTGTTACTAGAGTAAAGATATATATATTTTTTTAAGAAACAATGAATTTAAAAGTCTCTTATTTTTTTTAGATGTTTTATACTCGACAACAGATCTCCAAGTGAGTAAATATAGATGATCATTACGATGTGTATATCTGCGGTTATGAAAATAAGCAAAAGACCATTTCATGGAAATGTTTGTAAATCCACGTGGCAGTCAGTGTTAAGAAAGAGTAGTTTGCAGAGAAAAATAATTGTTTACATGTCGGCATGTACAAGCTGTCGGCAAAATTGTTCGATAATTTTTTTTTTATAGACTGTACAACTTAGAAATGTTAATTAAATATTTCGACATGGGATTTATGAACTACATATAAGTTTCATGTTAACGTCGATGTAATGTTAACGTTGACGTAATTTTAAGCCGAACGTTTAAACTTGAGAAATTATTGTCTTCGCCGAATACATATATGAATTTTTGTTATTAAGTCACCTTTAAATTTCATGTTTATGAAATTAACATTAAAAGTTAGTCCGAATATATATTTACTTGGGCAATTATTGCTTTTGCGGAACACGTTAAAGAATTTCTTGACTACGTCGAACGCAATTGATACGATACATTATTGAACACGTCTCTATTGTGAGTTTCTTTTTTTAAATTATCTATAAATTTCATGTTCATAAAACGAACGTTGGAAGTTATCGTTAAAGGTCAAACTTAGAAAAGTAATGCTTTGTCAAACGCACATTTCTGAACTACGTTGAAGATTTACTCTGCACGCATATATGGGTCCATCATCTGCCAAATATTAAGATTTGCAAAAATGACGAAGTGTCAAGAATATTTTGGGTATAGAACCTTCAATACAGTAGGTCACTCACGAAATAATTTTTTTTTTCAATTGTGCTGTCGCGATTTTTTTTGTATCTGAACAATATTATTCGAATTTAAATTTTAATTGCTTTTTACGCAATAATCTTTCTGACTAAATCAAAGAGGCAAATTTTTAATACTTTAATAAACGATTTTCACATGCTTCGCTATTTTCGTATTGTTCATTTGTTTTGTACTATACGTCATAATAATATTCATGCATAACAAAACTACACTTTTTTTTACTAAACACATTCTCATTGACGCGTAATATAAATATCTGTTGTAAAATTTGCGAAAACTTATTTTTCAAATCATGCTTTTTTGGAGATTGCAAACTAGACTCGAAGTTAAGAAAGACAATGGACCGTTTTTGATTGTGACGAGATCCAAAACAAAAGTTGCCGAAATATCAACGATTAGCCACGTTAATTTGACCCCGAAATTTTTGTCTCCCGTAAAAATTGTTTCAGGTGAATTGTTTAATAACGATAATACAAGCTGCGCGTATATTCGAAATTATAACGTTGTTATAACGGCGAAATATTAATTCTGCAAGATAGTTGCAAAAGGTAAAGATCTGCGAAAAAATTTATCGAATTGTACGAAAACTTTCCACAGCGCAAATTTGGACGGATCTGAATCGATCAAGCAATTTTGTTACATTTCACTAATATATGCAAAGAAAGTCACTTGTGTACGTATATTCGCACATTTTATTCGCTTTGACGAAATTTTAAGATTTTCTTTTGTAATGTAACGTTTACTTTTATTAATACCCAATTAACGTAAAGATTACATTGTATTTTTCCCAAAATAACACGTTTTATAAAAGTTGACTTTTACGCGAAAAAAAATATTTCGAATTACATATTCAGTGGAAGTCGCGTTCTAAAGGCACAAAATTTTCTTCATAACGAAATATTGCTATTTAAAAAATTCATATTAATTTTTATTCGTTACGTACGTGAATAATTTTAATCTTACCGGTGCAAAATGAATATAACGTTTCATTTTTTTGGACAAAATTTACATTGTTTTATTTTCTTATTATTGAGCAGATTACTTCGACAGCAGACTAGCAAAATGAAATACTCATTTTAGATTTTGCGGTAGAGTGTAATTCAGCAATTTTTAAGGAAACGAAAAAATTGATGATACATTTTAATGATCACATAAATTTTTAAACAATTTGGACTGTATATTTATTAGGTTATTGAAGTATATTGTCGCACAAACTGTTTAATGGTTACGTTGCGTATTTTCTTCGTTTAATTTATCTGCACCGATTAATTGAAATTATGGAATGTACGTTATATGCCATGAAAACTTTTCGTTTATACCTGAAACAAAAACTTATTTGTTTGCAGTTACATTACAAAGGAAATTATAATATTTTTGTTCTTAATGTATATTCAAGAGCATGGTAAATGTTATAGTCGTTATGTTTGCATTGACGGACGCTGCCAAAAAGACTTAAATGACCGCAACGAGTAGACTGATTAATTAAATCAAAACTAAGTCTTAAAACATGGCTTCTTTGCATGACAATTTTTTTATTGTTAAGAATAATGAAATAATCTAAACGAAAAAAGCGCTTCGATGACAGCTATAATGCATATTCGAACTGTGCACAATTTTGTACCAGTTTCGGTTCTACTATAAAATATTATAAAGAATTGCCTCATTATTACAATTTGATCAATTCCGTAAACGAAACTATGGATTTTACTTTTCTTGTTCGATTATTTTATTATGGAACATTCGATTTCTATTAGTATGCATACTAAAAAGTTGAAAAATAAAGAATAAAAATGTTATAAAACATGAAAATGCAAGTGGTTCCACCAGCAAATTTGAAATACAAAAATGCAAACACAACAATTAATTTTGTGAAGTAAAAGCCTATTTCGTCAATATCGCTTACACGTCGTCTAACTCCTTCATCTGTGTTGTTAGTATGCAGAGAGAAAATATGAACAAAACGGAATATACATTTTGTCAAGTACCAACATTATAAAAATAAATATGAAATGCAAACAGCAAAAAGATACTGAAAAACATATAATAGCGAAAATGTGAAAAAAATAAATAAATATGTTGTCAAGTACCAACATTATCGAAATATTGAACGCAAACAGCAAAATTCGTCAAATATACTTCCGTTTCATCAAAATCGCTCGACCAACTTTTTTATCTACCCTGTTAGTATGAAGAGCGAAATATGTGTACCAACATTATATAACAAATAAATATGTTGTCAGATAAAGTTTCATCGAAAACCACTTTTATCATTATAGAGCGAAAATGTGAAAAACAAATAAATATGTTGTCAAGTACCAACATTATATAGCGGGAAATATTGAATATTGAAACGCAAACAGCAAAATTCGTCAGATAAACTTCCGTTTCATCGAAATCGCTCGACCAACTTTTTTATCTACCCTGTTAGTATGCAGAGCGAAAATGTGAAAAAAAAATGTTGTCAAGTACCAACATTATATAGCAGGAAATATTGAATATTGAAACACTAAGAGCAAAATTCGTCAGATAAAATTCTGTTTCATCGAAAACGTTCGACTTTTATCTATCCTGTTAGTATGAAGAGCGAAAATGTGGAAAAAAATAAGTATGTTGTGAAGTATCAACATTATATAGCAGGAAATATTGAATATTGAAACGCAAATAGCAAAATTTGTCAGAAAAAATTTCGTTTCATCAAAATCGCTCGACCAATTGTTTTATCTACCCTGTTAGTATGCAGAGCGAAAATGTGAAAAAAAAATATTGTCAAATACCAACATTATACAGCTGGAAATATTGAATATTGAAACGCAAATAGCAAAATTCGTAAGATAAACTTCCGTTTCATCGACATCGTCCGACCAAATCTTTTATCTACCCTGTCAGTATGCAGAGCGAAATTGTGAAAAAAATAAATATGTTGTCAAGTACCAACATTATATAGCAGGAAATATTGAATATCGAAACGCAAACAGCAAAATTCGTAAGATAAACTTTCGTTTCATCGACATCGCTCGACCAACTGCACCCCATTCAACTTCTTTACTTTCCATAAACACATGACGTGAGTAGCGTCAGCGTCTGAAGCGAATTAAAATTTGGAACTTGCGGTCCTTGCCGCGCGCCATCGTTACGTATAAATCCGTGCGAGATCCGAGAAAAATTACTGGCCCCATTGATTCATGTGCATTACCATAATGTCAACATTAGTTATCACTTAGGTCCTCTATCTAAATACCCGCCGACTCTGTCGTCGGCGATTATTAACGGATACGCATGTTATGTACAGCAATTATTATTGCTTGCGCTATCGGCTCTAACAACTTATATCCTAGTAGTTCGTTTAATTCACGTGAATGTCCGCATTCGCATGCCGCCCCGCGAGAAGCCATTGTCAAGCGACGAAAGTCGCCAGACGTTTTGCGTCAGAAGCGTCGCGGCCGATGCCGAGCAACTACCGATTTAGATAAGCGCGAAGAATTGTGTTTTAGTGCCAGGACTTATAACAAGCCTCTTTTTGCGGCGCGCGTTAAACAGTACCGTCGGAATTATGCGACGCATCATTTTTTACTTCCTCGTTCTGGCAGGCAACTTTCATTCGGACACGGCTACTGTGCGTCAACTCACAAGCTTACTGTTACATCGGTTTAGTAAAATAGCAAGTGCATCGTGGCAAAGAAATTTTAGCGGTCGCAGATATACTCTTAGGTATATAACCTGATCATTGACGAATCGATTAACTCCATGAAAGAAGAAGAATGAAATGGATCTGGATAGAAATGCGTCATGGTGCTGTGAATGTTCTTCATCCTTTGAATACAAAAACGCAGCATGTGTGTCATATAATACTAACTGCGCTTGTCCGATGACTCAACATATGGGTCATCTGCAGATTAGTATTATAAAACGGTTAACAGATAGTTGTAAGGGCAATGATGTAACTGGAAGTGTCAAATTTAGAATAAATATAAATAATAAATTTGTCGTTAGTTAACGTTTAACACACCGCTATAAGGGTAATGATATAATTTAAGGCGCAAATTTAGAGTAAAGTATATAAATAATAAATTTGTCTTGGTTTTACGTTCAAGTGGTATAATCAAAAATAGTGATGGAGAACCGACTGTTAAGCACATTTCTCATACCATGAACAAATGTGTTTAAAAACAACTATAAAAGCTTTTAAACAAATGTGTTTAGAAACAGTTATATAAGCTTTTAAAAACAGCTATAAATTCTTAAGCACCTTTCTTATACCACGGACAAATGTGTTTAAAAACTTTTAAGCTTTTAAACAACTATAAAAGCTTTTAAACAGCTATAAAAGCTTTTAAACAGCTATAAAAGCAATGATATAGTTAGAGGTGTCAAATTTAGAATAAAGTGTATAAATAATAAATTTGCCTTGGTTTTACGTTTAGGTGTTATAAACAAAAAAAAAAGTAATGGAGAACCGCTTGTTAAGCACATTTCTCATACCATGGACAAATGTGTTTAAAAACAGCTATAAAAGCTTTTAAACAGCTATGAAAGCAATGATATGATTAGAGGTGTCAAATTTAGAATAAAATTAATAAATAATACATTTGTCATTGGTTAATGGTTAACAGACAGCTATAAGAGCAATGATGTAACTAGAAGTGTCAAATTTAGAATAATGTAAATAAATAATAAATTTGTCTTGGTTTTACGCTCAAGTGGTATAATCAAAAATAGTGATGGAGAACCGATTATTAAGCACCTTTCTCATACCATGGACAAATGTGTTTAAAAACAGCCATAAAAGCTTTTAAACAGCTATAAATTGTTAAGGACCTTTTTGCTATCATGGACAAGTGTGTTTAAAAACAGCTATGCAAGCTTTTAAGCAGCTATAAAAGCAATGATATAATTAAAGGTGTCAAATTTAGAATAAAGTATATAAATAATAAATTTGTGTTGGTTTTACGTTCAAACGGTATAATCAAAAATAGTGATGAAGAACCGATTGTTAAGCACATTTCTCATACCAGGGACAAATGTGTTTAAAAACAGCTATAAAAGCTTTTAAACAGCTATAAGTTGTTAAGGACCTTTCTCATATCATGGACAAGTGTGTTTAAAAACAGCTATAAAAGCTTTTAAACAGCTATAAACGCAATGATATAATTAAAGGTGTCAAATTTGGAATAAAGTATATAAATAATAAATTTGTCATTGGTTTGACATTTAACTGGTATAAAGAAAAATAAATGATGGAGAACCGCTTGTTAAGCACATTGCTCATAACATGGACAAATGTATTTAAAAACAGCTATAAAAACTTTTAAAAACAGCTACAAATTGTTAAGCGCCTTTCTCATATCATGGACAAATCGGTATAAAAACAGCTATAAAAGCTTTTAAACAGCTACAAAAGCGATGATATAATTAGAGGTGTCAAATTTAGAGAAAAAGTATATAAATAATACATTTATCATTGGTTTTACGTTCAAGTGATATAATCAAAAATAGTGATGGAGAACCAATTGTTAAACACCTTTCTCATACCATGGAGAAATGTGTTTAAAAACAGCTATAAAAGCTTTTAAACAGCTATAAAAGGAATAATATAATTAGAGGTGTCAAATTTAGAATAAAGTATATAAATAATAAATTTGTCATTGGTTTGACATTCAACTGGTATAAACTAAAAAAAATTATGAAGAACCGCTTATTAAGCACCTTTCTCATACTATGGACAATTATGTTTATAATCACCTAGTACATGGTTAATTTTCATTCCAACATAACCAGGGATTTTAGATATTGAAAATCACATTTGAATTAATTGCTTTTGCATTCAAATTTGCGAAAGTTGTACAAATGGAGTTAATCGTTTTCGTCCGTGAATGGCTCATATAGGCTGATGAATGCGTGAGCGCGTATGTATACGCCTTCGTGCACATGGACGAATACACGAGAGCGCATATATACACCCTCAGCAGTTAAGGGGTTAAAAACCGTGTCGGACAGTGCCACGCGGTGCAATGGCATGTTTTTGTTGATTGCAAAAAGTGCCAAGCAGCGCAGTCGGACCCTGTTCTTTCGCTGCCGAAAATTTCTGTAACCAAATCGTTATGGCACTTTCTGACACGAAAACTGAACAGCCCGATTGCGCTACGTGACACTAAAGCAGTTAGTATCCAACGCAACAGGGGTTGCCGTGTAAAAGACAAGCGAGTGTTCAAGTCCGATGACAAGTGTGCACGTTGAGCGAATCGTAAATGTGACGAAATAAAGATTTGGCAACGAGGGGTTGTTATGGTTGGGTCTATGTGCGGTTTAACCGTTTGAGCGCCATAAATTACTGCTACAAGCTGAAAAATGCAGCTGTTTTGAGTCGAAAAGGAATGACTTTTTAGGTTATGGCGCAAAAACTGCCAGATTTTGTTGTATTCGGGCAAAAGCGACAAAGCTCTATTGCTCTGTGATGTATTATACTGTTAAGCTCTTTTGTTTTCTGGGATAAGCTACCAAGCTGCTATGTTTCATAATAAAAACTATCAAAGCCGTTGCTTCCGTAAGAGAATATTAAGTTTTCTGTTTAACGTCAAGAACTGCCAAGCTGTTTTGTTGTATACAGAAAACTTGTACTGTTGTACTGTTTTCTAGAAAATCAATGTTAAGTGTTCCTGTTTCGTGTCAAAAAGTGCCAAGCTATTTTATGTTTGAAACTGTCAAGTTCTGTTGTATCATGACCAAAGTGACCGAGCTCTTTTGCTTCATATCGAAAAGTGCCAGACTCTTTTGTTTCAAGACGTAGGCCAAACGGAATATTTATTCAACAGTAATATATGTTTCAGAACGCGGGAAAAAACGAATAAATGGTCCATGCAAAAATTAACCGCCATTCGTTTGCATCGATATAATTATATTAATTGTTATGGTAGAAGCCGCACGTACCTGTTGGCCAACCTGTTACGTAGTAGTGTTACGACGTAGTATTTTCCAGCATCGAAAATAACAGCATTTCATGGAATTTATATAAATAAAAAATGAAACGTTCAGAACCGAACTAGTAATCATCTTTACCCGATGTTAAAAATATACAATTTCCCAAGTACTAAAATCAAGTCCTCGCTAGACGACGAGAAAAAATTTGCAATTGCCCAAGTATTAAAATGAACCATCAAATCCTTGTTACACGGTGCAAAAAAAATAGATAATTGCCCAAGTATTAAAATGAACCATCAAATCCTTGTTACACAATGGGAAAAAAGTATACAATTGCCCAAGTATTAAAATGAACCATCAAATTCTCGTTACATGACGCGAAAAAAGTATACAATTGTCCAAGTACTAAAACGAACCATCAAATTCTGGTTATAGGATGAGAAGAAATATAAAATTGCCGAGTACTAAAAAGAACCATCAAATCCTCGTTACACAATGCGAAAAAAATATAAAATTGCCCAATACTATAATGAACCATCAAATTCTCGTTACATGATATAAAAAAGTATACAATTGCCCAAGTACCAAAATGAACCATCCAATCCACGTTACACGACGCGAAAAGAATATACAATTGCCCAAGTTCCAAAATGAACAATCAAAAACCTTGTTACACGATGCGAAAAAATATGCAATTGAACCATCAAATTCTGGTTATAGGATGAGAAGAAATATAAAATGAACCATCAAATTCTCGTTACACGATGCGAAAAAATATGCAATTGTCCAGTACTAAAATGAACCATCAAATGCTCGTTATACGATGCGAAAAAATATACAATTGTCCAAGTACTAAAATGAACCATCAAATCCTCGTTACGCGATGCGGAAAAAATATAAAATTGCCCAGTACTAAAATAAACCATCAAATCCTCGGTACACGATGCGAAATGTATACAATTGTCCAAATACTAAAATAAACCATCAAAATCCTCGTTACACGATGCGAAAAAATATGCAATTTCAAGGTACTAAATTGAACCATCAAATCCTCGTTACACGATGCGAAAAAATATAAAATCGCCCAAGTACAAAAATAAAACATCAAATGCTCGTTATACGATGCGAAAAAAAATATAAAATTCCCCAGTGTTAAAATGAACCATCAAATTCTCGTTACACAATATACAGTTGCCCAAGTACTAAAATGAAACATCAAATCCTTGTTACGCGGTGCGAAAAAGTATACAATTGCTTAAATACTAAAATAAACCATCAAATCGTTTGTATCGGTTCGGCCGTATTAATCGACAATCCATCATATCCTGGCACTTTTCGACACAAAGATGAAAGAGTATCGCGTGACAGTCAAACGGCTAAAAGCAAGGCCTCGAAAGAAATATGTAAAAGTCGCACATCATCGTCGGCAACATTGTCGTGCTTCGCTTAGAGGCAGAGTTCGCTTATCTTCCAACGAAATTTACAGCCCTGACGTTGCATGAGGAGGACGCAAGATCTCTCCTCTCCGGGCGAGGACTCGAAGGATCAGATTATGTCAGACATCGAAAACACGAAGATTCGCGTGACTTAAGGCACTAGCAGTATTACTTAAGACTTAAAACGCAACGTACCTCTTCCTTAGTTTTAGAAGGCACTATTCTCTATATCAAAATATAACGCGTAACAATGTAAACTTATATCCAACTGTCGCATTTCATTTACGTATGTTCTAATGCGCAGGTAGAAGGATAAAACTGGCTCTATCATATACTGGCATCTTGTTCCGTCGTTCTAACTAGCTTCGTATGAGATTTCGACTCTCTATATTATTGTGACCGTTCCTTGTCGTACTGCCAATGCGAATTGTGGGACGTGCATGGGACATTCTGTCGAATAAACAAACTCGGCGAGCTTGTTTACTTTTGAACCTTGTCAACATTTCGCCTTCATGTTATGCGTGGGATTTTAAAGGTAAAGTGACGCAGTAATTTGGCCAATTACGTTGCTTTGCGAGTTGTCGATTGGACACTTTTGTGAAGAGTGCTAGACACTGTTGAAGAGGGCAGTGAAAAGGTTTACATGCGAATATAATGATTTTCTTGCCAAATAATGCTGCGTTGCCATCAGAAAGAATAAGTCAACTATTCTTTCTGAGCGTTGCATTTACAAGTGAAATTGAGCTTAAAAAGATTTATATCTGATTACTATTTAGCGTACATATGCATGTAACTTTCTCATTGTCTTTTATAGTATATACCTTCTCAAACGTTTACATATAAATATTTTACACACAACATTTACTTATAATTGCTTATAATCACACTTTTCATGTAATGAATGTACAAGGATCAAATTATAAAATATATATTAAGTATATGATAAATACTTTTAGGCGCGTGCCGAGATAAAAAATATAATAGGAAAAAATACTCGAGTTCAATTGAAATTAATCAACAGTTAACAATTTCTATTATAGTGTAACACATCCGCGATGACATATAGGAACATTTTTTTATCATAGTCAAAGCAACAAAATAACTGTTTCAACACTTTCTAAAGCTTCCACGAAAAATGTTTTATTCGCCTTCGTCAACGACCAACGAATATCGACGCTAGTAATAAATTTCTCTTCCTTGACTCAATTAACGCAAACGCCCAACAAATTATATGATTAGTCAACAGGAATAACAAGTACGTTCAACGTTCGATGAAATTGTCCGAAATGCCTTTCTATTTAAAAATACAAAGAAACAATCTCAAGTTGCCTAATAAACGTGCCATATCATATATAATTATATACATAACGTCAAAACGCATTTTCCTATTTCCGCACTGCCGATAATTACTTTGCAAAATGTCCATCCGATTCAACTCTACAATGCCTCACAAAATTTTCGAAAATTACAAATAACGAAAAATTTTGCAAATTTACTCTGACATCTTCATACAAATGTCTTCATGTACCATACTGATCGTAATGGATCATGCATCGAAATCTTCTGTCCTTCTACGATCAACGTTCTATTTAAAATACAAAAAAAAACCATATCAAGTTACCTAATAAACGTGCCATATCGTATATAATTATATACATAACCTCAAACCACAGTTCCCTATTTCCATACGGGCGATAGTTACTTTGCAAAATGTCCATTCGATCAAACTCTACAACGTCCTATGAATTTTGTCGAAAATTTCAAATGATGCAAATGCTGCAAATTTACTCTAGTACCTTCATACAAACGTCTTCATGTGCTATACTGATCGTAATGGATAATGCATCGAACTTCTGCGTTCAATCGAATATTCTGCGTTCAACGTTTGATGAAATCATCCGAAATGCCATTTTATTTAAAAGACAAAGAATCAATCTCAAGTTGCCTAATAAAAGTGCCATATCGTGTATAATTATATACATAACCTCAAAACATAATTTCCTATTTGCTGCCGATAATTACATTGTAAAATGTTCATTCGATTCAACTCTACAACGCCCCAGGAATTTTTCGAAAATTTCAATTGGCGTAAATTCTGCAAATTTACTCTGGCACCTTCATACAAATGTCTGCAAGTACCATACTAATTGGAACTAATACTAATAAACGTGCCATATCGTATATAATTATATACATAACCTCAAACCACAGTTTCCTATTTCCACACTGTCGATAGTTACTTTGCAAAATGTCAATTCAATCAAACTCTACAACGTCCCACGAATTTTGTCGCGAATTTGAAATGACGCAAATGCTGCAAATTTACTCTGGCACCTTCATACAAACGTCTTCATGTACCATACTAATCGTAAAGGATCATGTATCAAACTTTTCCATCGTTCTACGTTCAACGTTTGATGAAATCGTCCGAAATGCCGTTCTATTAAAAATACAAAGAAACAATCTCAACTTGCCTAATAAACGTGCCATATCGTATATAATTATATACATAACCTCAAAACATAATATCCTATTTCTCGACAATAATTATTATGCAAGATGTCCATTCGATTCAACTCTACAACGCCCCAGGAATTTTTCGAAAATTTCAAATGACGCAAATTCTGCAAATTTACTCTGGCACCTTCATACAAATGTCTTCAAGTACCATACTAATCGTAACTAATACTAATAAACGTGCCATATCGTCCATAATTATATACATAACCTCAAACGACAGTTTCCTATTTCCACACTGCCGATAATTACTTTGCAAAATGTCCATTCGATTTAACTCTATAACGCCCCACGAATTTTGTCTATAACGATGCATCGAACTATTACTATACATATACTGATCGTAATGGACCATGCATCGAACTATTCTGTTCTGCGTTCAACGTTTAATGAAATCGTCCGAAATACCGTTCTATTTAAAATACAAAGAAACAATCTTAAGTTGCCTAATAAACGTGCCATATCATGCACACAAAACATAATTTCCTATTTCCTGTCGATAATTACATTGCAAAATGTCCATTCGATTCAACTCTACAACGTCCCACGAATTTTGCGGAAAATTTTCCAAACTTTATGTACTATACTGATCGTAACAGGTCATGCATCGAACTTTACTGTCCTTCTATGTTCAATGTTGAATGAAATTGCCCGATATTCCGTTCTATTTAAAATACAAAGAATCAATCTCAAGTTGCCTAATAAACGTGCCATATCGTGTACACAAAACATAATTTTCGATTTCCTGTCAATAATTACATTGCAAAATGTCCATTCGATTCAACTGTACAACGCCCCACGAATTTTTCGAAAATTTCAAATCCAAATTTTCTGGCATCATAACTATCTGATCAACGTCATGCATCGAACTCTTCTGTTCTTCTACGTTCAACATTCCATGAAAGTGTCCGAAATGTAGTTCTATTTAAACAAGAACATAAAGAATACAAAGAAACAATCTCAAGTTGCCTAATAAACATGCCATATGTGTATAATTATATACATAATCTCAAAACATAATTTCTTGCCGATAATTACATTGCAAAATGTCCATTCGATTCATACAACACGAATTTTTCGAAAATGACGCAAACTTTCAACTCTGGCATCCACCATATTGATCGTAATGGATCATGCATCGAACTATTCTATTCTACGTTCAACGTTCGATGAAATCTTTCGAAATGCCGTTCTATTTAAAATACAAAGAAACAATTTTAAGTTGCCTAATAAACGTGCCATATCGTGTATAATTAATACATAATTTCAAAACATAATTTCCTGTCGACAATTACATTGCAAAATGTCCATTCGATTCAACTCTACAACGCCCCACGAATTTTGTCGAAAATTTCAAATGACGCAAATTCTGCAAATGTAATCTTTTGTGGCATATTGATCGTAATTCATACAAATGTCTTCATGTGTCCGAAATATAGTTCTATACTGATCAAGTTATGTGTATATTTATATACATAACCTCAAAACATAATTTCCTGCCATGCATCGAAAATTTTTCTGTCATTCTACGTTCAACGTTAGATGAAATCGTCATTTGATGAAATGCCAGTTCTATTTAAAATAGAACATAAAGAATGCAAAGAAACAATCTCAAGTTGTCTAATAAACGTGCCGTGTATATATTATATACATACACTCAAAACATAATTTGCCAACAATTACATTGCAAAATGTCCATTCGATTCAACTCTACAACGCCCCACGAATTTTTCGAAAATTTCAAATGACGCAAATTCTGCAAATTTACTCTGGCACCTTCATACAAATGTTTTAATATACTATACTGATCGTAATGGATCATGCATCGAACTCTTCTGTCCTTCTACGTTCAACATTTGATGAAATTGTCCGAAATTCAGTTCTATTTAAAATAGAACATAAAGAATACAAAGAAACAATCTCAAGTTGCCTAATAAACATGCCATATCGTGTATAATTATATACATAACCTCAAAACATAATTTCCTGCCAACAATTACATTGCAAAATGTCCATTCGATTCAACTCTACAACGCCCCACGAATTTTTCGAAAATTTCAAATGACGCAAATGCTGCAAATTTACTCTGGCACCTTCATACAAGTCTTTTCAAGTGCCCAACTGATCGTAATGGATCATGCATCGAACTCTTCTGTCCTTCTACGTTCAACATTCGATGAAAGTGTCGAATACACATAACCTCAAAACATAATTTCCTGCCGACAATTACATTGCGAAATGTCCATTCGATTCAACTCTACAACGCCCCATGAATTTTTCGAAAATTTCAAATGACGCAAATGCTGCAAATTTACTCTGGCACCTTCATACAAATGTCATTATGTACTATACTGATCGTAATGGATCATGCATCGAACTCTTCTGTCCTTCACGTCCGACATATGCGTCATACACGCGTTGTAAACGTGTATTCTTGTTATTTTCTGGAACATCGGCAGTACGACTGGACGTCAACGGTCGAAGTTTACTGAAAGAGCGTCGCGCACAAAACGTCGCAACAATATTGCTTACTGCACTCGTGTAATACTGGTTTTTAGAATGCCTAAAGTTCCCCTGCCCCGTCTTTCATACTTTCGTCCGTTTCGTCATCCGACGACACGTCGCTCTCGCTTTTCGATGAAAAGACATCTAATGATTGTCCGTCCCTTAAACGCGAAATTCTTTGTGCATATTTATCCGTAAAAAACGCAGTTCTCGCAACGAGACAAACACAAGACGTTCGAAAGAAAAGTAACATTATTTATGATCACGATTGCGTTTTATTTATTTAACTGAGCATGCTAAGTCCCAAGCTCCGCTATCGGAGTTCGAATAGTTTTAACGTCTCGACGTTTACTTATCGTTTATTCGCTAGTCATTCTTAGAAACACTTACGAACGTATTACTTCTCTTTTTACTGGCTCGCTATTTCATTCGTAATAGATGATATAGATGATTGCTCTAGACTAGTTGAGCTGGCCTTATTTAATTGTAAGATATAAACTGGATAAGTTGATGAAGGATATTAATAGAAAAGAAGAGAAATTGGCTAGAAACTGATATTAGGCATCGTGTCGAACCTGTAGCTGTGACCCTTGGCTTTCCGGCTTTTTCTGTTAATTTCATCGGAACTCACGAATTTTCATGGTAAATAGTGTAAATTATTACTCACCCCCTAAATAGGGGTAAATAATAATATACAAAAATGAAGATTACGCACAGAAATTAACTTCCAGCCGAGAAATCTTTCAAAATAACAACTAACGTGCTGCAAACATATTTTGTTTATAATTACTTAAAACCTTGCAGCCATTGCCATTGGAATGATTATTTAGGGGTTAAATTATATTCTTGAATAATGTTGCTGACGTATTGTTATTGCAGCTCGTTTCGTCAGTTTCAATGAAGAACTGGCAGTGCCGCTTCGCATTTGCAAAACGTTAGCAAAATTTAATTCAAGAAGCTTCGGATATAAACTACATCCAATGTACTAAATACCCTTTCCAATTTTTTTTTTTTAAACATGTATGCATATCAATGCGATTCATGTCTGGATGTCAAACCGACAAATTCGCGGGACTCAAATATGTTCGCGCACATAAAAACCACCATTATCTAAAATAGCGTAAAATGATTTTCACCATTGATTTTACGCGGCTAATTAACGGCGAAATCCTTGTATTTGCACTTCGTCGAAAACGAAAATCAGCCCAACACAAGAATGCGGAACGCCGATGCACTTAAAATCAAAAACTACCAAACGTATATGTGCGAAAACATTTTTGCCTGGTCAGAAATATTTCTGTCAATTAATCTGTTGGCAATGGCTACCATTGAAGGAATAAACTCGCCAGATGGTTTTAGCTTACAGGTTCGCGCGATGGCTGTTTCATACGCTTGAAGCTACCTCGTATCCATCGGTCAAATTCTAAACCCATCAAAACGACGTGCTTCCGCATGTGCGTCTGCTTAGTCACGTGCATATTTGTTCAACTCTTTAATGAGCGTCTGTGTATGTGCAGGATGATCCGTTTAACTCAGTCATCGAGAATGTCTCCCAAGGCTTTTGAGGTTTCGAGAAAATGTTCGCTACGGTGTATGTGTAGATCCAATGCTTTGACTACAAAGACATATGTATGTGTATATTCTCAGATGTCCGTTAATATGTACGAAAGCCGTAGATATGTGCTATTTGCGACTATCGTGTCAACATCGTGCGGCACACAGAAAATTGTCATCAGTAACACAATGAAAGTGTTAACGGACGTGTGAGAGTATATATATACACCTTCCGTTAATGGTGGTACGGGATGATGCAAAATATTGTGGTACTGCGCAAAGATGATAAGCAAGTCTAAAGGTGACCTCGGTTCTTTTGAAAAAGAAGCATGTGCTTTCTGCTCTTAATTTTTAAATATTTTTTAATCATTAGAAATATTTTGTTGAGACGCTGAAAGTAGAAGAAAGCTTTTCCTTGGCTTTTACTCTTTTCAGGGAATATTTTGTATTGTGTGAGTTGTGTCAGGTGTGATTTGAATTTTGAAGATGACCTCGGTTATTTTCAAAGAAATGATTATTTGTAATCTCAAGACGATTTATGTCACCAATATGAAAGTCAAATGAGTATTTTATATCAGATGTTATGGCATAAAAATGTAATAAGATTCAATGCAATTTACTTCGCAAACAGTATATATATGCACCTTTAATGGTGGTACGGGATGATGAAACTATTGTGGTACTAAGCAGAGATGATAAGCAAGTCTGAAGGTGACCTCGGTTGTTTTGAAACATGAAAAAAAAAACATATGCTTTCTGCTCTTCATGAAAGTGCGAATACGATTATTATAAGGTTGCAGAGGAAATATTTTCTTGAGACGCTGAAAGTAGAGGAAAGCTTTCCCGTGGCTTTTTATGTTTTCAGGGAATATTTTTAAAGTGTATGAGTGGTGTCAGATTTTAATTTTGAAGATGACCTCTGTTATTTTCAAAGAAATTATTATTTGAAAACTCAAGAGGATTTATGTCACCGATATGAAGTTCAAATGAGTACTTTATATCAGATGCTATAGCATACAAATAGAATAAGATTGAATGTAATTTACTTCGCAAACAGTATATAAATGCACCTTACGTTAATAGTGGTACAGGATGATGAAAACATTGTAGCACTGAACAAAGATGATAAGTAAGTCTGAACGTGACCTGGGGTGTTTGGAAAAAAAGCACATACTTTCTGCTCTTAATTTGTAAATATTTTTTAAATATTAGAAATATTTTCTTGAGACGCTGACAGTAGAGGGAAACTTTCCCATGGATTTTAGTGTTTTCAGGGAATATTTTATATTGTGAAAGTTGTCTCAGATCTGATTTGAATTTTGAAGATGACCTCGGTTATTTTCAAAGAAATTATTATTTGAAATGTCAAGAGGATTTATGTCACCGATATGAAGATCAAATGAGTACTTTATATCAAATGCTATAGCATACAAGTAGAATAAGATTGAATGTAATTTACTTCGCAAACAGTATATAAATGCACCTTACGTTAATAGTGGTACGGGATGATGAAACCATTGTGGCACTGAACAAAGATAAGTAAGTCTGAACGTGACCTGGGGTGTTTGGAAAAAAAGTACATGCTTTCTGCTTTTAATTTTTAAATATTTTTTAAATATTACAAATATTTTCTTGAGACGCTGAAAGTAGTGGAAAGCTTTCCTGCGGTTTTAGTGTTTTCAGGGAATATTTTATATTGGTGAGTGGTGTCAGGTATGATTTGAATTTTGAAGATGACCTCGGTTATTTTCACAGAAATTATTATTTGAAATATCAAGAGGATTTATGCCACCGATATGAAGATCAAATGAGTACTTTATATCAGATGCTATAGGATACAAATAGAATAAGATTCAATGTAATTTACTTCGAAAACAGTATATATATGCACCTTACGTTAATAGTGGTATGGGATGATGAAACTATTGTGCCACTGAACAAAGATGATAAGCAAGTCTGAAGGTGACCTCGGTTGTTTTGAAAAATGAAAAAAATATGTTTTCTGCTCTTAATGAAAGTGCGAGTACGATTATTATAAGGTTGCAGAGGAAATATTTTCTTAAGAAGCTGTAAGTAGAGGAAAGCTTTCCCGTGGCTTTTAGTGTTTTCAGGGAATATTTTATATCGGTAAGTGGTGTCAGGTGTGATTTGAATTTTTAAGATGACTTCTGTTCTTTCCAAAGGAATTATTATTCGAAATGTCAAGAGGATTTATTTCACCAATATGAAGTTCAAATGAGTATTTCATATAAAATGCTATAGCATACAAATAGAATAAGATTCAATGTAATTTACTTCGCAAACAGTATATATATATATATATATATATATGCGTCTTACGTTAATGGTGGTAGCGAATGATGAAACTATTGTGGCGCTGAGCAGGATGATAACCAAGTCTGAAGATGACCTCGGTCATTTTCACAGAAATTATTATTTGAAATCTTAAGACGATTTATGCCACCGATATGAAGATCAAATGAGTATTTTATATCAGGTGTTATAGCATACAAATAGAATAAGATTCAATGTAATTTACTTCGCAAACATATATATATATATATATATATATATATATATATATATATATATACACATATGCACCTTACGTTAATGGTGGTGCGGGATGATGAAACTATTGTGACACTGAACAAAGGTGATAAGCAAGTCTGAAGGTGACTTCTGTCGTTTTAAAAAAAAAGCACATGCTTTCTTCTTTTAATGAAAGTGCGAATACGATTATTATAAAGTTGTAGAGGAAATATTTTCTTGAGATGTTGAAAGTAGAGGAAAGCTTTCCCATGGCTTTTACTGTTTTCAGGGAATATTTTACATTGTATGAGTGGTGTCAGGTATGATTTGAATTTTGAAGATGACCTCTGTTATTTTCAAAGAAATTGTTATTTGAAATTTCAAGAGGATTTATGTCACCGATACGAAATTCAAACGAGTATTTTATATCAAATGCTATAGCATACAAATAGAAAAAGATTCAATGTAATGTACTTCGCAAACAAGCATCTAAAGAAACATCACCTTGCACACGTGATACTAAAAACAAATTGAAGTACCCATACTTTCACTCCGTATTTTTTTTGTTCGAATTAATTGAGATTATATGTTGCCGGTACGTTACTCGTCCTCCCGAATGCATATGATCGACTTCACAACCTTGCGCGACCACCACTAAGCATCATAATATTTTCTCTAACCACTCATCAACCCAGTCAACATTTCGCGGTAGTTTTCTCGAAAGCCCAAAGGCACCCGGAGACATTTCAAATGGTAACGTTAGGCCAACCATCCAACACACGCGTGTCCGTGTATACATGTATATACGCACGTGTCTTCGCGCAGCTTTCGTCGTAAATCTTGCTTATTCTGTATAAACGTGTACATACGTGTACACGTATAGTATCTACGTGTGAATGTACGTGTGTATATTCGTATTTTCTTTCCTAGATTCCGCTCGTCCGCCCCTCGTCGAGTTCAACCTGGACTGGAGATTGTTTAGAGAGGCGTCGAGGCCATCAGGTCCCGAATGTAAAAACTTGGCGTCATCTCTGGCGTCATTCCTGGCGTCTCGCGTGTATAGCAATAACGGCCGACACGCTGTTAACGTTCAATTGACGGCGTATACCCTAGAATCCTCCTATAACGGTACAACCTTATCGAACCTCGCTTACGATTGCACACAAATACCGTACCGTCGTGATCGTTCACTATCCTCCCTTTCTCGCCTTACGTGTTCCCGCGTGTCGTCCTTCAGCTATCCGTTAACAGCACCCCTCGCGCTTAATTAGGTGTACCGTTTTCGCTGATTAGTGCCTCTTCATGTGTAGCGATAGGTGGTCGCTGCGCGAGAACGATCGCTGACAGAGATGGCACTTGAACGGTTTCTGACCCGTGTGCTTTCGATAGTGCCGCGTCAATTCGTCAGAGCGTGCAAATTTCCAGGTACATCCTTCCCACGTGCACTGGTACGGCTTCTCGCCTGGAACAGAAGAGGGTTCGATCGTTTAGTTATTTAGATGGCACGTTATGCGTCTATTAACCCTTAACGGACGAGAGGCGACTCTCAGTCGCCACGGTGTTCCGCGCGGCAGGACGAGTGGCGAGTGAGAGGCGACACTCGGTGTATATGTTAGATTTTGTTATCTCCAAACAACAGGGTCGCACTATTGGTTCTGGGAAAGGTTCCTGTTTGGTAGTTAACGCATTGCATGGTTGCCATGCAGCCGTGCACTAGCTTTTGTTTTCTTTTTCTGTTTTCTGGTATCTCACCGGCGGACGCTAGCCGCGTCGTGCGTTTGATCGTCAGTTTTAGCCATGCGCTTCACAAGGTGAACATCAATTGTGAAACCTCATTAATAAAGACATTTTTCTCACATTCAAATAATGCGTGCACAGTAAACACATGTTGGGATAATCACAATTATCCTAACATAAACAGTTCCTGTTAGGATATTTGTGATTATCTCAACATGTGTATACTGTGCACGCATTATTTGAGTGTGATAAAAATGTCTTTATTACTGTAAACACATGTTGGGATAATCACAATTATCCTAACATAAACAGTTCCTGTTAGGATATTTGTGATTATCTCAACATGTGTATACTGTGCACGCATTATTTGAGTGTGATAAAAATGTCTTTATTACTGAGGTTTCACAATCGATGTTCACCTTATGAAACGCATGGCTAGACTGACGATCAAACGCACGACGCGGCTAGCGTCCGCCGGTGAGATACAAGAAAACAGAAAAGGAAGAGGGATAAAAAAGTGAAGCGCGGCACACTGCCACAATGCGCATCATCGCACACCAAATTGGCCGCGAATAAAAGCTAGTGCACGGCTGCGTGGCAACCATGCAACGCGTTAACTACCTAACAGTTCCTTAGCTATCGATGGTCTCTTATACAATGTATGAAATGATTTACGATAACAGAGATAAGATATTGAAACATTCTTCGATGAGTGTAGCTCTGACAGTGGTTCCGACATCAGTTGAGACTTGGCAAGCGTGGCAAAAGCATCAGAAGAATTTTTTGTAAAGTTTGTAGTAAAAATTGTAAAGTTTGTTCTACCCGAAACAAGCCAGGTGGAAGACATGAAACCTCATATTATTGTGATAGATGTCCAGAAAAACCACGGATGCATCTTGGTCAATGCTTCGTAAAGTATCACACACAGCGAAAATACAGAACATAATTGTACGATATGTGAGAGTGAGAAAGAATGCATGTGTCTATATTTGTTATTACAAAAGTTCTCGAAAGAATTTACTATCATGGAAACCAAACAGTATAAAAGTGTTGAGCACGATATTCCAGGGAAAGCGATAAGCGTTTCGACTAGAGATCTGCGGGGGATCTCACTTCAGTTGTCCTAGATCATTTTGAAGAATTCAATTCGTTCCATTATTAACACTAGATTGCCCGAGATTTCTTGTATACCTATATTGCCCAAAAACAGTCAAAATGACTGCATTGTGAAAAAATAACAAATATGTTAAGAAATTTGTTTAAAATTAATTTTTAATATTTTTTATGTTATTTACAGTTATATAACAGGTTATTAGTAAATATTAACTGTACATATTGACTGTTTTCAATGAACTTAACCCATATTTCCGAAAGCAAGGCAAATTTATTTGATTGTAGGCGCCTACTGCATTCGGTTCTTTTGTCAAAATGAATAAATCGTAAGATTTGCTTGAACTTTTCTCTGGCCATAGTTTTTCTAAAAGATTCGGGACCCCACTTCGCTGACCATAAACAACTCAATTTAAAATTTGTTGCCTCGTAAGCTCCACGAGCATATAGAATCCCAATAAATGCACGTATTTCCGGTAATGATATTGTCCAACCGTTCCGCAAAATTCGGCGACATTCTTCTGTGCACTTTCTTATATGTTTGATAATATAGTTATCTATTATCGACGATAATGCACTGATAAGATTATCTGCCACAATGTTCCTTTTTGCGTGGCCTGTTGGCCCTTTCACACTCTTGAAAATACAAGCAGATGGTATCCTTCCAGGAATACCACCTTCGTCAATTTTTGTCCACACAGTACCATCAGCAGCTGTTTCGACCTCCTGAAACGTATTTTCAGTTTCTTCATCAGAATCTGAACTAGTTAGCACCCTACACCTTTTCCTGGGCATATTGATGACACTTTCATTTTCATCATTGGTGATCGACTCTTCATCACTATCTTCAGCGTCAGATGTTTCACTTTGAATATAATCCGCTTCATCTTCAGATGATAGTTCAGAATTTGTTGCATTTGATTCTATATCAGAGCACTCTTCACTTATGTTCGTTAGCTTTTCCAGTAACTCATTTCTGTTCGACATTTTTTTCATAAAGTTAGGGCGCAAAAGAAATAAAATAAACAACTTGTTAGAACAACACTTTATAAAGATTGGAATAACTAGTACTACTTTAGCTTATTGAGCAACTGACACTTATCAAGTATACGCCCAAATTGACAATTTATCATGCATCATATTTCAATACAAAGCCGGACAGGTCATATAAGAAATTTGCTCAATTCAATAAATAAAAATCTTTTAATTATTTAAAATTTACCAAGCAGTCAAAATGACTGCTTCTGGGCAATATAGGTATAACACATATATATATATACGGAAATAAAGGAGGGCGGAAGTAACTACAATTATTCATAAACCCATTTATATGTTATAGAAAAAGTCACCAAATTCTAAGAAATTGTGTCATCAATTTCATAATTGTTTTTCTAATTGAAATTAAAAAACAGTCAAAATGACTGCCTTGGGCAATCTAGTGTTAATGACCGGCACTCGTAAAAATATAGCTTTTCCATTAAATTGATTAAACGATCGATAAAAATAGAATCTTACATTATTATGTAAACTCCTGAAGAAAGAATTCATGGTTTCGAAAGATGTAGAGTGCTAGTTTCAGTTTACAAAGAATAAACACAATCTCCATCAAGAAGAAGTAGTCGGAAGATGGCGTGTTCAAGGTCAAGGTTTGCTCAGGCAAGGCATATGTAAACAGTCCAGCAAACTCGGACTCTGTACGCGTCGTTTTCCGATTACGTTCAATAATCAAAGAAAAATGGTTCGACCGTAGCTTGTAATTGATATAAATGAACGCTCTTTTTCTTGGTTGTAAATATTAATTTTTCAATCTAACTTATTCGTGACATTGTTTCGGAATTTTGTGTTTTCCTTATCAGAAGCCTACATGATGCGGACAATTCTTTTATTTTATCGTTAAAGTGTATAGATTGAATAAAAAACCGATAGAAATAAACCGAAAAATATATCTTCATTGTATAAACTTCAGTTGAAGAGCCAAGAGCCAAGAGCTATAATTTATTCATAGCTGTAATTTCGGAAATTTGGTTTTACTATTTGCATTGTTAATGTAACGGTTAAAAACTTTGTTATCATTTGCTGTTTCTGCTTCTTCGCAAACTATTCCGTGAAAAAACGATGATTACAGCACTACTGATTACGGATAATGATTACGTTGTGCGTATTGCGCGCGTTTGAGTTCCACAGTTTTTTAATGGGGTAAATATTCTCTTAGCGTAAGTCCATTATCGTACACAGACAGTGTGTTTCTTTTTTATCTGTCCGAGATGTTGCCAGTGTATTTCTTCCGTTTATGTAATTAGATTACTAACCGCATAAACATGCACTAGTAAACAAAACAGAGTACAGTTTTAGTTGAAAGTACTCGTTGAGCGAACACTTTCAACAGCCGCTGTACATTTTCTGTTAAATGTTAAAACGTCAGAACACCATAGATATGGGAGGTTTTCCCATTCGTCTGATATACAGATATACATTATCGGTGGCGAAAATATTAATTGCTAAATGAAATTATGTGAACTTTTAATTGAAGATGACATGTAAATATTTTTTAGATTCTTTATGTTTACGCAGGAGATATTTGCTATCGCAAGTATTTGTTGTGATTTAAAAGTGACTCATTTGTACAATTGATTGCTTCCATGAATTTGTATATTCTGCAAATTTAAAATAATATATGTGTTATCCGACGAATATATATAGAGTAGTAAACAATGTTATGCAGACTTGTAGTTGAAAATGCATACTGTATGAATATTTATTCCGTCCATTGTATGTCTTCTGTTAAATCTGAAGATATGGGGTTTACAGAATATTTCTTGTTATTGAAAACTGCGGTGTCTCTTGAACTGATTAATTAGCCGACTAATTGCCGATTCATTTGTATGTTCCAGAAATATAGGAGAATACATATATATTAACTATTGCACAGATATTAACAAATGAGCAAGTATGTGAAAATAATATACTTGCAAATACTTATTGTTGAACATATTTAGCGCACGCTATTCATTTTCTGTCAAATTTGAGCTTTGCTATATTTCGTACCCTCCTATTTTACCGGTGGAATATTCGGTTTTGCGCTGAGAATATTTTCTTCAGTCAAGAAACTTATGTGAAAATAATCTAGTTGTGTGTACATATTGTATGAATATATTTAGCGCACACTATTCATTTCCTGTCAAATTTGAGCTTTGCTATATTTCGTGCTCTCCTCTTTTACTGTGGGAATATTCCTTTTTACGCTGAGAATATTTTCTCCAGTCAAGAAACTTATGTGAAAATGATTTAGTTGCAAATACATATTGTATGAATATATTTAGCGCACTCTATTCATTTCCTGTCAAATTTGAGCTTTGCTATATTTTGTACCCTCCTCTTTTACCGTGGAAATATTCTGTTTTATGCTAAGAATATCTTTTTCAGTCAGGAAACTTGTATGAAAATTATCTAGTTGCAAATACATATTGGATGAATATATTGGATGAATATATATTGAACGCACACTATTCATTTCCTGTCAAATTTTAAATTTGCTATATTTCGTACTCTCCTCTTTTTCCCTCGGAATATTCCGTTCTACGATAAGAATATTTACTTCAGTCAGCAAATTTATGTGAAAATGATCTAGTTGCAGATACATTTCGTAAAAACCCATTTTACACAACCACGCATTTCCTGCTAAATCCGAAGATATCGGCGTTCCGCAAATATACGACGTCATTAAAAATTTGTGTGTTTTAGGAAGTACTGTTATTAATCGACGTGTTTCCCAATTATACGTGTACAAGCTAGTTTGGGAAGTAGATAGGGGCTAAAAGGTCGGGTGACAAGGTCATCGCATTCATCGTCAGACTATAAAGTTGCCCACGGGTCCAAGTCCATTGCACAATCTGCTGAGAACTTCAGTAAGACAGATTCCCGCATCGCTCAGATCGTTGGCTCAATTGAGGAAGCGCGTGAAAATGTGGTCGAAAATCGTCAGTCTGCTATTTTTGATGATCGTGATCGCGTCAGCATTTCCACAACACTCGAGTCCGTCTGACGAAGAAAATGGTCCAGGTATGTAAAAACACAAGACGCCAAATTCGACGTTTATATGAGAAGCTTCAAGCATTACTGTCAATTTTTTGGACGATGCGTGTGCGATTATTGCCTGGGGAGAAACTGACTTCAAGTTTAGAGTGAGTTGTGATGTGCAAAAGTGATAGATCATGATGATAATGCAGTGGTGTGTGCGAATAAATCGATGAAGAATAGAAACTGACCCTTTTATTGCCAGGTCAGTTTAGTTTGCCAGAATCAATTTAACCAGTTAACTGTTTATGACGAATATATTTGTCATGAAAAAATTGTAAAATTTTCTGTTCTGACGAATATTAAATTTTTCGTAATGAAAAAATTGTAAAATTTTGTGGTCTGACAAATATATTCGTCATGCGTCTTCAGTAGTGACCATCGGCGGTTAATTTTGCAATGTTAGTTAAAACTAAAATGTATTCCTAAATTGCAAGAAGTTTGGAATATTTTGAGGCCGTGTCGAAAAAAAAATTATAAATAATTATTATAGAAAATAAAACAGTAAACGAATTATTGTTAAAAATATTAAAATAATTTCATTGTAATCTAATTTCATATATGTCATGAAAAAGTTGTAAAATTTTCTGTTCTGGCGAATTGTAAATTTTTCGTTATGAAAAATTGTAAAATTTTCTGTTCTGACGAATATTAAATTTTTCGTGATGAAAAAATTGTAAAATTTTGTGTTCTGACGAATATATTCGTCATGCGTCTTCAGTAGTGACCATTGGCAATTAATTTTGCAATTTTAGCTACTACTAAAATATATTCCTAAATTGCAAGAAGTTTGGAATATTTTGAGGCCATGTCGAAAAAAAAATTATAAATAATTATTATAGAAAATAAAACAGTAAATGAATTATTGTTAAAAATATTAAAGTCATTTCATTGTAATCTAATTTCATATCAAACATTCTCTATGTTTGACGAATATATTCGTCATCGCTTAATTTGTACGACACCTGTAGAGGACACATTTTCCACCGAGGTCGAAATAATTAACTGGTTATGATGTACCGTCCTATGAATAGCTTTATAAAGATGAAGGAAGAAACTGTTTCCGGGAAGAAACTTTTCCTGTTTATTATTTTCAAACGTAAACGATAGGAAATATAATTTTAACACACCGAAGTGCTTAATGAGAAATAAAGTAAAATGTTATATTTAGATCATATAAACGGTGCGCGGAAAATTGTTCTCAATGCCTTTTAAATTAACTCCTCGCACTATATAACTAATTATTATTTAACTGGTAGGTAGAAGTTGAGTATGCTCAAGGCACTTGCGTACATCGCTGATGTTTCGGTATCAATAGTACATAAATATTTGATTATTTAAAATAACTTTCTACGGTTAAAAATGGAAGAAGAAAAATAGCCTGAAGTATTTTAACTACTCAATAGTTAACTAGTTTTTTTTTTATATTACGACCCATGAAGCCGGGAACTCTCATAAAAGGAACCATGTCGCCTATCCCATTAAGTAAAGGCTGTCTCAAAATGGACTGACATTTTACTTTATTAATGAATCGTATTATTTATTGAAAAATACGAATGTTTTTGTTTTAATACAAGCATATACTTTATAAGCATAAATAAAGTAATACTTTATATTAAAACATTCGTATTTTTTACATAAATAATACGATTTGTTAATAAATTAAAATAAATTAAGAGTATACGAATGTTTTTATTTGAATATACAGTATATACTTCATAAGTATAAATTATTAGTATAAGTATAAGTATAAATTTTATATTTTAAGTACAAACTTTATATTAAAATAAAAACATTCGTACATTTTACATAAATAATACAATTTATTGATAAATTAAAATAAATTAAAAGTATACGAATGTTTTTATTTTAATACAAAGTATGACTTTATTTATACTTATACACTATACATATACTTTATATTAAAATGAAAACATTCTCATACTTTTAATAAATCGTATTATTTATTCTAAAAAATACGAATGTTTTTATTTGAATATACAGTATATACTTTATAAGTATAAATTATTAGTATAACTATAAGTATAACATTTACATTAAAATAAAAACATTCATATATTTTTATTAAATCGCATTATTTTTTTAAAAAACACAAATGCTTTTATTTGAATATACAGTATATACTTTATAAGTATAAATTATTAGTATAAATCATAAGTATAAATTTTAATATACAGTATATATTTTACAAGTATAAATAAAGTACATTTCATTGTAACTTAATTTCATATCAAACATACACTGTGTTTCGGGACACATTTTCCAACGAGGTCGAAACAGTTAACTGGTTAAGATGTACGGCTCTATGAATAGCTTTATAAAGAAGAAAATACCTGTTTCCGGGAAGAAACTTTTTGTATTTATTATTATCAAACTTAAATGGTAGGAAATATAATTTTAACGCACCGAAGTGCTTAATGAGAAATAAAGTAAAATGTTATATTTAGATCATATAAACGGTGCGCGGAAAATTGTTCTCAATGCCTCTGAAATTAACTCTTCGCACATCATTAGCTGCTATGGCGACAGCTTTAACTAATTATTATCCCCCTGGTAGATAGAAATTGAGTATACTCATGGTACTTGCGTTTCCATAGCAATGGTGCGTAAAGATTTGATTGTTTGAAATAACTTTTCCGCGGTTAAAAAATGCAAGAAGAAAAACAGCCTGAAGGGTTTTAACTACTCAATAGTTAACTATTTTTTTTTTATATTATGTCCCGTGAAGCCGGGAACTCTCATAAAAGGAACCATGTCGCGTATCCCATTAAGTAAAGGGTGTCTCAAAATGGACTGACATTTTACTTTATTAATGAATCGTGTTATTTATTTAAAAAATACGAATGTTTTTATTTTAATATAAAGTATATACTTTATAAGTATAAATAGAGTTATACTTTATATTAAAATAAAAACATTCGTACTTTTTAACTAAATAATACAATTTATTAATCAATTAAAATGTCAGTCGATTTTAAGACACCTATTAGCATTCAAAATCTTGCATACATCGCACGGAACACTTGATTTATTAATTTATTCTATTCCAGTTACCAGAAAGTGCGTAGTTGGTAAAAGTTACTACGACGGATGCAATTGGTGTAGCTGTCATTCAACTAACGCCATTGCATGCACGTTAAAGGCATGCATGAGGATCGACCCAGAAACTGGTGCGTACTTACCAGTAGAAGAGTTACAACCACCTGCCGATTTTTGGGTGAATGAACAAAATGAATAAATGCTGCTGGAACATAGGACGAATTTTCAAACACACAAACCCCTTCGGTACGGCTATATTTTTAGCTACTATATTTCCGCTGAACGATTGTGAAATGTTAGATAAGTTACTATTAACACATTGGCATCGAATGACGCATATGTCGTTTGATTTATCCCACAGCCCTGTCAGTACAGGTCGAATATGTTCTTTTGCGAGAAATTTGTATAGAAATAAGTACAGTGTATACAGTGTATAATGTATAAAAATAAAAGTAATAATGAGATTTACAGAATTTGGAAAGGAAAATAGTAGGAAATAAATTAAGAATAAAATAATGAGAAACTTAGGTTAGAAGTATCTTCAAGTCGCATTAATACTGTTTATTGAAAATGGTCAAATAAAACGGAAAAGTCGGTTCTCTTCTTCAAACTGTGTTTGCAAATATAAACAATTGTTATGTGACCATAGTTTGATGTGGAAGCAAGTGTTTTAGCCGTGCGAATTTGTAGGACTACACACGACTCCGTCCGAGATCAATTTCACGGCGACCCGTCGCAAATTAGGCTCTGGGAAGGGTCTTTTTAAGGGTTAGGTAACGAAATACTAATTTTCTAAGAACGACTTTTTACTATTGTACGATGTGCAGCTCAAGGCGGACTGACGACGCAACGCGTTAAGTGCATACGTGCGTTCCCGGTTTGGAAAGTCTCGGCCTTTTTCGTTAAAACATTTGAAGACGCTCGGCACTGACATCGGCAGTGACACACGAGTCACGCTTGGCCCTCTTAGGCACGGACATAAGTGGGCAGTCCGATAAGTACTTAGCCTACAAAAGAAAAACGAAAATTTTGGAAAATTGACGATTCCTTTTTCAACACAGTCTCCTTTTAACTCGATACACTTGATCCAGCGATGAAATCTGGGCATATCCTGCATGAAATATTGGGCATGAGAAAGCTTTCTGCTCGATGGGTGCCGCGTTTGCTCACTCCGGATAACAAACGCATCCGTGAGACCACTTCAGAGCAGTGTTTGACACCGTTTAAGCGCAACCCGAAAGAGTTTTTACGTCGTTTTGTGACTGTCGACGAAACGTGGATCCACTGGTACACACCAGAGACCAAGGAACAGTCGAAACAGTGGACTGTCCTATCAGCCGGAAAGGTGATGGCCACCGTTTTCTGCGATTCACAAGGTGTGATCTACATAGACTACCTGGAGAAGGGCAAAACAGTCACAGGGTTTCACTATGCCGAATTATTGAGCCGATTCGACACCGAATTATTGAGCCGATTCGACACCGAATTATTGAGCCGATTCGACGCCGAATTATTGAGCCTATTCGACGCCGAATTAAGGGGATATTCTACTTTCTCATCGAAACATTTTACTGATTTTCAATAATTTTTTTCTTATCGAAAGTAGAAACGCAGCAATTTGAAACTTTCACATTGTATCATATCGACCTTTATTTATACAAAAATATTTTTGTTCATGTTTTTTCAAATTTTTTCATATAAATTCTTCTTGATTGCTGGAGCACCTCCAAAAAAATCATACTCACTGGCGTGCGTGATTGCGGTCGTTGGGATAATCAGAAAAAAAAACAGAACAGGAATCTTAATTTACATACTAACCACTATCGCATGAACCACGGAGAAAGAGTTTGCATGAAAACTTTCAAAATGACTGACTTTCCAAAATTAAGTTCACGAAAATGGCATTTTTTCCGTCTTTTTATGATGGAAAAAAATGAGAAAATATTGATTAATTAACACACCCGTGGTTCATACGATAGGCATAAGTATGTAGAATAATATAATAAAATCTCGGACCGATTGATCGAATAGTTTTTTTGGAATCGTGCACGCCAGTTGAAAAAATATAGTACTGAGAAAAACGCATTTAAAGTTTTGCATATCGAATTTTTGTATATAAAAGATTCTTACGTAGTAAATTGTAATATACAATAATTCATAGCCGGATCAATGTTTACATGCAGATCAGCATTTTCTTTTAATTTTTCTGCCGATGTACTAGCGTACTCTAAACTGCATTCACTTGTATGTTGATTTCCAATAAACTTTCTTTTTCGCGAACGACGGGGTCTCGAATTGACAAATTTACTTTGCTTTCGATCCATATTAAAACGATACGTCTTTTTTGAAAACTGTTTCAATACTGAATGCATGTTCAGAAAGCAATAAACATAACAGACATCGTCAAGGTCAAGGGTAAGATGATATTTAGATGTTATTTTGGGGCGCGGAACACACTCCTTCGTAATGTTTACCAATGCAATGTTTACATTTGGGTGATCTTCTCTTTTAAATCGTTTCCAGAATTAGATAATTTCTTAGAATAAATAAAGATCGCCGAAAGAGAAAAACCCTTCTATCTGCGCGAGGTGGGTTAGATGCGAGGCCTATAACTTTCCCAATTTTTGGAACTTATCGCTGCAAATTTAACCCTTTCGCTACGGGAGCCCTGTCCGCCGAAGTACCGTCACTGAACGGAAACTCGCGCCGGAAATATGCACAGTGCGCGTGGTTTCTGCATATGTGTTGTTTTAAGTGCTAAATAGGAACTGTGCTGAATAAAACAATCATTGCTCTAATGTAATAAGTATATTTACATTTTTAATATGAAAACACTTCCAAAATGTTTAAAATGCAAAATACAAAACCCTAACCTGAAAAGTCTAATTTTTAAGAGTTAAAAATTATACATTAAGCCGATCTATTCCTAATTCTTGTAAAAACCAAATATGTAAAATTGTTTACTGCCGAATGGATTTTTTATATTGATAGAATATAATTGATAGAATCTATAATTTATATTATTATATGAAGAATTTATAATTATATATTATTTATAATTTAATTGATAGAATATTCGGTATAAAACAGTAAACGATCGTTCTGATGTTTGTAGTTTATTGCGTAATACGTTTGGATGTGGTTTCAACAAAGAGCAGTTATAATATAAGCAATAAAATCAACGGAAAATGCTCTGCCGATAACGAAAAATGTTGCCATCGACTATAAATGGTACTTGTACAGATTATTTCGATGCCGCATATATGCGGCGCTCGTACCCGGCAGTCGTGGCGTGGATGCCGCGTATATGCGGCGCTCGGCGCGAAAGGGTTAAGGACATAATCTCGAAAGTATATACTTTCGAATAAGGCAATAAAAAAAAATCGATTTTTTCGACCCGAAAAAGTAGAATGTCCCCTTAAGCGCAATCCGAAAGATTTTCTACGTCGTTTTGTGACTGTCGACGAAACGTGGATCCACTGGTACACACCAGAGACCAAGGAACAGTCGAAACAGTGGACTGTCCTATCGGCCGGAAAGGTGATGGCCACCGTTTTTCTGCGATTCACAAGGTGTGATCTACATAGACTACCTGGAGAAGGGCAAAACAGTCACAGGGTTTTACTATGCCGAATTATTGAGCCGATTTGACGCCGAATTAAGGAAAAAACTGCCCCATTTGACGAAGAAAAAAGTGTTCTTTCACCACGATAACGCACCGGCTCACACCTCTGCCCAAGCTACAGCCAAATTCGTTGAATTAGGCTATGAACAGCTGCCCCATCCATCGTATTCTCCAGATTTGGCCCCGTGTGACTTCTTTTTCTTCCCAAACTTGAAAAAGTCACTCGCTGGGCAGAAATTTGAGTCGAATGAGGAGGTTATCGCCGCCACGGAGGCCTACTTTGCAGATCTCCAGATAACGTATTTTTCAGACGGGTTGTAGAAGTTGGAGCATCGCTGGATCAAGTGTATCGAGTTAAAATGAGACTATGTTGAAAAATAAATCGTCAATTTTCGAAAATTTTCGTTTTTCTTTTGTAGGCTAAGTACTTATCGGACTGCTCACGTATATATGCGAAAATGTTCTGTTCTGCCAAATCCTTTTAAAACATTCAATATATATGTGGGAATTTTAGTGACAACAATTAGATGTTTATTAAAATGAAACGACCAACAATACAAGATATGATCTTTCGCGTGTCAAATCGTTTCCCCGTGATCGTTTCCTCGTGATGGTCTCGTGGCGACTCCCCGGCGACTCCGTGGCAACTCTTTCTCAACTGAAACCGTCGCACTTTTCTCTTATAAAAAATTGAATCGCGGATCACACCGTCGGTCGCTCACTTTATATGCTTCCCTAGCAACCAACTTATTCTAGAACCTTCCAAACACATGCGTACACATTACAACTTATTCTAGAATCTTTTGATTGACAAAACGTTGAGAATATTTTCTTCAGTCAGGAAACTTACGTAAAAATGATCTACTTGCAAATACATATTGTATGAATATATCTAGCGCATTCTATTCATTTCCTATCAAATTTGAGCTTTGCTATATTTTGTACCCTCCTCTTTCACCGGGAGAATATTCCGTTTTACGCTGAGAATATTTTTTTCAGTCAGGAAACCTGTATGAATATTATCTATTTGCAAATGCTTATTGTATGAATATATTCAGCGCACACTATTAATTTCCTGTTAAATTTGAACTTTGCTATATTTCGTACTCTCCTCGTATAGTTTGGAAATATTCCGTACTACGCTGAGAATGTTTTCTTCACTCAGAAAACTTACGTGAAAATGATCTAGTTGCAAACACATACAGTATGAATATATTTAGCGCACACTATTCATTTCCTGTCAAATTTTAAATTTGCTGTATTTTGTACTCTCCTCTTTTACCCTTGGAATATTCCGTTCTACGATAAGAATATTTTCTTCAGTCAGCAAATTTATGTGAAAATGATCTCGTTGCAGATACATTTCGTAAAAACCCATTTTACAGAACCACGCATTTCCTGCTAAATCCGAAGATATCGGCGTTCCGCAAATATACGATGTCATTAAAAATTCGTGTGTTTTAGGAAGTACTGTTATTAATCGACGTCTTTCCCAATTATACGTGTGCAAGCTAGTTTGGGAGGTAGATAGGGGTTAAAAGGCCGGGTGACAAGGTCATCGCATTCATCGTCCGACTATAAAGTTGCCCTCGGGTCCAAGTGCATTGCACAAACTGCTGAGAACTTCAGTAAGACAGATTCTCGTATCACTCAGATCGTTGGCTCAATTGAGGAAGCGCGTGAAAATGTGGTCGAAAATCGTCAGTCTGCTATTGTTGATGATCGTGATCGCGTCAGCATTTCCACAACACTCGAGTCCGTCTGACGAAGACAATGGTCCAGGTATGTAAAAACACTAGACGCCAAATGCGACGTCTATATGAGAAGCTTCAAGCATTACTGTCAATTTTTTGGTCGATGCGTGTGCGATTATTGCCGGGAGAGAAACTGACTTCAAGCTTAGAGTGAGTTGTGATATGCAAAAGTGATAGATCATGGTGATAATGCAGTGGTGTGTGTGAATAAATCGATGAAGAATTGAAATTGACCCTTTTATTGCTAGGTCAGTCTAGATTGCCGGAACCGATTTAACCAGTTAACTGTTTATGACGAATATATTTGTCATGAAAAAATTGTAAAATTTTCTGTTCTGGCGAATTGTAAATTTTTCGTCATGAAAAAATTGTAAAATTTTCTCTTCTGACGAATATTAAATTTTTCGTGATAAAAAATTGTAAAATTTTGTGTTCTGACGAATATATTCGTCATGCGTCTTCAGTAGTGACCATCGGCGGTTAATTTTGCAATTTTAGTTAAAACTAAAATATATTCCTAAACTGCAAGAAGTTTGGAATATTTTGAGGCCATGTCGAAAAAAAAATTATAAATAATTATCATAGAAAATTAAAGAGTAAATTAAGTACTGTAAAAAATATTAAAGTAATTTCATTGTAACCTAATTTCATATCAAAAATACACTGTATTTCATAAATATATTCACCATCGCTTAATTTGCACGACGCACCTAGGGGACACATTTTCCACCGAGGTCGAAATAGTTAACTGGGTAAGATGTACCGTCCTATGAATAGCTTTATAAAGAAGAAGGAAGAAACTGTTTCCGGGAAGAAACTTTTCCTGTTTATTATTTTCAAACGTAAACGATAGGAAATATAATTTTAACACACCGAAGTGCTTAATGAGAAATAAAATAAAATGTTATATTTAGATCATATAAACTGTGCGCGGAAAATTGTTCTCAATGCCTCTTAAATTAACCATTAGTATACCATTAGCTGCTATGGCGACAGCTTTAACTAATTATTATCTAACTGGTAGGTAGAAATTGAGAATACTTGGGGCATTTGCGTACATCGCTGATATTTCGATATCAATAGTGCGTAAAGATTTGATTGTTTGTAATAACTTTTCTGCGGTTAAAAAAGGGAAGAAGAAAAATAGCCTGAAGTATTTTAACTACTCAATAGTTAACTAGTTTTTTTTTTATATTACGACCCATGAAGCCGGGAACTCTCATAAAAGGAACCATGTCGCGTATTCCCTTAAGTAAAGGGTGCTTCAAAATGGATTAACATTTTAATTGATTGATAAATCGTATTATTTATCTAAAAATACGAATGTTTTTATTTTAATATAAAGTATAACTTTATTTTTACGTATAAAGTATATACTTTGTAAGTATGAATTATTAGTATAAGTATACGTATAAATTTTACATTTTAAGTATAAACTTTATATTAAAATAAAAACATTCAGATATTTTTAATAAATCGTATTATTTATTTAAAAAATACGAATGCGTTTATTTGAATATACAGTATATGCTGTAAAAGTAATATAAATTATTAGTATAAATTATTAGTATAAAGCATAAGTGTACATTTTAATAAAAAGTATATACTTTATAAGTATAAATAGAGTTATACTTTATATTAAAATAAAAACATTCGTACTTTTTAAATAAATAATACGATTTATTGATAAATTAAAATGTCAGTCCATTTTAAGATACCGTTTAGCATTCAAAATGTCATGTACATCGCACGCAACACCTGATTTATTAATTTATTCTGTTCCAGTTACCAGAAAGTGCGTAGCTGGTAAAAGTTATCACGACGGATGCAATTGGTGTACCTGTCATTCAAGTAACGCAATTGAATGCACATTAATGGCATGCACAAAGATCGACCCAGAAACTGGTATTGAAACATCAGTAGAAGTGTTACCACCACCTGCCGATTTTTGGGTGAATGAACAAAATGAATAAATGCTGCTGGAACATAGGACGAATCTTCAAACACAAAATCCCTTTGGTACGGCTATATTTTTGGCTACTATTTTCCACTGAATGATCCGTGAAATGTTAAATAAGTTACTATTTACACATTGGCATCGAATGACGTTTATATCGTTTGATTTTTCTGTTGATTTATCCCACAACCTCGTCAGTACTGGTCGAATATGTTCTTTTCCGAGAAATGTGTATACGATTAAGTACAGTGTATACGATGTATAGTGTATAAAAATAAATATAAAAATAAAAGTAATAATGAGATTTATAGACTTTAGAACGAAAAAAGTAGGAAATAAATTAAGAACAAAATAATGAGAAACTTATGTTAGAATTAGTTTCAAGTCGTATTAATACTGTTTATTGAAAACGGTAAAATAAAACAAAGAAGTCGGTACTTTTCTTCAAACTATGTTTACAAATATAAACAGTAGTCATGTAAACATAGTTTGATGTGTAAGTAAGTAATGTAAAATATACAGAACGTGCTTCCAATTTTTTTGAATAGCATTCCTGTCATAATAATGAGAAAAAGAAATGGTAATGCCACGATGCACCATAAGCGGTTTAAATGATTACACGCTAGAATACGTGATTCATGTACAACACTAACACCATAGAAATGCTAAACAATACTCGAACTTCCGGTACAGTATTTCTGGAAATAAATAAATTTATTTATACCGTTTCACAAATTTATATATATATATATGTTTTATTATACATATGGTATATATATAACATTTATATATAAAACATATATATTTAATTTATAAATGCATTTTATATATATTTATTAAAATATATCGAACTTCCAGCATAGTATTTCTCGAAATAAATTAATTCCTTTATACTGTTCCACGAATTTACCAGGTGTGTCGGTAATTCCTTTCCGGTTTTTGTAACAGATGTCACTAGCCATAAGTATGAAATGTTATGATTTTATACATATATCATTTGTTTCTACTAACATTAACCTCAAAACTGCACAAGTTACATTCCGCCAAAGTAACAGTTTTATAGATTTATAATTTTTTGAAAATGTCGAGTTTTGTGCCTGGAAACGTGCATTTGCGGCACGCATTACTTTTCTTGTTTCATCAAAAGAAAAAAGCCGCTGAAAGTCATCGTTTGCTGGTAGAGACTTACGGTGAGCATGCTCCAACCATAAGAACATGTGAAACGTGGTTTCGACAATTCAAATGTGGTGATTTCAACGTTCAAGACAAGGAACGTCCTGGTAGGCCGAAAATGTTTGAAGATGCGGAATTGCAGGAGTTATTGGATGAAGACCCAACACAAACTCAAAAACAATTGGCAGAAAAGTTGAATGTGAGCCGAGTAGCAATTTGTGAACGATTACAAGCGATGGGAAAGATCCAAAAGATGGCAAAGTGGGTGCCACATGAATTGAATGACAGGCAATTGAAAAACCGAAAAATCGTCAGTGAAATCCTGCTTCAAAGGTATGAAAGGAAGTCATTTTTGCATCGAATAGTAACGGGTGATGAAAAATGGATTTATTTCGAAAATCCCAAGCGAAACGAACCATGGTTATCTCGTGGCGAAGCTGGCCCATCGACTGCAAGGCCAAATCGCTTTGTCGCAAGACCATGCTCTGTGTCTGGTGGGACCCGGTTGGTGTCGTATATTATGAATTGTTGAAACCTGGAGAAACAGTTAATACTGACCGCTACCGACAACAAATAATCAATTTGAACTGTGCATTGATCGAAAAACGTCCACAATACGCTCAAAGACACGATAAGGTGATTCTGCAGCATGACAACGCGCCGTCTCATACGGCAAAACCAGTCAAAGAAGTGTTGAAATCACTTGGATGGGAAGTTTTATCGCACCCGCCTTACTCTCCAGACCTGGCTCCATCCGACTACCACCTTTTCGCATCGATGGGGCACGCATTTGCAGAGCAGCACTTCGCCGATTTCGAAGAAGTTAAAAAATGGCTCGATGAATGTTTTAGCTCAAAGGAGAAACTGTTCTTTTGGAATGGCATCCATAAATTGCCTGAGAGATGGGCAAAATGTATAGATTCAAATGACCAATACTTTGAATAAATAAATTTTAATTATCCATTGTACGTAGCGTGTTTTCTTTAGCGAAAAAACCGGAAAGGACTTACCGACACACCTGGTATATATATGTCGACATGAAGATTTTTCGCAAGTGTCACTAACGACGATATATTGTCTACCGTATCGTAACTTACTAATACGTAATCGTACTAAAGATTCTAAGTAAACTGACAGTGTTATCAATCGTTGAAATTCTTACCGAGTATTTCGTGGCAAAATTTTCTGTCAAATTTGAGCTTTGCTATATTTCGTACCCTCCTATTTTACCGGTGGAATATTTGGTTTTATGCTGAGAATATTTTCTTCAGTCAAGAAACTTATGTGAAAATAATCTAGTTGCAACTACATATTGTATAAATATATTTAACGCACACTATTCATTGTCTGTCAAATTTGAGCTTTCCTATATTTCGTATTGTCCTCTTTTACCCTGGGAATACTCCATTCTACGTTGAAAATATTTTCTTCAGTCAGGAAACTTACGTAAAATTACCTACTTGCAAATACATATTGTATGAATATATTTAGCGCATACTATTCATTTCCGTTCAAATTTGAGCTTTGCTATATTTCATATTCTCCTGTTTTACTGTGGCAATATTCCTTTCTACGGTGAGAACGCTTTCTTCAGTACAGGGAACTTATGTAAAAATCATCTAGTTGCAAATATATATTGTATGAATATATTTAACGCACACTATTCATTTCCTGTCAAATTTGAGCTTTACTATATTTCGTACCCTCCTCTTTTATTGTGAAAATATTCCCTTCTGCGCTGAGAATATTCTCTTCAGTCAAGAAACTTATGTGAAAATGATCCAGTTCGAAACACATATTGTATGAACATATTTAACGCACACTATTAATTTCCTATCAAATTTGAGCTTTGCTATATTTCATACTCTCCTCTTTTACCGTGGGGATATTCCGTTCTATGATAAGAATAATTTCTTCAGTCAGCAAATTTATGTGAAAATGATCTAGTCGCAGATACATATTGTATGAACATATTTAGCGCACACTCTTCATATCCTGCCAAATTTGATCTTTGCTATATTTTACTCTCCTCTTTTACCGTGGGAATATTCAGTTCTATGATAAGCATATTTTCTTCAGTCAGCAAATTGATGTGAAAATAATCTAGTTGCAAATACATACAGTACGAATATATTTAGCGCACAATGTTCATTTCCTGTCAAATTTGAATTTTGCTATATTTCGTACTTTACTCTTTCACCATGAGAATATTTGGTTCTACGATGAGAATATTTTTTTCAGTCAGGAAACTTGTATGAAAATGATCTAGTTGCAAATGCTTATTGTACGAATATATTTAGCGCACACTATTCATTTCCTGTCAAATTTAAAATTTGCTATATTTTGTACTCTCCTCTTTTACCCTCGGAATATTCCGTTCTACGATAAGAATTGTAGCATCAGAAAAACGGCCGTAGATGTGTCGCATAAATGTAGGAAGTGTGTGTGTGTGTGTGTGAGTGGCTGCGACCGATTGTTGCGAGTGAAGGTATAATGATAGCGTGGTTTTGTTTGAAGAATGCGTGACGTTTATTGCGCGTGTCGACTGTAACGCATTTAGAGTGAGCGAGAGAGAATGTAGGTAAGAATGAGAGGATGCGTGTTTTTACGAATGATTGGATGCCGAACCCTTGGGGAAGGACGGGGGTGCATAGCAACGGCCCGGCGAGGAGATAGAGTTTTCGTTTAGAGATAGTTGAGTAATAGGTCAGAGAGTTTTAAGTTGTCGTTCAGTCAAGTTCAGAGAGAGTAATTCAGTCCAGTATAGATACGTTTTCTTGCCGTTTACCGAATAGTAGTCGGATTGCCATAGTTCTATTTTTATTTTGTATTTATATGTATAATTAGTGTCTTTTATTTATCTTTCAATAAATCATTCTACTCAATATAATTCCGCATCACACTTCGACAGCACCTAACATCATATATCCCTACAGAATATTTACTTCAGTCAGCATATTTATATGAAAATGATCTAGTTGCAGATACATTTCGTAAAAAGCCATTTTACAGAACCACGCATTTCCTGCTAAATCCAAAGATATCGGCGTTCCACAAATATACGACGTCATTAAAAATTCGTGTGTTTTAGGAAATACTGTTATTAATCGACGTGTTTCCCAATTATACGTGTACAGGCTAGTTTGGGAAGTAGATACGGGCTAAAAGGTCGGGTGACAATGTCATCGCATTGATCGTCGGACTATAAAGTTGTCCGCGGGTCCAAGTCCATTGCACAATCCGCTGAGAACTTCAGTGAGACAGATTCTCGCATCGCTTAGATCATTGGCTCAATTGAGGAAGCGCGTGAAAATGTGGTCGAAAATCGTCAGTCTGCTATTGTTGATGATCGTGATCGCGTCAGCATTTCCGCAACAATCGAATTCGCTTGACGAAGAAGATGGTCCAGGTATGTAAAAACACAAGACGCCGAATTTGACGTCTATATGAGAATCTTCAACAATTACTGTCCATTTTTTGGTGGATGCGTGTGCGATTATTGCCGGGGGAGAAACTGACTTCAAGCTTACAGTGAGTTGTGATATGCAAAAGTGATAGATCATGATGATCATGCAGTGGCGTGTGTGAATAAATCGATGAAGAATAGAAATTGACCCTTTTACTGACAGGTCAGTTTAAATTGCCAGAACCAATTTAACCAATTAACTGTTTATGACAAATATATTTGTCATGAAATAATTGTAAAATTTTCTGTTCTGGCGAATTGTAAATTTTTCGTCATAAAAAAATTGTAAAATTTTCTGTTCTGGCAAATTGTAAATTTTTCTTTATGAAAAAATTGTAAAATTTTCTGTTCTGACGAATTGTAAATTTTTCTTCATGAAAAAATTGTAAAATTTTGTGTTCTGACGAATATATTCGTCATGCGTCTTCAGTAGTGACCATTGGCGATTAATTTTGCAATTTTAGTTAAAACTAAAATATATTTTTAAACTGCAAGAAGTTTGGAAATTTTGGGGCCATGTCGAAAAAAATGTATAAATAATTATCATAGAAAATAAAACAGTAAATTAATTTTTGTAAAAAATATTAAAGTCACTTCATTGTAACCTAGTTTCATATCAAACATACACTGTGTTTGGGGACACATTGTCCAACGAGGTCGAAACAGTAAACTGGTTAAGATGTACTGCCCTATGAATAGCTTTATAAAGAAGAAAATACCTGTTTCCGGGAAGAAACTTTTCGTATTTATTATTTTCAAACTTAAATGGTAGGAAATCTAATTTTAACGCACCGAAATGCTTAATGAGAAATAAAGTAAAATGTTATATTTAGATCATATAAACGGTGCGCGGAACATTGTTCTCAATGCCTCTTAAATTAACCATTAGTACACCATTAGCTGCTATGGCGACAGCTTTAACTAATTATCATCCCCCTGGTAGATAGAAATTGGGTATACTCATGGTACTTGCGTTTCCATAGCAATGGTGCGTAAAGATTTGATTGTTAGAAATAACTTTTTCACGGTTAAAAAATGGAAGAAGAACAATAGCCTGAAGGGTTTTAACTACTCAATAGTTAACTATTTTTTTTATATTATGACCCGTGAAGCCGGGAACTCTCATAAAAGAAACCATGTCGCGTATCCCATTAAGTAAAGGGTGCCTCAAAATCGACTGACATTTTACTTTATTAATGAATCGTGTCATTTATTTAAAAAATACGAATGTTTTTATTTTAATATAAAGTATATACTTTATGAGTATAAATAAGGTTCTACTTTATATTAAGATAAAAACATTCGAATACTTTTAATTTATTTTAATTTATGAATAAATTGTATTATTTATGCAATATGTACGAATGTTTTTATTTTAATATAAAGTTTATACTTAAAATATAAAATTTATACTTATACTAATAATTTATACTTATAAAGTATATACTGTATATTCAAATAAAATCATTCGTGTTTTTTAAATAAATAATACGGTTTGTTAAAAGTATACGAATGTTTTAATATAAAGTATTACTTTATTTATACTTATAAAGTATATGTTTGTATTAAAGTAAAAACATTCGTATTTTTAAATAAATAATACGATTTATTAATAAATGAAAATGTCAGTCCATTTTAATACACCTATTAGCATTCCAAATCTTGCATACATCGCACGGAACACCTGATTTATTAATTTATGCTGTTCCAGTTACCAGAAAGTGCGTAGTTGGTAAAAGTTATCACGACGGATGCAATTGGTGTACGTGTTATTCAACTAACTCCATTGGATGCACGTTAATGGCATGCAGAAAGATCGACCCAGAAACTGGTATTGACACACCAGTAGAAGTGTTACCACCACCTGCCGATTTTTGGGTAAATGAACAAAATGAATAAATGCTGCTGGAACATAGGACGAATCTTCAAACACAAAATCCCTTCGGTACGGCTATATCTTTGGCTACTATTTTCCACTGAATGATCCGTGAAATGTTAAATAAGTTACTATTTACACATTGGCATCGAATGACGTATATATCGTTTGATTTTTCTGTTGATTTATCCCACAACCTTGTCAGTACTGGTCGAATATGTTCTTTTGCGAGAAATGTGTGTACGATTAAGTACAGTGTATACGATGTATAGTGTATAAAAATAAGTATAAAAATAAAAGTAATAATGAGATTTATAGAATTTGGAAAGAAAAAAAAGTAGAAAATAAAAAATAAGAAAAAAATAATGAGAAACTTATGCCGGAATTTGCTTCAAATCGTATTAATACTGTTTATTGAAAATGGTAAAATAAAACAAAAAAGTCGGTACTTTTCTTCAAATTATGTTTAAAAATATAACCAGTAGTCATGTAAACATAGTTTGATGTGTAAGTAAGTTATGTAAAATATACAGAACGTGCTTCCAATTTTTTTGAACAGCATTAATGTCATAATAATGAGAAAAAGAATTGGTAATGCCATGATGCAGCATAAGCGGTTTGAATGATTACACGCTAGAATACGTGATTCGTGTACAACACTAACACCATAAAAATGCTAAACAATACTCGAACTTCCAGCACAGTATTTCTGGAAATAAATTAATTTATTTATACCTTTTCACAAATTTATATATATATATACATATATATATATATATATATATATATGTTTTATTATACATATATTATATATATATAACATTTATATATGAAAATATATTGAACTTCCAGCATAGTATTTCTCGAAATAAATTAATTCATTTATACCGTTTTACAAATTTATATGTATGCCGTCATTGGGATTTTTCGCAAGTGTTACTATTGACGATATATTGTCGTTCGGTATTAAAGATTCTAAATAAACTGACAGTGTTATCAATCGTTGAAATTCTCACCGAGTATTTCGTAGCAGATATTTCGCGAGATAATGGAATATCTATGAGGCGTGTTCAAAAAGTAACGGGACTTTTGTAATTTCACGATTTGCATCAGTTCAATTCGCGCAATTTTTTCGTTGTTATTTTGTTAAACATGTCTGAAAAGTATATGTACATTGTCCATCATATCAGATGTTTAGTCTATTGTCAGTTGTCAAAAAGATTACATGCGTTTTGGTTCGATCAGCGATCATTTATTTCAATAAAAAATGGATCAGAGAATTTGCATTAAATTTTCGTATAAGAATGGAATAAAGTGCAGCAGTACAAGTTTAACGTCCTTTGCGTGCAGTAATCCGAAAAAAAAACATCCGGATTTGTTGCGAAACAAGTCATAACTTTTGCACCACCATAATGCACCTGCTCACACTTCATTGCTTGTTCGTGAATTTTTGGCCAAAAACAACACTGTAATAATACCCCAGCCTTAATATTCGCCAGATATAGTCCCGTCTGACTTCTTTCTGTTCCCAAAAATAAACAGAACCTTAAAGGGTAGACGTTTTGCAAGCATAGATGAAACTAAAAGCACATCGCTGAGAGATTAAAACGCTATCTCAAAGATTAAGTTCCAGAAATGTTTCGGGGATTGGAAGATGCGCTGGCATAAGTGCATAATATCTAATTGGGATTGTTTTGAAGGGAATAAAATTGATATAGAACATTAAATAATATTCTTTACAAAAATCGAAAATTCCCGTTATTATTTGAACACAGCGTATACAACTTCGTATACAACTTTAGGTTTTGTTTTGGAATTATCGACCCTGGAACTGCATACGAATATGTTAGAGTGATAAGATATGAGTTCGACGCTTAAGCTGTGCTTAGATATTTGTTAAGAAACATTTCACATGTGCACCTATTGTAAAGTACAACTACAAATTTGTAATTTTTTTCAAGTATTCCATGCAAAAAACACCAATTTTAATAACAGGGTAGCATAATTAAATGCCATGTTTAAACATTTACGAATGAAGAAGTTGGAAAGCACGGACGATGGCACGTTAAAAGTGTAATTTATTGCGCAAACTAGTAATCTACACAATCTTTTTTAACGTAACGTAATTGATCGAAATAGATGTAACTGGCGTGAGGAAATCATATTTTTTTTATTACAAATAATTGCCCTGCCCTTTGGTTGAGGTTTATTTTAATTATTGACCTTTCATTTTACAGGAGCTTGACGTAGTTCGGTCCACTGAAACGGAAGGCGCCAGGTACAAGTGTAGATCGAATAATATATGGCTTATATTAAATCATTTTTATGTATTATTCTATAGTAAAAATAAAATAGAAGCGAAAAGGTAGATACAGTCACCTAATTATATTGATTTATGCTCTTAGTGAAATCAACAAATATCAACCTATAAATACAAATTTATCATTAATTGTGTCAAAGATTTTATTGCAACAAATATACTGTGCAAATTTATGTTGCTGATGATGGCTGCTCTATTTTATTAGACAAACACCTATGGATTTTGCTTAATCATATCGCAGTGCGCCTGCATTGGCACAATTAATTGTGTTAATTATAATTTTGTCGTCGAAATATTTTCAGAAATAGGTAGATGAAAAATATTTTCTGTGTAGAATACTGTTGCCAAGACATTTTTTGTGGTTCCAAATTTTCTTCAAGTAACGAATCACCACTAATTTCAACGTTAGTGTCAGTAATATTTATCGGTCGAATAAATATTAATTACTACGTTCGAGTTCGACTTTATAAAGAATCCTTGGACAAATTACAGCTAATGCTTTCTATGTTCACTGCTCTTTATTTTTATATGCTCTGATATTCATATTTTTGGCATTTTACATACAAAATTAAAAAGCAAAGAAAACAAGCATTATCGCCAATACACCGAATATATCGGTAGATTTGTAATAAATTTGCAGAAGCATTTATTTGGATATCTTTGTCAGACTTGATGTCGGCTACCAAGAATGGAATTTGTTATAAAGAAGACGCTAAACAATAACACATATAGTGCACCTTCTAGTAAAGAATTAAAAATATAAATAAAATAGCGATATATGAGTATATGAATTCAAATTCATACTATACACGATAGCTCGATGCTTTACATAGAAGGTTGCCTAGTTTTTATTTATATAGTTATTTGACAAGTCTAATCAATAGTCCATTCGGCAACTTTAACTTTATAAACTGAGTCTGGTTTATTGATGTAATTTTCGCGTATGTTGTAAATTGGTCTTGTGTTAACGTGTGTAATGAATCAAAGTTCCGATGAAAATTATGTCAAGTGTCTAATGTTTTGTGCAAAAAAAATGTATGATATTTAGAGGGAAAGTATACAAACGAAATGTGTACCTTGGATGGGTAGATTTTTGTTGATATTAAATGGTTTAATGAAAGCTGAAAAGGTAAAATTTATATTTAGTGTTACCATTAGTACAACATACGTGGGCAGTCCGATAAGTACTTAGCCTGCAAAAGAAAAACGAAAATTTTGGAAAATTGACGGTTTATTTTTCAACATAGTCTCCTTTTAACTCGATACACTTGATCCAGCGGTGCTCCAACTTCTTCAACCCGTCTGAAAAATACGGTTTCTGGAGATCTGCAAAGTAGGCTTCCGTGGCGGCGATAACCTCCTCATTCGACTCAAATTTCTGTCCAGCGAGTGACTTTTTCAAGTTTGGGAGCAAAAAGAAGTCACACGGGGCGAAATCTGGAGAATACGGTGGATGGGGCAGCTGTTCGTAGCCTAATTCAACGAATTTGGCTGTAGCTTGGGCAGAGGTGTGAGCCGTTGCGTTATCGTGGTGAAAGAGCACTTTTTTCTTCACCAAATGGGGCCGTTTTTTCCTTAATTCGGCGTCGAATCGGTTCAATAATTCGGCATAGTGCAGCCCTGTGACTGTTTTGCCCTTCTCCAGGTAGTCTATGTAGATCACACCTTGTGAATCCCAGAAAACGGTGGCCATCACCTTTTCGGCCGATAGGACAGTCTTCGCCTTCTTCGGAGCACATTCGCTGGACACAGTCCACTGTTTGACTGTTCCTTGGTCTCTGGTGTGTACCAGTGGATCCACGTTTCGTCGACAGTCACAAAATGACGTAGAAACTCTTTCGGATTGCGCTTAAACAGTGTCAAACACTGCTCTGAAGTGGTCTCACGGATGCGCTTGTTATCCGGAGTGAGCAAACGCGGCACCCATCGAGCAGAAAGCTTTCTCATGCCCAATATTTCATGCAGGATATGCCCAGATTTCATTGCTGGATCCAGTGTATCGAGTTAAAAGGAGACTGTGTTGAAAAATAAATCGTCAATTTTCCAAAATTTTCGTTTTTCTTTTGTAGGCTAAGTACTTATCGGACTGCCCACGTATATCGGTAAAATGCCAATATTTTTAAGTGGTTACTCCGTTCATTTATTGGGAACCGATTTCTTACAATACCGGCATGAAGCCATCCAATTGATGATGTGGGACAATTGTATTTCAACGTAATACCTGTATGATACTGGTAAATATTTTCGAAATAGGAGTGATCAATCATGCCAAATTGGAATCCAGTGGAATCATGTCGATAAAATGATGAAATGCATAACATGCATTAATAAACGTGAACTGTCGTGTATGATACAATCGGAAGGTTATCATTGGGCGGCCGATACTAAACGATAACGCACACGCATACAACATGTACAGTGAGTGACAAAATTGTTCATGCACTCAACAATTTCTAACTATTGACCGTTACGAAAGAAATTAAAATTCGTTGTTTCAAAACAACACATAATGATGACCACTTTGCTTAAAATAGTCACGTATTTACAATATTAATTTATCACATATTCATGTTGATAATATCAGTGACTCGGTAATATTTGACGCAATTTTTTTCGATGCAATTTGCAATCAATTTTTTAAAAATGTCACATCTGTGATATTATATTTCTTTTCTATTCGGTTGGCCCATTTAGTAAATGTATAGGTCACAAAAGTCTTCACACAGTAGTCGCAGTTGCAGAAAATCATAATAAAAACGAATTAGTATTACAATATCTTGTTGGTTCTCTTCTGGCATATACTACTGTGATCAAAAAATAAAATTTTCCATTTAAACCGCGTAGGCTTATTCAAACAAGTAAACTTTTTTTGTTAGGTTGGTAGCACTCTAAGAGACGTCTGTAACAAATTACATGTCAATATCTTCAGCAGTTATTGAGGTGCGCTTGTTTATTTAAACCTAAAAAAGTGCTTTCGGCGATTTTCAGTATTAATGAAAAAATTCAGCAAAGAATTTGTATGAAATTTTGCTACAGAAATGGAATTTTGGCTTCCGACACGTTGGAAATGTTAAAAAAAGGTTTTGGAAACAATACACTGTCCAGAAGAACTGTTTTTAATTGGTACAAATTATTCAAAGAAGGCAGAGAATGCGTTGAAAATGACGAACGTCCTGGCCGCCCTTCGACGTCTACCGATAGAAACCCATTAACAATTAGAGAGCTTGTTAACATGACCGGGATATCGTTCGGGCTGATTCAATCGATTTTGAAAAACAAATTGGGTCTCGGATGAGTCCATGTTTGTTTGCTTCCAAAAACACTAAATTTCTTCGCGAAAGAGTGGCGTATTAACGTCTGTGAAATGATGATGTCCGAATACCAGCCGGTCATGCGACACATTATTACAGCTGATGAAACGTGGATCTACAAGATCAGAAAATCGCGCCAAAGTCGCTGAAAAATAAAGATAATGTTAACAATTTTCTTCGATTACCGTGGTGTTGTGCATTATGAATTTCTTCCGCCGGGCCAAACTTTTAACAAGAAATATTTTTTAATGTAATGCGTTGTTTGTGTGAAGCTATTCGCAAAAAGAGCCGGCATTGTGGCGTGACAACTGATGGTTATTCGTGATTATGTGGCCAAAAATTCGACCTATATCGTTCCACAAGCACCGTATTCGCCGGATTTACCTCCCGGTGACTTTTTCCTATTGTCTCGGTTTAAAAAATCACTTCAAGGTTACCGTTTTGATTCCACTGAACAGATTTCATGAGAATCGCTGCGCACTTTTAAGACCATTCCGGAAGTCGAATTTAACCGTTCTTTTGAAGATTCGAAAAAACGTCCACAAAAGTGTATCGTCTCCAATGGTGACTACTTTGAAGGAGATGAAATAAATGTATAAATGAAATAAGCCGTTTGTCTTTCATTTGAAGAGTCTTACTTAGTTTTGATCACAGTAGTATACCTGCAAGCTTGAGCGCTGCGCTACACACTACTTTATGAATAAACATCTGCGAGTGTAAAGGGTTAAAACAAACACTGGCATAATAGCGAGACCTAAAAATATTCGAGTATTCGGGCTCTGATCACATCAGACCTAAACATAAACCTGTAGGTCCGAGCACTACTTTGCGAGTAAACCCCTCCCTGTGCAAAGGGTTAAAAGAAATACCAGCATAATAACAAGACTTTAAAATATTCGCGCATTCGGGCTCTCATTGCATCACACCGAAACGTAAACCTGTAAGTCAGAGCGCTACTTTGCGAATAAACACCTTCGTGCGCAAAGGGTTAAAAGAAATACCGGAATAATAGCGGGATTTCAAAATAGGAGTATTCGGGCTCTGATCACATCACACGTAAACGTAAACCTGTAAGTCAGAGCGCTGTGCTACTCACTACTTTGTGAATAAACACCTCCGAGTGCAAATTGTTAAAAAAATACCGGCATAATAGCGAGACATCAAAATAGGAGTATTCGGGTTCTAATCACATTACATCTAAACATAAACCTGTAACTCAGCGCTATTTTGTGAATAAACACCTCTGAGTGCAAACGTTCAAAGAAATACCCGCATAATCGCAATACTTTAAAATAATCGAGTATTCGGACTCTCATTGCATCACACCTAAACATAAACCTGTAAGTCAGAGCACTACTTTGCGAATAAACACCTTCGTGTTCAACGGGTTAAAAGAAATACCGGCACAATCGCGATACTTCAAAGTATTCGAATATTCGGACTCTCATTGCATCACACCTAAACATAAACCTGTAAGTCAGAGCGCTACTTTGCGAATAAACACCTTCGTGTGCAAAGGGTTAAAAGAAATACCGGAATAATAGCGGGATTTCAAAATAGGAGTATTCGGGCTCTGATCACATCACACGTAAACGTAAACCTGTAAGTCAGAGTGCTGCGCTACTCACTACTTTGCGAATAAATACCTCCGAGTGCAAGAGTTAAAAGAAATACCCGCATAATAGCGAAACTTCAAAATATACGAGTATTCGGACTCTCATTGCATCACACCTAACATAAACATAAACCTGTGAATCAGAGCGCTGTGCTACTCACTACTTTGCGAATAAACACCTCCGAGTGCAAAGCATTAAAAAAAGTACCGGCATAATAGCGAGACTTCAAAATAGGAGTATTCGGGTTCTGATCACATTACATCTAAACATAAACCTGTAACTCAGCGCTATTTTGTGAATAAACACCTCTGAGTGCAAACGTTCAAAGAAATACCGGCATAATCGCAATACTTTAAAATATTCGAGTATTCGGACTCTCATTGCATCACACCTAAACATAAACATAAACCTGTAAGTCAGAACGCTGTACTGCTCACTACTTTGCGAATAAACACCTCCGAGTGCAAAGCATTAAAAAAAGTACTGGCATAATAGCGAGACTTCAAAATAGTCGAGTACTCGGTCTCTCATTGCATCACACCTAAACGTAAACCTGTAAGTCAGAGCACTACTTTGAGAATAAACACCTTCGTGTTCAACGGGTTAAAAGAAATACCGGCACAATCGCGATACTTCAAAGTATTCGAATATTCGGGCTCTCCTTGCATCATACCTAAACATAAACCTGTAAGTCAGAGCGCTACTTTGCGAATAAACACCTTCGTGTGCAAAGGGTTAAAAGAAATACCGGAATAATAGCGAGACTTCAAAATAGGAGTATTCGGGTTCTGATCACATTACATCTAAACATAAACCTGTAATTCAGCGCTATTTTGTGAATAAACACCTCTGAGTGCAAACGTTCAAAGAAATACCCGCATAATCGCAATACTTTAAAATATTCGAGTATTCGGACTCTCATTGCATCACACCTAAACATAAACATAAACATAAACCTGTAAGTCAGAACGCTGTACTGCTCACTACTTTGCGAATAAACACCTCCAAGTACAAAACGTTAAAAAAAATACCGGCATAATAGCGAGACTTCAAAATATTCGAGTACTCGGTCTCTCATTGCATCACACCTAAACATAAACCTGTAAGGCTGAGCACACTGAGCCGTCGTCTGGCCGTCTGGCAGTAGAAACGACTCGGTCGCAGCTCAGTGACGCAATCGCCATCAAGTTCAGGCAACCTCCAGTCGTCAGGGTGACGACGAGTGGCTCAGCAGACGAAGACGAACTGTAAGGATCGCGCGTTGCGATTGGGTCCGGGCACGATCCCATTAACCGCTCGAATAAACGCGGATAATGGTCAGCTCTCGGCGACCAAACGAACGGACGAACGAACGGACGGAAGACGAATGAACGAACGAAGCAGAAAACGATGTGCCGCGTCGTAGCGGTTCTATCTCGCGCCGGAGAACACGGCCAAGCGTTTGATCGATATATTTGCACCCGTCACGACTCTCCCGGATCCATCCGTCTAATAACGAAAACATCAGCCGCCTGTCGTACTTACTCAATTGAACATCTTTTGCCAACGGCAAAGAGATTGATGCAACTCTCGACGCGGTGACGCGCCAAATTCTTCTGCCTTTTCTTTGCCGAACTTCTTCATTCGCCGCGACGTCGGGGTTTCGAGGAAAAATTTGCCGGGGTGCGTGTGAAGTGGAGAGTACTACCTTGATCAAAAAGTTTTAGGGGACCGGCCGCCGTATGGAGCTCTCAGTCACTCGATTGAATTTTTTTTTATTAGGTTGCCACATCTGTCATTAACGTTCCCACCAAATTTCAGCGTCATAGCTTGACATTTATAAAAGTTATATTGGGTTGACAACTAAGTGATTGCCGATTTGAAATAAGCAGGAACATTCGTAATTTTTGTTTAAAAACGTTACTTTATTCAATTGTTATGTCCGTTTTTGTCATTATCGTTTATGTCAAAATTCGACGATCATAAAATTACTGATCTTGATCTGAATTAAAAGTTTGACATCATCACGTTTTAAAAATTACCATTTAAAATGGAACGAAACAAAATACAAGTTTATCCTATATGGTGGATGCGATAAAACATTGATAATTTTGGCGAGTGATCAAAGACATGTGGGGCTTTGCATTATCATGGTGGAAAACGACACCCTTACGATTTGACAATACCGGCCGCTTTTCTTGAATTGCATCGCTCAGTTTGACGAGTTGTTGAACGTACCGTTTGGTATTTGGTTTTTAGCATATGTTCCATTACAAATATCCTTTATAATCCCACCAGATTGACAGCATAATCTTTTTTTAGCGAATCTCTGCTTTTGATGTCGTTTCGGCTGGTTCATCTTTCATCACCCACGATCTCTTCCGATTTACATTGTTATAAACTATCCACTTTTCGTCGCCAGTAAAGGCTTTTCAAAAAAAGTTGCGTTTCACAAGCGAATCAGTGAATTGCGTCAAATGAATTTCTTTAAGCTGGTGAATAGTATTCTTGACATAACCAAACATTTTATTTTTTTTCAATGCATGTATTTTGGTCAATAAAAACGATCTGAATCGATAATGACTTTGATATGGATCTTATATCGTGGACGGCCATATCGCAGTGAAAATCACCAGAACGAGTTGTTCATTTCCATATACCACACATAACTTCTTTTGTGCTTGCGATCTTTTTTCGAAAGTAATACAATAAAATATGTCGAATGTCTTGTTCTTTCATTTTTAAACGATAAAAACACGTCTCATAATCGATATAATTTTTTTGCTAAATTAAAGGTAGAAGTCCAAATAATAAGAAATAAATATAGGTTAAATGCAATACATTTTGTTGACAAAATGCGCAATCACTTAGTTGCCAACCCTATACCATGTTGAGTACATCTATATTTGTGCGTGTTTCCGATTTTTTACATATTTGAAAATGGCATCAACTTTGGATCCGTTGTATTTTACGTGAAAAACGGATTTAAAACCGTTGGAGAGCAACGACTCTTTCGAGATCAAACGTTTTTTCGAACGCTGAAAACAACGTTGTTTTCAGTCGAAAAAGAAGGTGATGCTCACGGTTTTCATGCATTACAACGGTGTTGTGCATCATGAATTCTTGCCAGAGCAACAGATAGTCAACAAAATATATTATTTGGGCGTTATGAGACGTGTGCGTGAAGCAATTCGCCAAAAGAGACCGAATTTGTGGGCAAACAACTCGTGGATTTTGTACCACCATAACATACCGTCGCACAATGCGATCCTCATTCGCGAGTTTTCGACCAAACATAATACGAATACTATTCACCGCAAAATGATTTATGCAACTTTTTCTTTAACCGACTTAAAAAAGCGCTTCGCGGATGCCATTTTCAAATTTTATGGAAAAATCGAAAACGGCTCTGATGGATATACCAAAAATTGATTACCAGCGGTGTTTCGATGATTGGATCAAATGTATAAGTGCTTTACAGTCGATGGGGAAACTTTGAAGGGGACGATATCAATTATAATGGATAAACTTGTATTTTAGATTTTACATAAACAAAGCTTTTTGATCAATGTTTCGCTCCATTCTTTGCAACTGAGTTTATTTAACACTAGATTTACCAGACCAGTCAAAATGACTGGTCTTGACTGGAACCTTACAAATCCCAAATAGATCAATCCACAAAAACACTATTCAATGTTATTATTGTATGGATTATGTTTATGTCGAAGATAAGTACCTCAAAATTGGACAGCAAATAAAGTTTAATGATCTATTATATGCTATAGTGTAGTCAAGTTATTGCAAACCAGGAAAATAATTCTGCCATATTAAAATTGATTTATAAGAATTGTTTATACAAAGTTTCCCCGTATCTGTTATTAACTCAGTTTTCTGAGATGAAGTATACTAATTCAAGTATCAGTCTTTTTTGAAGTAATATTCCCTAGTCTAATATTCTGGTATTATTAAAATCAAAAAAATACTCTGTGTCTAAGTGCTATTGTGCCAACGTAGTTCTATACTCTGAAAGATTTTTTAAAGTTTTGGTATGTTGGTCAGTTCTAATTTCAAAATAATTTTTGATTTGGTCAATATAAACTTCATTGCATTTCTTGCGTAGAATTCTATGGATGATGTGTGTCTTTGTTTCTTTGTGTATTTACAAATTATATTTTCTTCTTTATAACTGAGTTACATTACTTTGTTATCGGTAGACATTTTTCTAAAAATTTATTTCTCGTTTGTTATTGTTTTCATCATTCAACTTATCTTTTTTTAACTTTTTACTACTTTTTAAACATTTTCTTTGCATTATATTCTGTTCTTTACTATTGAAAACAAAATAACGATTTTATATGATCTAACTATTTTTGAAATAAATGTTCATACATTTTTTAATGATGTTTTTAATTTTACCTTACATTGCACACGTTCTTGCAATAAAAATTTTGCTGCACACCTGGTGTGCAATGATCTTATTTATGTGAATTCACTTACGAATTGAGTGATTTCCATAGTAAACACGTTTTTTTATTAAAAATGAACAATATAAAGAAAAAAAAAAATGTCGCTCCTGGGGACCGTGTTCGAAAAAAATCGGCGTCTCGAATGGGTTAAGACCACGAGTACGGCTCGTGATATTCATGTTTAGAAATGTCCATTACGAGACACACTCGTGATATTCACATTTGACATGAATACAAACAACGAGTCTGACTCATAATATTCGAGTTTGACATGAAATTAAGCAACGAGTCTGACACGTGGTATTCACGTTTGACGTGAAATTAAGCAACGAGTCTAACTCGTGATATTAAAGTTTGCTTAACATTTTCATCACGAGATAGACTCGTGAAAATAGTGCAAGGGGTTAATGTAGTAGGGCCTCCAAGCTTCACCTTGCACGGAATTTTAAAGGTAGTACAAATTTAAAAACCAGTTGGCAGCACTATATGTGTCCCTTGTCTTTACCCGTGCCACCATCTTGAGCTCATTTGGTTTAACCCCTTCAGACCCGAATTTTTCTTTTTATCTAAAAAAATTATTTGTTATACTAAAATTAACAGTAGTAAAATAATAAAATAGTAACCGAAAAAAAGATTTGTGGCAGCACTTTTCATAATGTGTCTCTTGTCTTTGGCCAAAAACAACACTGTAATGATGCTTTTTTCTATCGACTTTCGATTAACTCAAAAATTTTTCCAGATGTTTATGCGACATTGAGAGATAGAAACCTATCCCAAGGCCCACTTGGGTTGGTGAAAAAAAGTGCATTTTTTTTAATGTACACAAAATATGTTAAACTGTGTGTTTTTTGTACTTTCATAATATTAAAACAAAAATATAGGTTTTCATTTGGAAAACACAACTAATTTTATATAATTTTTCCAATTGATTTTTTATTTCGGTAATAAAAAAAGACTAAATTGAAGACTATTGTAATGACAAATAAGTAAACATTTCTTTATCGCAGTGACATTCTATATAAAAACGATGATAAATGCGTTGTAGCTTGTTTGTCGTATCATTTAATGTTCGATAGTTTTATCAAATGGCAGTTATCGTGAGACGTCCTGTACCCGTACTGGGAAGGGAAAGGATTAACTTTTTGACTGCGACGCACTCTTGCACGGGACCATAAATATATACAGTGCCATATTCACGTATCAGTTGCTGTGATTAGCTATCACAAATTGTTATGCAGATCGACCAAAATGCAGATTTCGTCCACATAAGCCATGAGTATTTATATTATTGGATTCCGGATGGTTTCGATACCGTATCGGAGCACCATAAATATTTAATATACCTGTTAAATAAAATCGAATTAGTAAAAAGGCACGATATTCCGTCTTATTGAATTTGGGCGGATAAAAGCAATGACTCTCGACAAAAAAAAACACCATTTTCGCCAAATTTTACATCAATACTTAAGCCGTTCCCAGATTAAATTGATCTTAATTGTTTGTACTTAAAATAAATGAACTACTAAATGGCTGTGCGTTTATCTTTAAACATTTTTGTTGTTGCAATGTAATATGAATGAGTTTATTGTATGAAAAGTGTTTTCCATTTTTTCCCATACACACGCAAATAGTGCTGCAGTTTTAGTATATGTCCGAAAAAATCCGTTAGCAGCCAAACGGTTAAATTTACATTTCAAAGTGAGATGCAAAAAAAAAACGTGTTTCGATTCTAACAAATTATTTTGTCATTTGCTCACCAATTTTATCCACTGAATTTAAACAAATTTAAATTTAAAAAAAAATTCACGCGCTTTGTATAGCAAACCACTTTTGTAAAGGATCATAAAAAATGATGTGTTAATTTGATTGAATTATAAGTGCTTTTCACCAATTTTATCCACAAAATGAATTTAAACAAATTTAAAGAAATGGTATTTTTAAAAATTTTCGTTGTTGCAATGTAAAATAAATTAGTTTATTGTGTGAAAAGTGTTTTCCATTTTTTCCTATATACGCGCAATTAGTGCCGCAGTTTTGGCATATGTCCGAAAAAATCCGTCAGCAGCCAAACGGTTAAATTTACATTTCAAAGTGAGATAAAAAAAAACGTATTCCGCTTTGTCATTTGCACTGTTTGTAAAAACGGAATTCACACGCTTTGTATAGCAACCACTCATGTAAAAAATCATAAAAAATGATTTGGGTTATTTTGAGTGAATTATAAGTGATTTTTACCGATTTTATTCACAAAACGAATTTAAACAAATTTAAATAAATGGTATTTTTAAACATTTTTTGTTCTTGCAATGTAATATAAATTAATTTATTGTATGAAAAGTGTTTTTCATTTTTTCCCATACACGCGCAATTAATGCCGCAGTTTTGGCATATGTCCGAAAAAATCCGTCAATACCAAACGGTTAAACTTACACTTCAAAATGAAATAAAGAAAAACGTATTCCGCTTTGTCATTTGCTCTGTTTGTAAAAACGAAATTCACGCGCTTTGTATAGCAAACCACACGTGTGAAGGACCATAAAAAATTATTTCCGTTAATTTGAATGAATTATAAGTGCTTTTTGCCAACTTTTGTCCACAAAACTACTTAAAACAAATTTGAATCAACGGTATTTTTAAACATTTTTGTTGTTGCAATGTAGTATAAACGAGTTTATTGTATGAAAAGTGTTTTCCATTTTTTCCTATACACGCGCAATTAATGCCGCAATTTTGACATATGTCGGAAAAAATCCGTCAGCAGCCCAACGGTTAAACTTATATCGCTTTGTCATTTGCTCTGTTTGTAAAAACGAAATTTACGTGCTTTGTATAACAAACCACTGATGTAAAGGATTATAATAATTATTTGTATTAATTCAAGTGAATTATAAATGCTTTTTTACAATTTTATCCACATATGACTTAAAACAAATGTAAATAAATGCTATTTTTAAAGATTTTCGTGGTTGCAATGTAAAATAAATGAGTTTATTGTGTGAAAAGTGTTTTCCATTTTTTCCCATACACGCGCAATTAGTGTCGCAGTTTTGGCATATGTCCGAAAAAATTCGTCAGCAGCCAAATATTTAACACGTTGACTGCCAAGCGTATTTTATTATGTTAGAAGCGCGATGTGATGAAATACTGCAGAGTTTAATTAAATCGTGCAAAATAAGGATAACACAGAATTATTAGAAGCTAAAGTCTTGAAGCACCGTTTCAATATCAATTGCTTTCACAAGTTTGCAAATAGACTTCATTACGAATTTTTGCATTTATAATAAAAGCTTTTGCATTTTTAGTAAAATATTTTGCGGTCACCGGTGACCACCGTGGCAGTCAACTTTACATTTCAAAATGGAATAAAAAAGAACATATACCGCCTCGTCATTTTTCTCCATTTTCCGTTTAGTGGGTTTAATTGACTTGGCAAATGAGCTGCTCGTCTGTTCTTCGCAGAACGACGTGTCGCATAAAAATGTGAAAGGCGCACGACGCAACGAACAATTGAAGCAGTTAGAATCGACTCTCTCTGCGCCGACGCATGAAATGGCCGTCGGCAGGGGCATTAATTCAGCTGTTATTAATGCACTTTGATTACATTTTTACGCACGGGTGTTACGTTTATTGCGGCATAGATTAACGCCACGTTACCGTGCCGCACTCATTAGGTAACCGTAACGGCGAAGTTAGCTGGTCATTTATAACGTCACACAGGTAACTTGCGCGAGTGTACCCTCAATCTGTATACGGGGTGTCGAAAAAACGCTGATACAACACTTCATAAGCATATTGCGTAATGTCGATAACGAACACGGGTTATGATGCAAGAAGTGGATCGGCAATATTTAATCAGTGATTGAATGGGTATTACTAATACCGGTAAATACTGGTATGTTTAGGTAGTTATTATGTTACGGCAAAAGAAACAGACTTCTGATAATACCGGTATTAACCTTTTGCGGTCAGCAGATTTCGCTCTTAAGGGGGTACATATACCTAAAAAATTTGAAAACATGCATTTTTCGTTTTTTGCATATTTAAAAAATATATGGTTTTGAGGATAGTTCATGCAAGTTTAGAGCAAAAGAAAACCAATTTTTACCCTAAAACATTGCTTTTTTAATTAAACGGCCGCCATTTCCACAAAAATCAATATTTCAAAAATCGGCCACGACAAAGACTAGATAATTTCATATAGTTTAAGAAAATTCAAGCCTGGTTAGTTTGAGATAAATCCTGTATGAGCTGCATCTGGTACCGCGGAGCACCTTTTTTCAACATCGTCTTACGCCGAGGACAATATCTCCACCATTTTAAAAAATTTTTATTTCAAATTTATTCTGATACATATTCTAATAATGTACTTTAAAGTAAAGAAAAGTAGGACTAATTACACGCGTTACGTTTCCCAAAAAAAAATCGTAAAAAAAATGCCTATTTTTAACATCTCCAGGTGTATGTGCCCCCTTAAAGCATTGAACACCTGCCGAATTCTCCTTTTACTGTATGTACGCAAGCGTGAAATGTTACTTGTTACAATCATTTATTTATAAAATTTTATCCATATATGTCATAAAATTTTACCAGTTTTTATAATAAATTGTAAATGTTATGCAACAAGTAGATTCTCGCCCACAAACGCTCCATAACACCCAGATAATATTCGCCAGCGACATTTTCACCCAGTGGAACACAATTTTTTCGATTTCGGAGAGGATGGCGATCGTACTTGAAGCACCAAGTCTTATCACCAGTTACAACAGATTTTCAGGAATGTGTGGTTCCGTCTAGCTCTTTTAATAAGGTCTTTACAATGTTCAACACGAGCAACTTCTTGTTCTTTAATTAAGGGGTTATGCCTACTTGGGTTGAAAAAAATCGATTTTTTTTATCACATTTTCTTAATGTACATAATTTTAAGAATATTTCCTCAAAAGTACATAACAATCGGAGCACACGTTCAAAAATTATAAGCGTTTATCTGGAGCGCTACTATGTATGATTAGTAAAGAGCTTGAAACTTTAAACGCGATTATCTCGAAACTGTGTTTTTAAAACATACGGTATATTTCTGTGACCACGATTTCTCAGAAAATCTTCCTTCATCGATCGGACTCTAGTTTTATATACTTATTTGTGATTACAATAGGCAGGGCCTGAACGAAGGATTTTTTATTTCGGTAATAAAAAAAAAGTCACAAAATAAAAACGACAGTTAGACCACTTTAAAAGACGATTTTTTTTCGTAAAATTGCTGCCATTCCTGTAAAAATTAAAATTTTTCAAAATCGTTCGTTCAGGCCGCTGCCTATTGTAATGACAAATAAGTATATAAAATTAGAGTCCGATCGGTGAAGTAGTTTTTGAGAAATCGTGGTCACCGCAAGTGATGAAAATAAACGGAAGAAGAAGGGAGAGACTCTAGGAGAAGGGCTATATTTCCTTCAGTTTTAAATATTTTCTTATAAAAAAATTTATACAAATACCACTAAATACGTACTTGTTGGTAGTATTTTGCGAATTTTAATTAGTACTCACTAAAACGGGAAAAAAAATCTTGAAAATCATGTCATTTCGCCGATCCCAAGTAGGCATAACCTCTTAAGGCGTAAGGAACAAATCGAGCACAGGCTTTTCGTTTGTTTAAATCCTTCGTCAAAGTTTCGTGAACCATGTCTTTGGTCGTATTTAATTTCTCCACTATCCATCTTAAAGTCGAATTTGCATCGTAGGCGATCATTTCAAGCACTTTCTACCAACTCATCACGATTTCTGTTTTTTTTCGTCGGTCTGGCTTTGGCTCATCTTTCAACGCATCACGTTTGTCCTGAAATCGCTCATAACACTCGAACACACGTGTACGAGATAAGCAGTCGTAACCATAAACTTTTTTCATCATTTCAAATGTTTCTGTAAAACTTTTACCGAATTGGAAACAAAATTTAATATTAGCTTTTTGCTCCATCGGGGTTTTCTGATGAGGTGACAAAAGGTACTCTGACTTTAAGCGCTATAACCTAACAATTCGTCGATCGATAATAATGATCTGTGACGGAAATAGACAGCTTTCAAATTATACATTGTTTTAAGAGATGACGTTAGTAATTTTCCGTAACTTTAAAAAGGTCTGTTATTTTTCCAACATACTGTGTATTTAGCAACACGTACGAAACTGTGGGAACTTGCTTGGGAAGTAATGTTGCATCCCCTATACAGCCCTCACCTTGCACCATCGAATTACCATTTATTTCGAAGTTTACAAAACTTCTTAACACTTTGCCGGTCGCTGTCACGTATACATGATTTCTTCTTGCCAAGCGTTATCGGCCGCTATCACGTACGCGTGACTTTTTTTCTCCAGCGGTGATGCTTAATTTCCATGTTTGTGTAGGGAGATACATTGTTGCAGAGCAATGTTTGACGAACAGGGAACTGTGATTTCAACTGTCTTGCCCTCCCAATTTACCAGATTGTGTTTTATTGAAATCTCTGCCGGTCGCATCGAAGCGGCTGCTTGTTTGGTTAGTTTGACTCTGTCTTTTGGTGCCTTCGCACATCCGAAGATTACGTTAAATTGATTACACGTTCACGCCGGCGTGACCCATCGGTGGGTCACGCCTCGACTGTCCCATCGGGCGTGAACATTTGTTTACACGTCGCTCACCATCAAAAATATAGTTCGTTTAGTAAGTTGACAAAATTGTCGTATAGTTGAACATTTAAATAATTGAATTTTAAATAATTGAAACAAGCAACAATCGTGTGCCACCAAATGAAGTGCTGCATGAATTCGAGCGCCGCCTCACAGCGAAAAACATGAAAATCGGCCCTGGCGTGAACGTGTTAAACATTATAAAATGTCCTTCGTTATCAGACGTGGAGAATAGTTCTGATAGCGATAGTGATAGTCATTTGCACAGTGGGAGCGATATCATTATGAGACGATTCAAAAATAACGGAAGATCCTAAGAATTACATTTTCTAAGTAAAATGTTTAAGTAATAATTAACAAATTTAAGATTATACAATAAAAATGGTGTAACAGTTACATTAATGCCTTCTTTAATAATAATTATATTGCAACTACTTATGTTACGAACGATTGCATAAATACCACCGTTATAGAACAGTCGAACTCAAGAAATGTGCGGCCGGTAAAGTGTTAAATTGTATAAATTTCAGTAATAACGATGATCTCAAATCGCACTTGGTTGAATTTTTCGCTGATAAGGACCAGAAGTTCTACGAGCGCGGGATCATGAGTTACCTGAAAGATGGCAAAAGGTCATCGAATAGAATAAAAGATATTTGACTGATTAAAATTCATTTTTTATATAGAAAAAATTGAGTTTTATTTCACACTAAAAAACCGAAATGACTTTCTTACCAATCCAATGTTACACCTATTACGAAGTTCGTCGTTAAAGGCTGAATTCCATCGAACATAACCGCGAAACTCTCACGGCAGTTAGATGAATTACGACTTAATGGAATAGTAAAAGCGCATCCGAAGGCGCAGAGTGTCAGACTCCCCGATGACTTCCATTTACATTATCGCCGAAGTAAAATATTGGCGCAATAAAACGCAATTCTGTAACACGCATCAACGGCGCATGCATTCGCCCGGCGACAATTTTGCATTTCAATAAAGTACGAAATTTACAGCGGGCTGTTTTGGGACCAGTTGAGCGGAAGAAGAGTAATCGCTGGCAACCATACGTGTTATTATTTATCTCGGGGCCTCGTCGTAAATGAAAAACGTTCAGTGACATTGTACTGCGGGCACGTACAGCTGGTCACAAAAGTCTTTGACCAACTACGGTATTTCTTGTACAGACGCGTAAAATAAATGGAGAGGCAATGAGCGTAAAGTCTAAAAGCAGAAAAATAATCTTAACTCATGAAAATTTAAGTCTTTGTACTCGAATGTCCTCTCTGAGGAGACAGAAAAAAGTTACGCGTTATTATTAAGAAAAATGTAGACAAGCACAAAAGTTATTCGCTTTAGCTAGCCGATTAAAAAAAAAAGTCTATTCGACAAATTTATTTGTTTGAACAATATTCAAATACAGAACAAATATTCAAATACAGTAACAAATCTCAAATACAGAGTCCTCTAGTTGGCGAGGAAAGGTCACCTATGATCCTCAATTATTATATTGATGTATCATTCGAAAGTGAATCGTGTTATTTTAGTTGCTTAGTAGTAAGTGAACAATTACATCTTCGACGAAAGATTAGAGAATAAGACGAAAGTGTTTTGATTGTGTTGTTATTGTTTATAAATATCGATTATATAATATTCATATATGTTTATTTTATAATTGTTTCATTCAACACACAATGTTGTTCAACACATTAAAAAGTTATTAGGTTGTTTTCGATGGACGTCACTATTGAACTTTTGCCATATGCCACGTCCGTTATCAATCAAAGTTTACTGCAGCGAAAGGATTAACAGCTAAACGAGTGAAAGAATTGTGTAGTACAACAAGTAGGGTTTTATCGAATAAGGAAAGTTCAATTTATTTTTCCGTCCAATAAATAATCACTGTTTCAACGAAATGTAATTTTGGAAACCAATGATTCAGATACTGATGAATTTTGTAAGTTATTTTTTGCACGACATGGTTAAATTCAGTTTATTTATGTATGTACACTTCGCCAAATTTAACTTCTGTCACTTTTTCTTAACAAAATTTCACTTTTCAATAATTTAAAATTTACATATTTTGTATTGTATTTGAGGAATCATGTATTTGGAACGTATCCCTTTGTTTTGTTTGAAAGATGAGTTTAGTGTAACACGATTTACTCTATGCGAAACTTTTGTGGAACATTACTTCCGCATTATACAAAGGTTACACATTTTTAATATAAACGAACTATATATTAAATAAACAGAAGATAACATAAGCGTAATATTAATTAATATCAATTTCATAAAAAAATTACGTAAATGTTATCCATATACGTTTTTCATAATTATTGTTGCACCGACTTTGAGTCTAAGTTTCAGTACTGTTATTGAATTCGTCGTTAGACAAAAACGAACTTGGTAGGCTTGTGCCAAATACGTCAGATCCAAAAGTCAAACAGTCAAACAACCTGACAATTTAAACTTGAGAACAATATTAACTTCACTGGCAATCTCCACCCATAGTCAATTAAAGGACTTTTTAAGGGATTATTGCTTTTAAGAAATCCTGTATTTTTTTCTGAAGACATTCATTCGCACCCATTCGCTTACAACCGGTCTGCGGTGTATCAAAAATTACATTATTATATACACACACTTATTCAAGATTGCTGTGATTTTTATTTCTTGTACCGAGCATGAGGTGGTTATTATTCTTTGTACATTTGTTACGTGCAAACATGAGATAGTGACTCATTTAAACTCAATTAAACTTCTCTGAGGCAGGTACGCTAGCCGATATATTCCCATATTTTTGTTTCTATGCCTTTTTCCGAGGAAAAACTTTTGCAAACTAGTACATACTCATCTTAACTCGAAACCGTATATATCTCCTTAAATAAAATTGCATGTTATACAGACTCATAAAGAAGAAATTTATTGTTTCAAACATGTGGAGTGAAAAAAAGTTTAATTTAAGAAGAATAAATACAAGTTTAAACTTAGAAAAGCAATTTTTCTATATCAACTAATACACAAACTTGAGCAAAACTCTATGATGCAGAGTTGTCAAAAAATAATTGTAGGATCTCGGGTACAGAGTCCTCTAATTGCAGAACAAAGCTCACCTATGATCTTCAATTATTATATTGTGGTATCATAAGTGACGAGTTTGTTGAATTGTTTGGTTGCCTAGTAGGCAGTTGACAACGAAACGTAAAGACAAAAAAACGAGACGACAAAAGATTAGGAAACAAGACTAAAGTGTCTTGATTATATTGTGGTTGTTTATAAATATTATACTCTCTAACTTCACGTATCTAAATCCTACATAATAACAAATGGAATTTTAATCGCGAGGACTCCAAATTGAAAAAATGGCCAAAAATTCAAATACACCAAGAGATGATTAGAAAAGACGAAACGACAAAAGATTAGAAAACCAGACTAAGGTGTCTTGATTGTGTTATTATTGTTTATAAATATTATACTCTCTAGTTTCACGTATCTAAATCCTACATAATAATAAACGGAATTTCAACCGCGTGAGTTACAAATCTTAAAAATGCCCCAAAGTTAAAATGCACCAAAGAAACAATTGAATAACGTGTTGTTTCGAGGAAAATAGTGATTTCGTGCGTATATACAGGTTGTTACAAACGTGCTCATTCTTCGATTTTTGCGCGCAGCTGTATGAAGCGTACTAAAATTAAAGGTGTAACGATTGTAATCGCAGCGTCAAGCAGAACGACACCATCGAGTGTTAGCAATTAAATTACGCGTGCATATTTCAGCGCTTACACACACGCGGGAATGTTGTACGGAGCTGTCTAACGTTTTAACGAGGGATTAATTCGAATGACTTTATGAGCGGTCGTTAACAAACCAAACGGAGGACAGAAATTCGTCCGGGCGTTTACGATCGCCTCTTTTGATGCGGATTCAGACCGATAATGGTGCCAATTAACCTGGCTGCGGACGGAAATTCAGCGGACCCACCTGTTAAATTCATGCGCAATTACCCAGATTACGCGCCTTATACGGCTTAGCCTGTCGTTGAACGTGCCTTTATGCGAGATTTTATTTTCTGCGCAATCGCCAATTTTTCATGACAAACTTAATGTCCGGCGCAGAGTTACGTACTTTGACTTTTAGTGGAGCTCATTGTGTCTTTTTTACGAGGTGGCGCTGACTATGTCAGAGTTTCGCGCCACGGCCGCACAGATGTCGTTAGCGATGTGTTTTTAACCAGTTAACCCTCTATGGGCCCCCGTGACTTTGGAGTCACATATCGATAAATCGATATTTTATTAAATAAGTTAATTTTTTTACTAGATGCCGTACACATCTTGTTATATAATCTCTCCTTAATAACCAATAACATGCTTGATGCGGTTATCAGCTCTAACCTGAAATGTCAAAGTAAATGTTTTTGAAAGTTGTTTGCAAATAGAAACGAAAGGAACCGTCTTGTGCAATTGTCATTATTTGTTCTACTATCCGTATTTGTTAAACAAAAAACCGTACGTAATAGCTTTTAGTTTGTATATCAATGATGTTTTATTTGTTTACATTTAAACAATAATTTGATTACTATTTTCATGTGATATAGCTTTGTGACTTTCAAGATATAATGGGCAATAATGGCAGGGTTCGGTGTATTTGCGATAATGTTTGTGTTTTCTTTGCTTTTTAGTTTTATATATCAGAGGCCCAAAATATGGATATAAAATCATATAAAAATAAAAGAGGAATAGGAATAAGAAGCATTAGCAGTAATAAATCCGAAGATTCTTTATGAGATTGTGATTCTAACGAAGATCATTCAGTAGTATTTGCCCAACGACGTATAAATATTATTGATAGCGACGATGAATTTAGTAGTAAAAAATCATCAGATAAGGAAATGCAACGTATATCTATGTTTAATGCCAAACGCCAACTGTTTTATGTAACTCCATACTTAAGCTCTTATACACACAAGTGCAAACAAAATTGTTGAAGCTGCTGAATTCATTCTTAATATGTATTTCGAGGTTGATATTTGTTGATTTCACGGTACATAGATTTTGTATAGCCATAAAAAAATTCGGTCCATATAGGGTTTAGCCGGAGTTTAATTTTAGGAATACTCCATAGGGTGCGAAATTAAAATGAAGCAATGACATATATACTCATCGAACGCAGGAGAAATGGTCCTATTATAAATTTCGCTACTACTGCTGTCTGAATCAGCCATCTGGAGGGTAAATCTTGCAATTTATTTTATCATCATTATTATTATACTATACATATTTAACTATTTTTCATACCTTACACTTTATTTTGATAATACCTGTGGAAATATACAGGGTTACTTCAGATGCTCAAAAGCAAGGAAGAGAGAGCTTTTGAATCAAATGCTTCGGATTCTTGAATTAACCCTTTCGCTCCGACGGGCGTATATATACGCCCTAGAAGAATGACCATTTATATACGAAGAGCGTGTATATACGCTCTGAAAAAGTGGGTGCTCGGGTATGAAGAGCGTACATATACGTTTATACCATATATACTTTTATTTCACTCTGTTTCACTCATATTTTAAATTTATGTCTAGCACTCTGCCTCGTAGAGCAAAGGGCTAGTATTGGTCCTGCTAATTATTTATGCAATTTCTCCACAAATCAATGCTCACCGTTCAAGTCGCGGGTTACGTATGTAATTGGATATAAAGTACTTAGCAGTTCTATTGGTAATATGAAGGAAACATACCACCAAACAATATTTTTGTTGTGTATTATTGAAATTTCGAGTTTTGATAGTCAATGGTAATTTCTTATTTTACACTACGAGTATACACGTCATACGCATCGCAATAGAAATTTGGTCCGACGTGTATACACGTCAAACGTCCATAACTGGTTAATAAAGGGTGCCTTAAAATTACCTGACATTTTAAATTACGCGCCATTTTTTTTTGTAGCAAACATAGGATACTGATCTTTGACAACTGGTGTCAGGAAGTATTGAGATTTAATCACGGTGAATTATACGATATTCAAATAAAAACGTTTGTATTTTTTAAATAAATAATACGATTCATTAATCGATTAAAATGTCAGACCATGTTAAGGCACTCTTTATTATGGAACCTGCACAACGCATTGTTCTTTCGCACTCTCAACACACGGTACGTGTCATGATAAAAATATTGTCAAATTTTAATTTTGCTACGGTCCAAATTGTTGACGCACCAAATGCGTTACGCTGAAAATTGCTGCCAATTTTAATATTTGCTTCCGTGAAAATTGATAACGCACCGTATGCGTCATGACGAAAAATTTTAGAAATTTTAATATTTCACTCCATCAAAATTGATGATGAACTGTACGCGTTATCATGAGAATATTGTCAAACTTTTACACATTGAATACTGCGTCACCCGTATTCGGATGACTGTAAAAATCCTGATCAGGCGTTTGAGTACTTACGAGGTAAGTTAGTAGGTATTTGGAAAGATATTCCACAGGATATAATAATACTATTAAAATATTATCAAACAACTTTAACCATGCGTCACTACAGAAAATATATTTGAAGAAAAAATAAATAATTTTCGGCGCACACACGCTTTCTTAGATACTTCGTTCTTGAAGAAAGATTTTCAACTGAATCCATTTTACGCAACGTTTTGATGTAAACGTGTTTATCTTCTGTTACGATGAGAAACAATAGGTCAAATACGATTTTCTAATATAGATTTTCAACTCGATAGAAATCCCTAGGTATTTTGTTCAAAATATAATAATCTTCTACTACGATAAAAAACAATTCGCGCATAGTATAGCAGCGCGCCTAGCCTCATGGAGATTTTCTTATAACCTTGCGTGGCAGTCAACTCGTTAAACACTCTACTATAATGTTTACTCGGCATAGGATGAGAGACTTAAGATAATATTCCAACTCCTTGTTTCTCAGTTTAGCAATTGAGTTTCAGTCGAATGGCAGTTACATAAAGTTTATACAATAACTTCGAAAATGTTGACGCTAATGGAAAAAGTGATATATTCATTTTTCATAAGCTTCCCCCCAAATTATTCTCTTGTGATGTTTTCAGCCCAAAATACTTTCAAGATCACAGATTGCTACATGCTTAAATACGTTTTGAGCACTTCTCTTCAATGACAAATGAAAAGAGGAAAATTGTCGATGATTTCTATTACGGTTAGTAACTATTGGAAGACGACAAAAATCAATGTCCTTCCTTTGAACTGTTTATGCTACGCCTCACTCTTTATATCGAGATGACAACTCGATTCCCTCTTTTAAAACAAATGCATATCGAATGCATACGCGCGAGAATGTGATGCGTGGCATGAGCTGCGACGCATATAACAAAGGTTGGACAAACATGTTGTTTGTCATATCAGTCAGTCGAAGCCCTACGATCAAGGAAGAAAGATCTACGCGCTTAAGAAATTAAAGTACAAGTTACAAAGAACGTATAACAAAAGATTATTTCACACACCTCCAAATCCCAATAGTAACAACCGAGAAAAACAAGTGACCTGTTATAAGTGTCCCACCCTGTGAAGTCAAAAAAAAGAGAAATGCTAAGAAGTTAAAAACAAAACAATTCTCGGACGCAAATACATGGAATAACGACCAGAATGCAGCGTGGCTCCGCTAAATCAACAAACCCCGGAGAAAAGCAGTATTATTAGCAATGGGAATGTGGCAAAATTCGACGAAGTTAGAATCTGTGAGACGTGCCCGACATAATTAGTACTATTGCGCGTAGTACATAATGACGCAACTATCTTTTTTACGCGTTCTCCTACTTGCCCGCTTTTCTCCTGTAACTTTCTGCGTGTTTCGCGCTCGAGACAGAAAGACCGCCGCGCGAAGTGTAATTATGACATCGCGGCTCGTGAGAAAGCCGGCAGGTTATACGACTAAGTGACACGGTGCGTGCCGATAATGAGGAGCGAACTGACAACTTATGTGGAAAGAGAAAAAAGATGGAGATAAGGAGACGGAGAGCAGGGCCAGATGGTCCCGAAGTCGAGAGGCAGAGGTGAAGTGTTTATACGAGGCTCGTGTACCGGCGGTTGACGCAATTGTTGCGGTGAGAATGCATAGGGCGGCATGTCGGTTTAGATGCAAAGATGATGATACGACATAAAAATGGAGTAAAAAGTGTAAAAAGCTAACCCAGACGCAAAGGCCATGATACTGCGTAAAAATGGAGTAAAAACTTTAAAAACCTAACACAGACGCAAATGCGATGATACTACATAAAAATTGAGTAAAAACTGTAAAAACCGAACCTAGACTTAACCCAGACGTAAGGTGATGGTACTAGATAAAAATGGAGTAAAAGGTGTAAAAATCTAACCCACATCTAAGCCAGATGCAAAGGCAATGATACTACATAAAATGGAGTAAAAACTTTAAAAACTTAACCCAGACCTAAACCAGACGCAAAGACGATGATACGACATAAAAATGAAGTAAAAACTGTAAAAACCTTACCCAGACGCAAAGACCATGATACTGCGTAAAAATGGAGTAAAAACTTTAAGAACCTAACACAGACGAAAATGCGATGATACTACATAAAAATTGAGTAAAAACTGTAAAAACCGAACCTAGACTTAACCCGGACGCAAGATGATAGTACTAGATAAAAATTGAGTAAAAAGTATAAAAATCTAGCCCACACCTAAGCCAGATACAAAGGCAATGATACTACATAAAACGGAGTAAAAACTTTAAAAACTTAACCCAGACCTAATCCAGACGCAAAGACGATGATACGACATAAAAATGAAGTACAAACTGTACAAACCTAACCCACACCTAATCTAGACGTAAAGGCGATGATACTGTATGAAGATAGAGTAAAAACTTTAAAAATCTAACTCAGACGCAAAGACGGCGATACTACATAAAAACAAAGTGAAAATGGTAAAAACCTAACCTAGACCTAACCCAGACGCAAAGGCGCATATACTCCATAAAAATTGAGTGAAAACTGTCGAATAAAATTGGTTTAATTTGCTCCGTTTTCAAGAACTATACCGCTTTGAAAGATTATCAAGTCCACGAGCCTTTAGTTAACATTCTCAACGGCGTCGTTCTCCACATTCTTTGTCATGTATACAAAGTATCATGTAGCTGGTGGTACACGAGCACCGATCATGATTTACAGAAGCACAAACTAAGGTGAAAAGGTAGTGTAACATATTTTACGTGATGTTGTCTCAACCCTTACTGTGGAGGTCGACACGTGACGTATTCAACGTTTGACGGAGGAGTGGGTCTGGTTTTCATTTAATAATTGATGTATAAGTCCTTAGTCTAATTTATTTAACACGTTGACTACCGTGCGTATTTTACTATATTAAAATCGCAACGTGGTGAAGTACTACCGAATATGATTGAATTGTGTAAAATGAAATGTCAATGTGTTAACAAATGGCAGTAAAATGGCAGTCAATGTGTTAACAAATTCAATCTAACGTTAGAAGATGCTTGTTATGTGGTTTTGAGTTCCGGTGTTCTGGATCTGTTCTGTACCGGACAACTTCTCGTGATGTGCTAATTTGGCACCGGCAACAGGCTTGTGTGATGACTAATCGCATCTGCCTTTCCTCCCAGTTAGCAACAAAAGTGCAGTCCCCAAACTTCTGCTTAAACGCAGCTGCGATTTGCAAGCTCTGATATTGTTAGGTGTACTTAACAACATGTTTTCATATGATGTTTCGTTTCTGCCAAAGAAAGAGGGAAGTTTATTGGGTATGTGAGGATGAGGACATGTGTGTGTACTGGACTTGTGGCGCGTTATGTGTGTGGATATTTAGATGAGGAACGCAGAACGAATTAATAAAAAATAGTCGAGAGGGCAGGCAGAGAAAAAGACAAACGGCAGTTGACGACGAAACGTCAAAACGAAGAGACGTGAAGACGTAAAGACGAAAAGACTAAACGTGAAACGGAGAAAATTTAAGAACTAAGACCAAAGTATCTCCTTTGTATTAATATTGTTTATGAATAATATAGTCAGAGCCCTGTTTCTAGTTTCACCTATATAAATCCGAACCTATCTAATTCCGATGTAAAGACAAAAAGATGAAAAGATGAAACGGCGAAAATTTAAGGACTGGGACTAAAGTGTCTCCTTTGTATTATTATTGCTTATGAATAGTATAGTGATAGCCCTGTCTCTAGTTTCACGTATCTAATTTCCATGTAAAGACGAAAAGACGAAAAGACGAAAAGATGAAACGTCAAAAGTTTAAGAACAAAGACTAAAGTGTTTCGTTTGTATTATTATTGTTTATGAATAGTATAGTGATAGCCCTGCCTCTAGTTTCATCTATCTGAATCCTACAGGTATATGTCAGCTTTTTCAATTTTCTCATCACGTTTCTAGTTCACCTTTTTTTACAATCTATATAAAGTAATGTGCAACTGGTGACAAAAGCATGAAAAGTAATTATTAAGACTTTTGAAAAAGTTATTTTATTTCAAAGAGTATTCGCGTATTAATAGGTGTCACTACATGCAATATGTCAAGAAAATGTTTGTTACAGTCATGATAAGGAAATACGATATGATACAATATCTATAGGTTAGGAAAATTATGTAGGTGTACTTGATAATTCGATTCACATAAATAATTGTTAGACATACGATTCGCGAAAACATCGAGCCATATTGTATATTATTTCGTTATTTCAACTGCGACAAAATTGCTCTCGACATATCATATGCGGTAAATACCATTAATATTCAGACACTGTTTCAAAACAGAATGAATTTTCAAAAGTCTTGAAATATGTGTTTTCTAGAAATTACAAACAAAAATAGTGAAGGTGGTTTCTCACAGCTTTTTTTAATCTAACCTACATACAATTTTTGTCGCTCGTCTCTCACTTAATCGATATGATTAACATTCTCATCATACATACAACTGACCGAAATCTACAAAATTATCGATTCTACATATGCTCACAATTTTATTGCATTCAATGAACGTTTCTATTAGTTCCAAACAATGAAAAATAATGAAAATCTCAAATTCTCAGGACATTTAACCAATAGCTTTATTCACACCAAAGATTTTTGCATATTTTAATTCTTGGCACTCGTTTCTCAATTAATCAATACCATTAACATTCTCAGGGTGCATACAACTGACCTAAGTCTATAAAACATACTGGTGACATTTTCATTAGTCTCAGATAATTGATTTATAAAAAAGCACCTTTCCAAAACTATGCCTTCTACAATTCCAATAAATCGTAACTCTTTGAAAATTCTCTTTACGCGTCGCGTTGTGTAATTTGCAAAAAGTTATTCTGCTTAAAAGTGTCCAAATGTTAATGGCTGTTACTATAAGACGCTTTTGTCATCGCGTCCCTTGCTGCCAGAGTTTCTCTCAATTTGTCACACAGAACGCTAGACCGCATGGCTAGCCTTATGACATTAACGTAAAACATATAATAAGACTCCGTCCTTTGTTGTGCTAACATTGGCTATTCTCCGGAGATAAAAAGGATTTGTCAAGAAAGGAGTTAATTGCCGGGACAATTATCGTGCCATTATTATGCCTTCCACTTCTCTCTCATCTTCGACCCGTGCTAACGGTATCACGTAAATGGTAAAAGGATGCTTCTTTTTTGCTAAGTCACAGCCTCGCTTCAAAGCAGACGGACATCATTAAGTCAAGCGTTCTTACGTCATTATTGAAAATCACCGAGAATGCACGATTCAATGGTAAGTTTTAGATGGCTGGGATGGATGGAGATTAACGATCCTTCACGTGAGTCGATCGTGTAGACCATCGCTAATGACTTTTAATTACCTACCACGATGTGTCGAATGATGTCGTTGCGGTAAATTGTGTTGATTTTTGAAAAGCAGTAATTTTGTTATTAAACCATATGTTTCGGGAATGATGCCTGATTACGTATACTAGCGTCAATAGATAATGGAAAGATGTATGGTTGTGGTGGGAAATATTATACCTAGTGAAATAGTAACGTCGTAAATTATCAGTCTTTGGAAAACTGAAGTCATACTGTACAAAGTGACGAATCTTCACAAGATCAAATACACAATGATACGGTACAAAAGTTGTAGAAAAATGTTCTCATTTGTCAGAGTACAAAATGTCACTTCTTTGCCACAGTATACAAATCTCTATATTATTTATAGTATATTTAATAGTTCTAGAAAAATACAAAAGTAGAAAAATGTACTCGTTTATTCGAGTACAAAGTTTAATTTCTTTGCCAAAGTACACAAATCTCTATATTATTTATAGTATATTTAATAGTTGCAAAAAAATACAAAAGTTGTAGAAAAATGTACCCGTTTGTCAGAGTAGAAAATTTCACTTTTGTACCGCAGTACACAAATCTATTGCTTTGATGCCAAAGAAGTACAGTATAAAATACTTGAGTATAAAAATTGTACAAAAACTTACTCATGCGTTGCAGTACGAAAATGTAATCCTTTTATAATCCACGCATCTATTGTCGAAACGTGAGATTTCTTTAAATACCATTATAAATTTCAACGTATCAATAAATATACTGTAATAGATTTGTGTACTGTGGCAAAGAAGTGAAATTTTGTACTCTGACAAACGAGTACATTTTTCTACAACTTTTGTATTTTTCTACAACTATTAAGTATGCTATAAATAATATAAATATACTGCTACACACCAAACAAATTCCTAATACCATTAACGATAATGGTCGACATAAAAGATTAGATTACGCGACTGTACGTTGCGTTTTAGTTTCGTTCAGTGTCGTAGATTCATCAGAATCAAGTGCTTCAAACGCAAAATTTGCATCGCATTTTCATTCACACAAATAATTATGCGAGTAAATAGTTAATTTATTGAATGGAAGTGCCATTGAACTTTTTCTACTGAATGACAATTCATTCTGGTCAATCTAAGTGATTTTCGAAAATAGCTGTGACATGGCCACCATACGTAAGTCATGTCAAGCGTTGTAAGTGACAGATATAAAGTTGGCAGTGGGAGTTATACGACGTTCTAAAGGAATTTTTTTTAGTGAACCTGTTAGCAGCGCTGGTGTACACAGTTAAAATCGCTGACGTCCTTCTGGACAAAATCGAATTGGATCAGTGTTTCTCTTTCGCAGCTCTTTTCAACAACAACTCGGTAATAATGCGTAAAAAATCAGTGTAAATGCTACAACAAAGACAATGCGTAAAAAAATCAGTGTAAATGCCACAACGAAGACAACGTGTAAAAAATCAGCGTAAAAACCACAACGTAGGTGATGCGGAAAACTGTCGCATTTTTAAATTTTGTAATTTATTGACGAGGTTGTTGTGTTCACAATGGAATCGAACAAGTTGTAATTCGGATCGCATTTACTTCTACATAAAGGGTATCTGAAAATGGATTGATATTTAAATTTATTAATAAATCGTATTATTTAATTAAAAATACAAATGCTTTTATTTTAATATAAAGTACAAACATGGAGGTTATGTGTGGAACATAATATCCGATTAAACTAAAAACATTCGTATTTTTTAAATAAATAATACGATTTATTATTAAATTAAAATATCAGTCCATTTGGAGCCACCTCTCAGTTACTTAGTAAACTATTTTATTTCAACGACGCTTTGAATTAATTACAAAACCGTTTCGCTATAAAAACACACAAAATACCTCTACCCGAATTTCAATATATACAATCTGACATTAGCCGTGACGTCGCATTAAAATAATTTCGATCAACCCACCGCAGCAAAGCTTTCCTACACACGGCGTTTATTAAACCACATATAATCATTCTTTTATTATCATATTAAAAACATATTCTACACAAACGGCAGTCACATATTGCGCATTTCTCAAGCGATCACCAGAAAGCAATTGAATTGCTCGCCACAGCCGAATATTTTCACATTATTTTCAATTCTAGATTTTTCCCAATACTCCCGTATTTTCCGCGTCGTCCCACATCAAAATAATATCAACGATGCCATCGCAGTAAAGCTTTCCTACACATTACGTCTATTAAACTGCATATAATCATTCTTTTATCGTCACATTATGAATATATTCCATCCAACCGACAGTCACACATTGTCCATTTCACGAGCGATCATTAAATAGCACATTGAACTATTTACCGCACTCGAATACTTCCACGTTATTTTCAAATATACATTTTTCACAACACTCCCGTATTTTCTGCGTCCTCCAACTTCAAAGCTTTCCTACACACGGCGTCTATTAAACTACATATAATGGTTTTTTTTTATCATCGCATTATAAATATACTCTCCATAACCAACAGTCACACATTTTGCATTATACGAGCGATCGTCAGAAAGCAATTGAACTGTCCACTGCAGCGGAACACTTCCACGTTATTTTAAAATCTAGATTTTTCACAATACTCTACTATTTTCCGCATCGTCTCACATCAAAATAATTTCAACGATCCCACCGCGGCAAAGCTTTTCTACACATGATGTGTATTAAACAACATATAATCGTTTTTTTTATCATCACATTTTTATCATCAGAAAGCACATTGAACTGTTCACCGCAGTCGAATATTTTCACATTATTGTCAAAACTGTATTTTTCGTAACACTCCCTTATTTTCCGCGTCATCCCACACCAAAATAATTTCAACCAACCCAGTACATCTCCTCTGCAAATGACGACGCGCCCTCTGTCCATCAGAGAATTATAAACATATTCTATACAACCGGCAGTCACACATTGTGCATTTCCCAAGCGATCGTTAGAAAGCAATTAAACTCTTCACCGCAGTTGAATAGTTCCACGTTATTTTCAAATCTACATTTTTCGCAACACTCCCTTATTTTCCGCGTCGTCCCACATCAAAATAATTTCAACCAACCCAGCACATCTCCTCTGCCAATGACGACGCTCCCTCTGTCCATCAGAGAATTACAAACATATTCTACACAACCGGCAGTCACACATTGTGTATTTCACAAGCGATTATTAGAAAGCAATTAAACTCTTCACCGCAGTCGAATACTTCCACGTTATTTTCAAATCTACATTTTTCCCAACACTCCCTTATTTTCCGCGTCGTCCCACCTCAAAATAATTTCAACCAACCCAGTACACCTCCTCTGCAAATGACGACGCGCCCCCCGTCCGTCAAAGAATGCATTTTTCTCAAAAGACTGCATCCACCCTTCCGTATGTGTGGTAAGCATGCACACGCGGTCATTTGTTACCGTGTCTCAAGAACCTGGAAGAGGTCACAACGTTGGTTCTCCGTGTGCACACGATCAGCGAAGAATAGCTATGTCCGATGATCCCAGTGTGCATGCGTTGATAATGTGTACATACGCAAGAGCGGCTCGAAAGAGCTGGGATCCAAGAATTTCCGGTGGATAGGTACCTTCGCAAGGCATTGCAAGCATCTAGAGAGGCAGAGGCGGCGGAGGGAGAGGGCGTGGTCGTGAGAACCAGGATCCTTTTGTCTGGTCCATGATTCAACCGACTTACTGTAATCGCGGTGCTCAACCTATCACTCGAATCGCGTGGCCGGCCAATTTGCCCTGTCATTCATTATGCTTAACCCTCCGAACGCTGATACCTTCGCGTTAACTTAAGGGGGCACATACACCTAGAGATGTTAAAAATAGGCATTCTTTAGGATTTTTTGGGGGAAATGTAATGCGTGTAATTAATTCGACTTTTCTTTACATTAAAGTACGTACTCGGTTGTCCCCCTGAGGGACAACGTAAGTCTACTTTTTTTGAGGGGACATGAAAGTTTATTAACGATTACGGAGAATGAACTTATTCCACCGCAATTTTTTAAGAAAGACGTGTTCCCCTGTAGTTTTCTATTAAAATGGGACAAAAAACAAATCGAAATATGATAAAATTAACAAGATCCATGATAAATAAATCAACCGTTTTACACATCGAAAAAGAACGTGCGAAGTGGATTCACGACTTTAACTTCTCTAATTTTGCAATTTGTAGATTTACTGGATTACATACAAAACACGGGTATGACTCAATGATATGGGAAACTTGATAAGATAATAAAGAAATCCGTAAACTGAGAGAAGAAATTTACAAGATCTCAGTTCGCAGCTCGCAATTCGAATCTCAGAAGAAAGAAAACAGCAAAAACCAATGACACACCACAAGTTTGTGAAAAGTCTTGTAAAGCAGTTGAGAGGTGATTTTCGATTTTTCAAAAACACCAGGTGGAAGGCGGCAAACAACATTTTATTGTTAACCCTTTGCACTCGACTGTCCCTTCTGAGGGGACACGAAGATACTTCGTGTTATTACTGAGGAAAATGTATATACAGAAAACGTTTGTTCAAATATTTGTTTCCTTAAGATTTTTCCGGGGAGTTACAACTTAAGGCAATGATATAGAATTAATAATCTGTGTGCTATTTAATATTTAGTAAATTCGTGGTCAATAAAGTGAGAGAATTCTAGCGAGTGTAAGAACAACCTTCTATATATTCCTGCAATAGGCTGAATGATAAACTGCAAGTTATTGTATAAACATTGTATATGCTTGGAAGAACAAATGACACGTGAAAGATCATAAACAAGTTATTACTGCGATATGTGTTTGAATAAACCCGCAATGCACATTGGTGAATGAACTATGACGCATTCGAAAAGAATAGGTTATAAAATTTCAATTTTGTTTCAACATAAATGTATCACCAAAGTTGGATGCAAAACGTGCTTTGAGCAAAGTATTTTTTTCAAAACTATACCATTTTTAACGAAATGTTGCGCTATTCGCTATTCGTGAAGAAACATGTCGAGTGCAAAGGGTTAAACGTGTACAAATCAACCTGTTGCATATTGGGAATTGCTTCAGACTTTACCATACTGTAGATGATTTTTTTTTGTAAATATGTGTTCTTCAATGTCCACAAATTCATATAAACCAAATTTCATTACATTTCCTTTTGGTTCTAAAATTATACTCTATAATATCACGTTTCCAAGGGTGTATGTTTTCGCGAAAAAGTGGCGTCGAGTTGCTGGTAGGTAACGTCCGAAACGGTGCCGAGTGCAAAGGGTTAGAACATGTATCACAATAAATTTGAAATAAAATTTTTTTAAAATGGTGGAGATATTGTCCTCGGCGTAAGACGATGTTGAAAAAAGGTGTTACGCGGTACCAGGTGCAGCTCATACAGGATTTATCGATAATAGACCAGACTAGAATTTTCTTAAACTATATAAAATTATCTAGTCTTTCTCGTGACCGATTTTAAAAATATTGATTTTTGTGAAAATGGCGGATATTTAAATAAAAAAAGCGATGTTTTAGGGTAGAAATTGGTCTTTTTTGGGCTATAAAAAAAAAGTAAGGGCTGTAAAAAAAATCCGCCATGACAAAGACTGCCGTTTTTCGTTCAGAAGAAGTTCTCCAAATTTGAAGTAAATCGGTGCAGCCGTTTCCGAGATATGTCTGGGACGCGTTTTGAAAACACGATTTCGAGAAAAACGCGTTTAAAGTTCGACATTCGGTTAAAACGTAGATAAAACTTTTTTTTTAAACTCACACAGAGTTATCCACTCCAGGACCATACAGCGAAACTTCCCCAGATGTAGCGACATCAAAAGCTTCAACCCTAACTTTCCGGCGTAATATTTTTGCACATTTTGTCGCTTCCTGTGCTCGAAGCTCGGCAAAGTAGACCCGGCGGTCGTCCTCAACGGCCGCGTATTCATGGATACATAGTCCCGTAGATATTTCCATTGCGTGCATTATTGTCAGTAATCTGATCCATTAGCCCACACAATTTTCTTGCTCCATTTAAACCAATACCCAATAGCTTTACTTAGCAAATATGAAGCGTCTATTAATTTCATATGCTGGTCCAATAAATGGACATGATGGAATTGAAATTGGGTGTTAGGATAGCGTATCAAAAAAACACAGGTAATAATAAAGATAAGTAGAGTTAACGTTACTTGCAACTGTGAGATGTTATAAACAAACAGCAGGCAATTGTTTGCGATCAGCGCTCACTGGCGGGGATGCCGCAAACATCAACGCCGGCTTCTTAAATTCAGATGACGAGTCAGACTCGTCCATCGTAACTTCGCCCAAATAAACAGATGAGGAGTCTCAATCGTCAAATGTACCCAAAGGGTCAATAAACAATTTTTGCGTTACATGTTTCACAAGTACATAGGGTTTTCTTTGGAGCAATGAATTTTTTTTTAAGGTTCATTTCGGTGCTCTCCCCGTTAGGTCATATTTGATATATATATGTATATATATTGTAGGGATATATGATGTTAGGTGCTGTCGAAGTGTGATGCGGAATTATATTGAGTAGAATGATTTATTGAAAGATAAATAAAAGACACTAATTATACATATAAATACAAAATAAAAATAGAACTATGGCAACCCGACTACTATTCGGTAAACGGCAAGAAAAACGATATATATATGAACTATATATATTGACTGCACGACATATATATATTATTTTTATCTCTAACGAAACCTCTATTTTGTACCTACCCCCGTCCTTCCCCAAGGGTTCGGCCACCAATCCTTCGCAAAAACACGCCTCCTCCCATTCGTACCCACATTCTCTCTCGCTCACTCCAAATGCGTTACAATCGACACGCGCAACAATCGGTCGCAGCCACTCATACACACACACACACTTCCTACATTTATGCGACACATCTACGGCTGTTTTTCTGATGCTACAATATTATATATATATATTTCTTGATGCCTATCTATATATATATATATATATATTTATTGATGCCTAATTTTGGTGACCTCCAAATTTTACCATAAAAAGGCGTTATAACAATAAATTGTTATGAATTTGAAAAATTTGTGAAATAGTATTTGATTGATATAAATTGTGGATATAGTATTTTGAATATTTTAATTATAGTGTTATGAATTTGAAAAATCCCTGAATTTGAAAAATATATATAGTGACTTTTCAAATTCATTACAATTCGTTGTTATAACGCCTCTTTTATAGGCAAACTGGGAGAGCACCAAAATTGGGCATCAAGAAATAAATTAGCTTCCGAAGAGGAAACTCTATGTGATTTCGAAATATGAAGAACAAAAATGATTTTTTTGTTAATAAATTCAAGAGTCAAAGAAAGAGCTTTAGTTTATAGTATAATATCACACTAAAGATTGTTTTTAACACAATATGCAATTTAGTTTAAAACTAGCGGAAAGGAGAGCCGATTGATTGGAAGTAATGTAAACCTTTGCGTTTTACCGAGTATATTGAAAAGAGTATTGGAACTTCGCTAAGAAATAATCTGACGAAATTTCGAAGTATTTTTTACTACGAAAAAGGAAATTTTGACAAATAAAGGAAACCGAGAAAAAAGAGGCTTCCCTTTTGAGGCCTCCAGTGAGATGATAAATTTATAAACATCAGCAGCAGTAATATGGTGGAGGAGAAACATAATTTTGAATTTATAACACAGACAACCCTGTATCTGAACACTTCAAGGACTTTTTTTGTTAGAAAATGTTTGTTAGAAAAAGTTTTATATACAAGTAACGTTACTGATCGAAACATAAAGTGTTGCGAAATATGATATACAATGTGCCTCGAGTATTCTGGCCAACTTATGGAAGAATATTCTACACGTGTAAACAAGACAAAAATGTTATTTGAAGTCCGGTTAGAAACGTTTCGCTACAAAGTTATAAACTAATTAAATTGAAATAGGTGACAGTGGATTTTACTTCGTAGAATATGAATGGTACCGTTTGTAAATATACAATATATTTCAAAATGTTATCCTTCCGCGTGAATACAAGCTTGTGATTAATGTTTCATGAAATTTATCAGAGCACGAATTTCCTGAAAACCGTGTTAAAATTTTGTAACAGGGATTTTATTTCGTTCTTCTATTTTTTTCACATAAAGTCACTTCTATACGGTAAATCTTTTTGCGTAAGGCAAAATAGTACATACGTAATGTAGTATCGTAAATCCCCACAGCTAAAAACCAAGCGGTATTAAATTTCATTGATCTCGGCGTCCATAACAGTAAATCCGCTGTTACCTATTTCAATTTCATTCACATATACTTTTGCCGCAAGTGTTTATAACCAAGTTTCAAATAATATTTTCTTCTTAGCCGCACTTGCACAACATGATCCCACAATTTACCTAAAACCCTATACTACCCTATACATTTGAGTGACAAATTATTATTGACGCAACTAAACCCTAATAAAACAAGTCAACCGAAAATCCGGTTGTTTTCTTTTAATTATTCACATTTGCGGTCCCCATCTCAATAAATACTGAAATCATAATTATTTTTAACGTACCTTCCCGGGAGACATTTTCCACACGTCGCTGTAGTTAAAGATCTAAATCGCGCAGTAAAGGGACTAACGTTGACGTCTGAGAAGATTGTATACTTACCGGTGTGAGTTCTTTTATGAGCCTTCAGGTGCGAGCTCTTGGTGTAAACTTTGTCGCAGCCTGCCACGTCGCATCTATGAACTTTGCGTCTCTTGAGTGCGTCACCGCATTCGCTGTCAATTCCCAGGCCGCCCCCATTGCCGCCAACACTTATGTTTCCTCTGCCCCCCATACCGATGCCGGCCGCTAATGTTGGGCGTTTGTGGAACACACTGAAATCAAAGCAGACGACGTGTTATGTCATACCTTACGAAAATTAACCTTTTGACTGCTGAATACTTTCGGTCGAAGTATTCGCTGCGGACGAAACACTTTTCGCTAGTGTGAAGTCTGTTTTGATTATGTAAGGGGGAATTAAGTTCTAATAATAATAAACTCGCTAAAAGATTAATGTAAATATTAATAAGACGCGTTCAATACTTAACAGAATATACACGCTTGCATGTTGCTAACAGTATGTTTAATGTGAAGCAAAAATAAAAAGGTAAACTACCACATATGGCAGCAACAGAATACACATAATTGTATTAACAATAAATATTCAAATATTAGTGCATTAGATGATTGATTGTCTATCAATAATATGTTAGAACCGATAAGATGTAATAGAAACCAGAATAATTCATAACGATTCATACAAAAAAAATTCAATTTAACCCTTCGACTGCTGAATACTTTCAGCCGAAGAGCTCGCAGAGGTCGAAACGCTTTTTGTTAATGTGAACTCTATTGATTGATTTTGTAAGGGGGAACTAAGTTCCAATGATAATAAACTCGCAAAAAAATTAATGTAAATATTAACACTTTGACTGTTGTGATGGTCACCGATGACCGGCGCAAGAAATTTTAGTAAAGATCTAAAATATTCGCAATGGATAGCAATCATTATTTTATAAACACAGTTATTGTTAGAAAAGTGACGCGATCCTTCGGTCTCCAATACCTGCATATTATTTACATTTTGCATAATTCGGTCAAACGCTGTAGTATTTCATAGCATCGTCGTTCTAATACAGCAAAATACGCACGGCAGTTAACGTGTTAATAAACCGCGTCCAATAGTTCACAGAACATCCACGCTTGCGTGTTGCTAACATGTGTAATGTGAAGCAGAAATAAAAAGGTAAACTACCCGATACGGCAGTAACAGCATTAATATAATTGCATTGGCAATAAATATTCAAATATTAGTGCATTAAATGATTGCGTATCTATCAATAAGATGGCATCAAATGTATCAAGCTCACTTGAACGTGAGTTTCTATTTATGAACATTCTCGTATGTTAAAACCGGTATGATTTAATAGCAACCAGAATAATTCATAACGATTCATCAAAAAAGAATTCAATTTAACCCTTTGACTACTGAATACTTCCGGCCGAAGCGTTCGCTGTTTTTTAGCAAGTCACATAATTGTCTCATTGAATTCATTAAAATGAAAATAGATGTATTACCCCAAATTTTACCAAAATTAATTGTATCAAGAATGAGTTTAATAGTTTCGATGATATTATCATAAGTATTATTATAATGAGATTATTATAAATATTATATGCTTTGTACTTTTTATGTACAATGGCGTACAAAGTTTGCACTTGTGTATACGGTAAAGCCTCCCCTTCATTTACAACGATCAAACATTGGGTGGTGCTCGTAGAAACGTGGTCGTACGAGAATTTTAGACGAGCATTTTAGACGAGGAACGTTCCGGGCGCCCGAAAACCGTGACAACCGATGAAATAGTCGATTTTGTGCATCAAACTGTAATGGAAGATCGTCGATGGACTGTCAAAAATATTGTTAAGGCTTGTGGGATATCATCTGAACGGGTGCACAAGATTTTATGTCAAGATTTGTATATGACCGACCAAAAGCATATACGGATGGACGTCGTGCGAGTGTCTTCGCCTACATCAAAAAAATCCGCCGGAATTTTTGCGGCGAGTGATAATTGTTGATGAAATCTGGATGCACCACTGGGTACACCATACGCCTGAGACCAAACAACAGTCAATGCAGGCAAAGGTCGTTCTCTTTGCAGGAAAAGTGATGGTGACAATTTTCTGGGATAACCGTGGAATAATTCTTATCGATTACCTTGCAAAGAGTGAAGCAATCAACGGACAGTACTACGCTGCATTACTGGATAAATGAAAGGCCACAATTAAGAAAAAACGTTCGCATTTGAAGAAGAAGAATATTCTCTTTCACCAAGATAACGCTCGAGTTCACACGTGCATGCTCGCAATGTCAAAATTGAACGAATTAAAGTTTCAATTGCTTCCGCACCCACCCTATTCGCCAGATTTAGCTCCCAGCGACTTTTTCTGTTTCCTAATTTGAAAAAATTTCTTGGGGGAAAGAAATATAAGTCAAATACCGAGGTGGAAAACGCTGTAAACCAGTATTTTTCCGGTTTAGACGGTCAGTTTTTTTCAGTTGGACCAAATGTATCGAGTTGCAGGGAGACTTCGTCGAGAAATAAATTTTGTTTTGCATCGAAATATGTATTTTTCTTAAAAAGGCCACAAACTTTTCAAATTGCCCTCGTAATTTATAATATATATTAATTTATATATTATAATAATAATTAATGGATATATATTATAAATCTATATTTTCTAATATAAATTATAATTATAATTTATATTATGTATATTGGGTTTGGGAAAAAGTTCGTGGCGTTATTTTAGTAAAATTCAACTGGTTTTCTTATAGCGTGAAAATTAATTTATTTAAACCAAATTTGCTGCGTTATATTCGACAATGTTTGGTCATTTTTCGTGTAGAGCCATGATGCCGTCGGTGAAGAACTTCTGTGCTTTTTGATTTAAATCTGAATCAAGTGTTTTTCACAGGCTTCTTTTTAAACCAGCATAATTCCATTGAGAAAGTTCTGCAGAGATCTGAACAAATTATAGTCAAAGGGTGCTATGTCTGGATTAAGCGGTGGCTGCATAAAAACTTCCCAACCAAAGTCTCCCAATTTTTGACGGGTCATCGAAGAAGTGTGTGGTCGGGCGTTGTCTTGATGGAAGACAATACTTTCCTGTTATTCAATTCGGGCCGTTTTCTTTCAGTTGCTTGGCGTAATCTCTCTAGTTGTTCATAGTAGAGTTGAGAATTAATCGTCTGATCTAATGGAAGTAGCTCATGGTGGACGATTTCCTTCCAGTCCCTCGACACAGCATCACTTTTTCGGCGTCAATCTCTGCTTCACAAACGCTTGTGACGGATCACCATTTCTTATCCACGATCTTTTACGCTTCCGATTATCGTACGTGATCCATTTCTTATGACCGGTTATGACACGTTTCAGAAATGGTTCGATTTCATTGCGTTTTAGCAGCGCATCGCAGATGTTAATTCGGTCCATTATGTTTTTCCCGCTCAACTCATGGGGAACCCATACATCGAGCTTCTTCTTGTAGCCAGCTTTGTGTAAATGGTTCAAAACAGTTTTGTGGTCAATGCCTAGCTCCATACTAATATCGACACTGCTGATATGCTTATCTTGCTGAACTTTTTAAAGAATTTCATCAGCTTTTTTAGTGATTGGACGACAAGAGCGTGACGCATCTTTCACATCAAAATTACCAGATCGAAAGCGAGCGAACCATTTCCGCGCAGCAGATTTTGATAAAGTACCTTCACCGTACACAGCACAAATTTTTTCACAAGCGTGTGCAGCGTTCTTCCCTTTATCGTAACAATGTTACAAAATTTAGCGTCATTTTTCGTTAGTTTTCTCCATATTCGAATGTAAACAACTTTCCAACCACTTCGCCAATTTCGATCCTTATACAGTCAAAGTAATGCACGAAGTGTCACCACTCCAAGGAGTGTTTAGTGGTGTTGTTGCGATCTGTGTTTCCTGAGTTACAGTAAAGCCTGTTTTTGTGCGGTCTTTTTTTATGCGATTTTTTTTGTGCGATTTATTTTTATGCGGTATATGAATCTTAGCGGCGTTAGCGCCAGTTTAACGTTTCCTATCATGTACATATACATGTTGTGGACGAAATATGTGCCCATAATTATGAAAGTGGTCTAAGTCATATATTTCTTGTTTCGAGATATTTAATGAATTGCATTTGAATAAATTAAAAAATATTTTTACATTATGCGACATTTTAATTTATAATTTTATTAGTCTTAATTAATGGAAATTTACTATGAATATGAAATTTTGTGTGAATTTTATACGATAATATTATTTTTAAAGATTGAATTGACTTAGACCATTTTCAAAATTAACTGAATGTCCTATAAATGACTTAAAGCAATAAAAAACTTTGAGTTTTATTTGAAACAATAATTTGATTGAAATAATTCGTGAACATTTATTACATTTATTAATTATTTTTAAACAGTAATCCATTTTTATCATTATTTCGAGTATTTAAGATTCTTAAAATGTTCCTGAAAAACTGGAGGGATGTACGGTAGTAAACTCATAATATCTTTATGTTTTTCTTCCGATACTGGTCTAATGGTGGTGTATAATGGAAGTAATTTAATATTTCCGTATATTTTTGGTCTTCCTTTTTTAGGTGAAAGATCCAAAACGTGAAATTTAGAATCATCTAAAGATGTTTTATAGAACATTTTATAAGGTTCATTTTTCAAGAATCTCATCCATTGAATTTGTAGCCAAGAGACAGATTCACCCGCGGTATTTTTTACTCTTCTTGTTATTGATATAAACCGGAATGAAGTTGTCGTTATTATTAAAATTTGATTGTCATTTATTTTATTATGTAGTTCAGAAACGCGTCAAAGAAGGCCACGTGCCATTTTCAAGTTGTTTATATAATTTATTTAAATTTTTGACTTAGACCACTTTCATAATTAAAACTAAATGAATTCCATATAATGTTGAAATTACAACCACTATCTAATGGTTCATTTTTGACAATTTCGTAAAAATTACATTGAATAAATTTAGTTGAAAATAATGTGGTATGAAATAACTGATAAACTCATTTTTTTTTAATTTTGACTTAGACCACTTTCATAATTATGGGCACATATATGAATGTGTAATTAATCGAAACGTTACCGAAAACACGTCAACGTTATTATCTGAAATTAGTGCGCTTGCACATAACATCGGCGGAGAAGGCTTTGAGTCTTTCGGCGATAATGACCTAAACGAGATGATTGAGGACCAAACTGTCGATGATAGTGACATTATCAATAGTTTGATAGATTATGAAAATGGACAAGAAGAACCGGAATCTATTACAGCAGATAAAATATGTGCAGGGATCCAAATTTCGAAAAAATTGGAAACGCATTTTCTTCAAGTAGATACCAAAGCGGCAAGACGCTTAAAATTCGAAAAAGAGCTGAGATCATGCATGTCTCACTATCGTTACGTTTACAAGCAATTGACCAGTCGACCATCGTCACAAAAACTGATCACTGGGTTTATGGTACCAAAAAACAAATCAATTGAAATCCTATCTTCAAGCGACGGAAGCGATTTTCAACCAATTCGTCACAAGAAGATGCGCGTTTTGGATTACGACGAGTAGCAGCAAACTATTTAATGTACAATGTAAAAACTTCTCCATGTACGAGGGCAGTCCGATAAGTACTTAGCCTCACCGCCTAATGACGCCACTATCGTAGAAAAAAATTACTATCGTGTAGTACATTCTCGTAGACGACTACTGTCAAAATTTCAGCCATATTGGATTTGTAGTTTTGTTTTGATCGCGTGTGAAAGCCGGCGTGTCCGCGGATTTTGCAAAAATGGAAAAAGAGCAATATCGGTCGGTGATTCGATTCTTGTTTTTGGAAGGGAAATCGCGCAGCGAAATCAAAGAGCGCTTGGATGCTGCGTACGGTGACTCTTCTCCTTCAATGGCGACCGTCAAAAATTGGTTTAACGAGTTTCAACGTGGTTGCACTTCAGTTTTTGATGAGCGACGCCCAGGTACCCCAAAAACAGCTACCACGGAGGATAACGTGACAAAAGTCCACGATCTCGTATTGGCAGACCGCCGACTGAAGGTGCGCGAGATAGCTGAGACAGTAGGCATTTCAAAAGACCGCGTGGGTTATATCCTGCATGAAATATTGGGCATGAGAAAGCTTTCTGCTCGATGGGTGCCGCGTTTGCTCACTCCGGATAACAAGCGCATCCGTGAGACCACTTCAAAGCAGTGTTTGACACTGTTTAAGCGCAATCCGAAAGAGTTTCTACGTCGTTTTATGACTGTCGACGAAACGTGGATCCACTGGTACACACCAGAGACCAAGGAATAGTCGAAACAGTGGTCTGCGCCCGGCGAATGTGCTCCGAAGAAGGCGAAGACTGTCCTATCGGCCGGAAAGGTGATGGCCACCGTTTTCTGGGATTCACAAGGTGTGATCTACATAGACTACCTGGAGAAGAGCAAAACAGTCACAGGGCTGTACTATGCCGAATTATTGAGCCGATTCGACGCTGAATTAAGGAAAAAATAGCCCCATTTGGCGAAGAAAAAGTGCTCTTTCACCACGATAACGCACCGGCTCACACCTCTGCCCAAGCTACAGCCAAATTCGTTGAATTAGGCTACGAACAGCTGCCCCATCCACCGTATTCTCCAGATTTGGCCCCGTGTGGCTTCTTCTTCTTCCGAAACTTGAAAAAGTCACTCGCTGGGCAGAAATTTGAGTCGAATTAGGAGGTTATCGCCGCCATGGAGGCCTACTTTGCAGATCTCCAGAAAACATATTTTTCGGACGGGTTAAAGAAGTTGGAGCATCGCTGGATCAAGTGTATCGAGTTAAAAGGAAACTATATTGAAAAATAAATCGTAAATTTTCCAAAATTTTCGTTCTTCTTTTGTAGGCTAAGTACTTATCGGACTGCCCTCGTACAATGAAGAATTAAATATTTTGACCATTTCTATAGGTCTAATTTAATTATTTAATTTAATTGAAAGCATTCTCTCATCTATTTCATAAATCATTGATGTATTTTCTTAGTCCGACTTTTTTTATGCGGTCCCTATCCACCGCACAAAAACAGGTTTTACTGTATTTACAATTGCCGTCATCTACGGGGAAAAACGCCACGTACTTTTTCCCAGACCCAATATTATTATAATCTAATTAGAATCATATCTTAGAGTATAAGATAGTGATAGATTAGTACGTGAGTTGAAAGTGACACCGGTTTACAGAGGGTTAATCTCGCTGCGTGTCGCGACTGTACTTTCTCCGAGGTTCGTGAGGCTAATAATTGAGCGCGCAGGTAAAGTTGCACGGTAAACGGGCGGTATGTTAATGTTACGCATATTAATCGCCGTCTTATCGTTATTACACGTTCCTCCCTTATTTCATTTTGCTGTCGATATGTTGTACACGCGGTAATTAATTGAGCCAGCTCGTTCCCGTTAAAGAAGGTACATCGATTATATTACCGATGATTATTGCGGATAAGGAGAGACATGATGTGTGGTATTAACCATAATTTATCTCGCGGATTTCCGGTACTCGCACTGTAACACTTTCCAGTAATGCCTTTTAAATTTCCACTCGAAACGCATACGTCGATGTGACCAAGTTTGGAAAGTTGATGGATGATCGTCTCCAATACCGAATAATTTCCTTGTACTTTTATTCCCGGCAGCTTACACGCACGTGTTGCTTTCGGTGGACGAGTTTAAAGTGCGTGCGATTTAATTGTTAGTGGAATTAAGGGCACAGAGAAGAAGCTGGTGATTATAAGACGGGTAAGCAGTTATAACTGATTGCTGGGAATCGAGACGTTTATGGCTATTATCGCGCTTTTTACGTTATAATGTGTGTGTACGTGCAAGGAGATAGTCGTTTTGATGAGAAAAACACACACATGATGAAGAAACGACATTTTAAAATGCGATCATGGGATAAAGTTTGGGAAAATGAGGGTTGAACCGGGAAGAATGGTTATGGTGCTTTACGATCTTATTATTGAGGTTATTGCTGGTATGTGACGAAAATGTAAGCGACTGTTTCTGAATGGCTGCATACACGTTGAAGATGTTATTATGTTGTCAATGATATTTCAGAAAAACGGTAACATTTCATTTAAACATGTAATGATAACATGTAATGATAACAGCAGTTATAACTGATTGCTGGGAATCGACCTCCTGAAACGTATTTTCAGTTTCTTCATCAGAATCTGAACTAGTTCTACACCTTTTCCTGACGTTTATGGCTATTATCGCACTTTTTACGTTATAATGTGTGTGTACGTGCAAGAATATAGTCGTTTTGATGAGAAAAACACACACATGATGAAGAAACGACATTTTAAAATGCGATCATGGGATAAAGTTTGGGAAAATGAGGGTTGAACCGGGAAGAATGGTTATGGTGCTTTACGATCTTATTATTGAGGTTATTGCTGGTATGTGACGAAAATGTAAGCGACTGTTTCTGAATGGCTGCATACACGTTTAAGATGTTATTATGTTGTCGATGATATTTCAGAAAAACGGTAACATTTCATTTAAACATGTAATGATAACATTAAAATCACATAATGTTTACGACATAATGAATAATATACATGAATATACATCGTGAGAAGAGGTACGATTGATACAATTGTTTTATTTTCCTTTTGTTATCTTCGTTATACTTTAACACTAGAACTACCGCACCAGTCATTTTGACTGGTTTTACAATTTGTCTCACTATCTCAATTGATCTATCGTCACAAAAACTTCATACCAAAAAAACAAAAATTTAAATATTTCTACTTTATGTTACATTTCTTTTCCGAAATGGTGTAATGACTTTTGCGGTGATAACTAAAGGAATGGTAAAATATATTTTTTAAATGTTTTATTTATTCTGAATCAAAATAAATTGATACTATGGTTACTTATACCAACAGCAGTCATTTTGACTGGTATTTATTAAGGCGTTCATTTAGATCTGAAGTCGTAAAACATTTGAAGATTCTATTAGGAATGTGTTATTGTTTTGTTTTGGAATTTGCTCGCTTGCCAGGTCACGGTATTATATCAGGCAACATTGTAAAAACAACCATCAAATAGAGAAGTTACTGCATTCAATCAGTGAGTTTATAACAACCGCTGGAAGACCATTATGCTCCTGTTCATATAACAATATATTCAGTATACGACATATTATTTCAATTAGTGTAAGATGAGAAAATAAATACAAATATTATATACTCATTTTTATAATAAATAGGTTTGTTCTAGTCTTTCTAACCCCTGAAAATGGCAAAACGATTGAAAACTTGTGAAGTATTGTAAAAATTGAATGATATACCAATGGAATGCTCTGATATAGAAGATGGTGAACTTTATGACTGTGAAGATGAACCAGAAGAAAATGAAATTGAATCGTGGGGTATTCACGATAATCTTGTCGATAGTGACAGAAGCGACAATGATGATTTAGACAAAGAATATATTCAGAAATCTTCAGAAAGCGAATGTGAAAATAATTCGAATTTACGTAAAAGTAGACGTGTTCGAGTGTTTTCAAGTTCTTCTAATGAAAGTATTTTACTAGAATCATAAAATGAAATTGCTGCAGACGGAACCATGCGCGAGGAGCATTGTGTTTACTAATGCGTAAGGGATAATCCTAACTCATTAAATAAGTTAATAATACCAAAAATGTATTACATAAAACATGGATTTCCTTTTGTAAGAAAGTAATGAAGCGACAAATTTAAAAATATTCTATTATTAACACATTGTTGACCGGCAATTTTCGGCAAAAGCTGTCTCAAGTCACCGGCTATTATTTCGTAATTGAACATGGAAGTGAAACGATATAAATGACCTTCAATAAAGTTTGTTCGTGCATAATGAATTCAAATTGAACTTTGGACATAAATTTTGTGTAAGTTTTAATATCTTTCTGTATGCTTAACTGTACAGCAATCGTTTATGCGTAGATGTAGACAAGAGATTTTACACATATATCTTGTTTCGTTGCGTATTTTCCTTTTAAAGAGCTAGATTATGCCTTTGTTATTTAATTTCCAATAATCATTTTCCAAATGACTACAACTTATTTAAAAATCACTCAAGCAACTAATTATATAAAGCATTCACGTATAATTTATTGAAAAACGCTTCACCGTCACGTTCCGTCGTTCTTGACACTTTCTAATACTAGAATTGTAATAAAAGCCTCAGTACCAAGAAAAGTATACATTTTTATAATAAAGCAGACGCGATTGAACACAATGAACAAAATTTTGCTATATTCTATATTGCCGTGCGTTTCAAAAATTAAAATAGCCGACGCAAGTTCAAACACGAATTAACTCGTGACCGGTCAGCAACGTTTGGCCATAAAAACACGAGTTAACTCGTGACCGGTCAACAATGTGTTAAGTATTTTTTTAAGACCAGTCATTTTGACTGGTTTTGGTAGAAGTAGGTTTGCTGAATTGTCGGTAGTTCTAGTGTTAATAGATAACTTCAAGTTGTAGATGTAACTACGGGCAACCGAAAATACTTGACAAATGGACTTAGACCACTTTCAAAATAAACGGCTCATATAAAAATGTGCGTGCAGACTATTTACAGCAGGTTTCGTTTCACGAAAAGGTTACGATAGAGTACTTTTTCGGCCATTTACAGGTTCAAGCCGAGAAATCATATTTCAGCGTGGCACGCCACGGATAAAAGGCGCGTTGGTACCACTGACGCATCCTCGGTAGAGCCATATTTCATCGAGACGAAGTGAGGGCTAACCGCGTATCGTGCCGTAAACCAGACCCGCAGCGTGGTGTTTAAACTAGCATAAATCCGTTTTCACTTGTAGTAACACTCCCCGAGCTTCGCTCTCACTTTGTCAAAGAATCCTTGAAAAGTGGCAAGAATAGCCGTGTGCAACGATGCTTTACTATCCGGTTCTTTTCGTTCATATCAAAAGTGCATACAGTCATTCACATTCCGCGACAAAATAGCAATATATTTTGATGTTTCAATGTTTTTAACACTAGATTGCCCGAGATTTCTTGTATACCTATATTGCCCAAAAACAGTCAAAATGACTGCATTGTGAAAAAATAACAAATATGTAAAGAAATTTGTTTAAAATAAATTTTTAAAATTTTTTATGTTATTTACAGTTATATAACAGGTTATTAGTAAATATTAACTGTACATATTGACTGTTTTCAATGAACTTAACCCATATTTCCGAAAGCAAGGCAAATTTATTTGATTGTAGGCGCCTACTGCATTCGGTTCCTTTGTCAAAATGAATAAATCGTAGGATTTGCTTGAACTTTTCTCTGGCCATAGTTTTTCTAAAAGCTTCGGGACCCCACTTCGCTGACCATAAATAACTCAATTTAAAATTTGTTGCCTCGTAAGCTCCACGAGCATATAGAATCCCAATAAATGCACGTATTTCCGGTAATGATATTGTCCAACCGTTCCGCAAAATTCGGCGACATTCTTCTGTGCACTTTCTTATATGTTTGATAATATAGTTATCTATTATCGACGATAATGCACTGATAAGATTATCTGCCACAATGTTCCTTTTTGCGTAGCCTGTTGGCCCTTTCACACTCTTGAAAATACAAGCAGATGGTATCCTTCCAGGAATACCACCTTCGTCAATTTTTGTCCACACAGTACCATCAGCAGCTGTTTCGACCTCCTGAAACGTATTTTCAGTTTCTTCATCAGAATCTGAACTAGTTAGCACCCTACACCTTTTCCTGGGCATATTGATGACACTTTCATTTTCATCATTGGTGATCGACTCTTCATCACTATCTTCAGCGTCAGATGTTTCACTTTGAATATAATCCGCTTCATCTTCAGATGATAGTTCAGAATTTGTTGCATTTGATTATATATCGGAGCACTCTTCACTTATGTTCGTTAGCTTTTCCAAGAACTCATTTCTGTTCGACATTTTTTTCATAAAGTTAGGGCGCAAAAGAAATAAAATAAACAACTTGTTAGAGCAACACTTTATAAAGATTCGAATAACTAGTACTATTTTAGCTTATTGAGCAACTGACACTTATCAAGTATACGCCCAAATCGACAATTTATCATGCATCATATTTCAATACAAAGCCGGACAGGTCATATAAGAAATTTACTCAATTCAATAAATAAAAATCTTTTGATTATTTAAAATTTACCAAGCAGTCAAAATGACTGCTTCTGGGGAATATAGGTATAACACATATATATATACGGAAATAAAGGAGGGCGGAAGTAACTACAATTATTCATAAACCCATTTATATGTTATAGAAAAAGTCACCAAATTCTAAGAAATTGTGTCATCAATTTCATAATTGTTTTTCTAATTGAAATTAAAAAACAGTCAAAATGACTGCCTTGGGCAATCTAGTGTTAATACCGACATTATATGTACACTCCAAAATGTTTAAAAATACCTTGCCACTATTTGACGTAAAAACCGAAATGTATACCAAAAGGTTACTGATATTAGAGCAAAGGATATAGTTTGAAAAATATGCAAATTGTTTATCATTTTCTCATAGAATCCTTGAAAAGTGGCAAGAATAGCCGTGTGCACCGATGGTTTATTATCCGGTTCTTTTCCTTCATATTAAAAGTACACACAGTTACTCACATTCAGAGACAGAGTAGCAATATATTTTGAAGTTTCAACTTTTTTAATACTGACATTATACGTACATTCTGAGATATTCAAACGTATTTATCACTATTTGACGTGAAAACCGAAGTTTATACCGAAAGGTTACCGGCATTAGAGCGAAGATATAGTTTGAAAAATATGCAAACTGTTTATCAATGTAGGAATACACAAAAAGGATATTTGAGGAAAAATATTTAAGTGTAATTATTACAAGTAATATTATTACAAGTGTGTATTATTGTAAGTAAATTGGTTGGTGAGAGCACTATTCGTCTTAAAATGTTGATGAATATGGAATTCTCTTATTTCATCATGTCAGAAACTTGTGGCTTGTTTATGTTTGTTGGGGAAGAATAAAAGTTGTCTCTTGGTTACCCCACCGATATATCGATAAGTAAAGTCAAAATGTTCGGTATATGAACATGATTGAGTTTGCAATTTTCATTAATGTAAGTGATGCGTTTTGTAATTTCATTGGCTTCATTCTATTGGGATTGCGTTTCACTTAATTGGTAACACATGTTTCCCGAATTATTTATTATTTATATTATTTATTTATAATATAAATAATAAATAATTAATTATTTATATTATAAATTGTTTATATATACATTTCTTATAATTAATAGGACGTAATAAATATGACGATTATTACTCTAAATGTGTATCTAAATTTGTAGCTCACATTCCGGTGAAATACAGAATTTTGAGTTAAATTGAAAGGAAATGTCGAAAGTTATGATGTATTTAACTAAAAAAGTGATTTTTCTTGTAGCACTCTTATCTGACGAGGTATTTCTGGGATGGAAAATTTTGTTAACATGTGCAAATTGAAACTGCCATAACTCTTTCCGTAATTATCATGTTTCGATGAAACTTTGAGGAGCTATAAAGCTGGATCTCTCGACTAACAGTTCCGAATTCCACGCTTCTTTACGCGGTTCAATAAAATTATGACGCTGAAAAATGTCATAATTTTTGTTATAATTACGTCACTCCACTTTAAACATTTCTGGAGAACATTCTACTCCGATTCTTGTTGATTATATTTATTTGTTTCTGGACAATCGTTGCACACTTTATTAAATAGCGGTTCACTTTAAAAATTCACCACCTCGACTGTGTTTCAGATTCAGAATCAATATCTTCTACACATAAAATACGCAGGCATCTCTCTTTATAAAAAACATCGTCGTTGTTTGAATTGTCATTGATCTACGAATAGTCACTTTCTTCATATGGTACGTTTAAGATGTTAACATGAAATAGCTTTTCAAAGGTTTGCTTCTCCATCCATAAGAACTGGTAATAACGTACTACTTTAATATATTTTAGCATTTTTAAGTAACCAAAATATTACACAAAATACGTTCAACAGCGACCGTTGGCGGATACATTAGTCAAAAAATCTGTTACTTGAGAATACGCTGGCAAGTCTCCATTTGTTTGTGAAATGAATATTTTAATACAGTTTATCGCAACGTTAAGAAGAAGACTCCTGAAGAGGAAAGTATGGTTCCGAAGCATACCTAGAGTGTAAAAGTTAATTTGGAAAATAATAAAACAAATTTCATCGAAGAATCAGGGCAATCATTTATCCTAACATATTTTAACTTTTTGCATTATTCGCCTAATGTTATCGAGGATCAATTAAAAAATTCCGTGACAAAACAAATATTGCACCACTTGATATGAAAAACCCGCCCTTTTCCTCGGTTTGCGATTGCAATATGATATAGATTAGTACTACTGTTACATATATAAAAATTATATTATAATTTTATATTCATATTTTCCTTAATTTCCAATTGTAATAAAATATAGATTACTACTATTGTCATACATATAAATATTATATTACACTTTAATTTTAATATTTTCCTCGATTTGCAATTGTAATATAACATAGATTAGTATTACTGTTATACAAGGGCCATTTGAAAAGTTTCCGGCCTTATCGATATAAACTAACTGTAGAAAAAAAGTTTCCGCCAATAGATAGCGTTGACATACGTAAACCGTACAAATTTCAAGTCATTCTGATCATTACACTTTTCGAAAGTTGTCAGCGGACATTGTCTATCGAGAATGGAAAAAATTGCGTATCGCGCAGTGACAAAAATTCCTTAATTTGAAAGGGAAAACGACTGAAGAAATAAACTATATGTTAGTCTTTGTATACAATAAAGCCTCCCCTTCGTTTACAACGGTCAAACATTGGGTGGCCGACTAGAAACGTGGTCATACGAGCATTTTAAACGAGGAACGTTCCGGGCGACCGAGAACCGCGACCAACCGACCAAATGGTCGATTTAGTGCATCAAACTGTAATGTTAGATCGTCGATTGACTGTTAACGATATTGCTAAGGCTCGTGGGATATCGTCTGAACGGGTGCACAAGATTTTTCATCAAGATTTGGGTATAAGAAAATTATACGGATGGACATTAGCCGCGAGTCTTAGCCTGCACCAAAAAAATCGAGCGGAATTTTTGCGGCGAGTGATAACTGTCGATGAAACTTGGGTATACCATCATACACCTGAGGCCAAACAACCAATTCCGAAGAAGGCAAAGGTCGTTCTCTCAGCAGGAAACGTGATGGTGACAATTTTTTGCGATAGCCGTGGAATAATTCTTATCGATTACCTTGCAAAGGGTGAGACAATCAACGGACAGTACTACGCTGCTGATGCTGGATAAATGAATCCCCTTAACTTGTACGCTCGAATTAATTCCAGTGCGCTAAACAGGCGAAACTGTGCACACTCGACATAATTCGAGCGGCATTGTATTTTATGCTACTATAATTTTTCACACTCGAATATAATCAGGATTTGAAAATAACAATGTGAAAGCAAAGAAAAAAAATAATTTTTATTAATATTTATCATTTACATGGGAATGTAAGCTATAACACTTATTTATTCAAAATAAAATATAGCCTTTTTCCATGGAACAAAATTCTCCACCGAAAGAAAAGTTGAGATATGTGCTGCACCTTGCTTCGAAATATATCACATAAAAGAAAATTTTGAATAATTTTTTAAAATAAACACTAGTATTATTATTATTTATTTTGTAAAAGTATAAGTAAATATATAAAATAAACTGATAAAAATATGTTTTTTCTGAAATAGCAAATCGAAAAGAAAGATAAAAAAGTCGATGTACGTATAACGTTGCAATATTCGGCTATTTTCTGCAATGTGGATCAAAATCCAAAATTAAAATAAAAATGTTGATTATTTTTATATTTTCTTAATTTTTTGCCAAGACAATGTTCTAAATTGTGTCTTTTACATTAAAAATTGATTTCTTTTGGTCGGTTTTTTTTTTTTTTAAACTGTGCGTTAAGGAGTTAAAGGCCACGATTAAGAAAAAACGTCCGCATTTGGCAAAGAAAAAAATCCTCTTTCACCAAGATAACGCTCGGGCTCGCACGTGCATGCTCGCAATGTCAGAATTGAACGAATTAGAGTTTGAATTATTATTACCCTATTAGATCGATCCCAGCGACTTTTTCCTGTTTCTTAATTTGAAAAAATTTCTTGGGGCAAAGAAATATAAGTTAAATACAAAGATGGAAAACGCTGTAAACCAATATTTTTCAGGTTTAGACGATCAATTTTTTTCTGACGGTTTAAAAGGATAGGAGAAACGTTGGCCCAAACGTATCGAATAGCAGGGAGACTTCGTTGAGAAATAAATGTCGTTTTGCATCGAAATATGTGTTTTTCTTAAAAAGGTCGTAAACTTTTCAAATAGCCCTTGTATATGTGAATATTATATTACAATTTTATATTAATACTTGCGATTTGCGATTGTAGTATACTATAGATTAGTACCATTGTTATATTTGTAAATATTACATTACAATTTATATGTAGCATCAGAGAAACGGCCGTAGATGCGTCGCGTAAAACTGTCGTTGGGCCATCGGGCCCTACCGGATTAAGATAAGGCGGTAGAGGTCCGTATAAAAGGCGGACCCATTTGCGACGCGAGTTCAATTATGTTCAATCTTAGTTCAGTTTGAGTTCAGTAATAGATCAAAATTTTAAGTTGTCGTGCAGTTTAAGTTGAGTTGTGAGTCAGTCAAGTTCAGAGTGTAGTTCAGTCCAGTATAGATACGTTTTCTTGCCGTTTACCGAATCGTAGTCGGATTGCCACAGTTTTACTTTCATTTTGTATTTATATGTATATATTAGTGCTTCTATTTATCTTTAAATAAATTATTCAACTCAATATAATTCCGCATCACACTTCGACATCACCTAACATCATATATCCCTACATACGAGGGCAGTCCGATAAGTACTTAGCCTCACCGCCTAATGGCGCCACTATCGCAGAAAAAAATTACTATCGTGTAGTACATTCTCGTAGACGACCACTGTCAAAATTTCAGCCATATTGGATTTGTAGTTTTGTTTTGATCGCGTGTGAAAGCCGGCGTGTCCGCGGATTTTGCAAAAATGGAAAAAGAGCAATATCGGTCGGTGATTCGATTCTTGTTTTTGAAAGGGAAATCGCGCAGCGAAATCAAAGAGCGCTTGGATGCTGTGTACGGTGACTCTTCTCCTTCAATGGCGACCGTCAAAAATTGGTTTAATGAGTTTTAACGTGGTCGTACTTCAGTTTTTGATGAGCCACGCCCAGGTGCCCAAAAACAGCTACCACGGAGGATAACGTGACAAAAGTCCATGATCTCGTATTGGCAGATCGCCGACTGAAGGTGCGCGAGATAGCTGAGACAGTAGGCATTTCAAAAGACCGCGTGGGTTATATCCTGCATGAAATATTGTGCATGAGAAAGCTTTCTGCTCGATGGGTGCCGCGTTTGCTCACTCCGGATAACAAGCGCGTCCGTGAGACCACTTCAGAGCAGTGTTTGACACTGTTTAAGCGTAATCCGAAAGAGTTTCTACGTCGTTTTGTGACTGTCGACGAAACGTGGATCCACTGGTACACACCAGAGACCAAGGGACAGTCGAAACAGTGGTCTGCGCCCAGCGAATGTGCTCCGAAGAAGGCGAAGACTGTCCTATCGGCCGGAAAGGTGATGGCCACCGTTTTCTGGGATTCACAAGGTGTGATCTATATACACTACCTGGAGAAGGGCAAAACAGTCACAGGGCTGTACTATGCCGAATTATTGAACCGATT